>CM022772.1:10327665-10912665 GCA_012411365.1 Ameiurus melas | reverse complement strand
CTTTTAAGGATCTACTGATGGACCTTACTGTGTCAAGCAGCTCCTATTTAAGTGATGCCTTGATTGTGAACAGGTGTGGCAATAATCAGGCCTGGGTGTGGCTAGAGAAATTGAACTCAGGTGTGGACAACCACAGTTATAGTATGTTTTAACAAGTGGGGCAATCACTTTTTCACACAGGGCCATGATGGTTTGGATTTTTTTTCACCTTTAATAATAAACACCATCATTTACAAATTGCATTTTGTGTTTACTTGTGTTGTCCTTGACTATTGTTTAAATTGGTTTGATGTTCCGAAACACTTAAGTGTGACAAACATGCAAAGGAACAGGAAATGAGGAAGGGGGCAAACACTTTTTCACACCACTGTATAATTATTATTATTTTTAGTTTTTTTATTTATTATTATTTTTTTTACAATACTACAGATTATGTTAGAAAAGATTATGTCAGTCATTCAGTCAAAGCCCTCTTCGATCACATGCGTCAAACATGGCGACAGCTAAAAGGTCTCATTTACCAACACATCACTGTGAAAGGCCGTGCAAGACAATTTCTTGCAATTGCAATATCCAATTTAAGTAATTTTCCAACAAAATAAAGCAGACAATAATCTGCAAATTGCATCACAAATTTTGAAAAAATACTGCAGCAAAATCAAGCATTTTTGTCCGCAACAGTCGCAAAAAAACTCCCTGAAGTCCTGTACAGACTGGCTAAGAGCCAAACGGTTTCTTTTTGGTTACTGAATTGAAGGTCATGTTTAGGTTTAGGTCTAGACATAGCTTTAATTATCTACATTAATAATAATGGCAATGGAGGTTCTTCATAAGGATACAAAAAAATGTTTAAAAATCCATTTTCACCACATAGTCGAGTTTAATTCCTGATTATATGAAACATTTTGAAGAAGTAGTAGATCTGATACATCGTGCAGTTCTGCTGAAACATACTACATACCTTACATAACATGTTCATGAACGTATTAATCTTAGAAACCAGTCTACACATACTGATTTTCACTTTAGAAATTGTTTCCTATCTGCACCCGTGGAACTGCATTATTATTACTAATATTATTATTATTATTATTATTGACTTTAACAAGTGATTTTATTCTACTTTGATTCTATAAATATTGCAACAGATGTATAAAATGTACCAAGTTACACTAATCATTAGTGACATATCTGCCAATCAGTCATCTTCTTCATCATCATCATCATTGTGGTCATCCTCATCGTCGTCATCATCACCGCTACGTTCACCGTCATCATCATCATCATCCAAATCATCTTCATCAAGGTCATCATCTTCGGTGTTGACCTTCCCTGAGAGGACATCCTCGATCCAGTCCTCCAGCTCCTCAGCCGTGGGCAGAGCCTCGTCATTAGGTATCGTCAGCCACACACTGTCTGCCTGTCGAACAACACACACACACACACACACACACATATATATATATATATAGGGTAATTTAAAATGAGTTTAATTTATACTGCTACTAGATCAAAGGAGATGACCTGGCTCAATAGGACATGAGGGTCAATCGTGACATTTTTGCTATTGAATTCTTTTGCTATTCTTTATCTGCAACAGCACAGGCATTAATTTGAGAAAGATTATATTAATACTCCAACGCTGTTCAAGCCAATCTTAGTTCACTGCATCGGTACCATAAAGTACTGTATGATTACCACAGACAAAAATTTGGACATTTCCTTATAGTGAGAAAAGAAAGGTCTAAGAGCAGGACTTAGAGCAGTCTATACAAATAGTCAGAAGCACAGCGTTATAATGGTCATTGTAATATCTGAATATGGACTACTTTTTCTCAGGGAAGAATTTGTCGCTATGTATTTTTTAACATAAGGGTGGAGTAGGTATGATGGCCTGTGGATCCCACAAAAGTATAAATAACCAGAATTATTATTATTATTTATCATCTTGCTCCTGCATTGGAAAGTTGGATAATATAGAATCTCTCATCATTCTGAATTTGTGTTACACAGTCACGTATTTGACACGTTTATTGAATTTCACCGTCCATAGTCATCCATTTCAAATGAGTTTTTTACGAAGCAGGTTGTCCAATCATTTCTCAGTACATGGATACATGATCAAATTATTCTTTGTTGTAATCACACACATCAACTAAATAGAGATTAGGTGGGAAAATGTTGACTATACCTTTGAGGTCAGTTTCAAGGATTTCTGTTATTTGTGACTGTTTATAGCAGTTTAGTTTCATACAAGTAACTAAGACGAGTGACAGAATCCAACCCTTGGTGTCTCTAGAGATGTCTACAAGATAAACTGATTAGATGTTGTCCGGGTGATATTAAAGAACCTGTCTTGAGGAACGTCAGAGATATTTGCGTAGCACGTTTGTGTTCCGGCCCTAAACCTTAACCATTCACAAGCCTGGCTAATGCAGTTCCATTATAAATGTGCGTTGTTCGTATCATGATGGGTGAGCAGTGCTGAAGCTAACTCACATCTGTCACGTTGACCACGCCAATCTGAGGTCTGAACAGGTCCACTTTAAAGGTCTTTTCCCAGTAGGAAGTCAGCTATGTGGAGAAGGGAAGCAGTAAAACTCGGGCATCGTTTCAAAACATGGACTGCTACTGGATCTGATAAATGCCAACACTTTTAGACATCTCACCAAGGGGAAGTCATCAGGGTCAATCCACATAATACTCAGATCTGGATTCTTGGTGTTGTCTCTGGCCACATCTTTCAATATCTCCAGAAATTCATAGCCATCTATAATAAAGGAATATTCAAACATTCTAAGATTCACTGCCTGTCAAACTTTTGCGAACACTTGATTATAGTTTAATCACTAAGTAGAAGGTAAAGGAAAAAATATAAAAACCAAAATCTCATTTGTTTTAGTAATTAGGCACTCTTCAAGCCTAATAGGTCTGTATTATGTTTTATTACAGTTTAAAGTCCCCATGAAGTGCCTTGAAACGCTGAGTGTTTTTCGATGTGTTGATGGAATTTCCACTGAAATAGGAGGTCAGGGCGGGACATATCGTGTGGCCCCGCCCTTTTTTTAAAATAGCCAATTGCTCAGCGATGGCAACTTCAGAAAGGTGATATTTATAATGTTGGGGGCGGGACACTTCAGATTCCTGAGAGCATTTGATTGGAGCGAAAATCTAATGAGACGCTGAAGTGTAATAAGAACAGCACAGAAGATCATTGGCTGCCCTCTCCCCTCCATGATGGACATTTACACCTCCTGTGGCCTCAGCAGAGAAAAAAACCATCATCAAGGACAGCTCTCACCCTGGCTCTGACCTGTTTAATCTGTTGCCCTCGGGGAGACGTTACAGGTGCATCAGAACAAGGACAAATAGGCTCAAGAATATTTTTTTTTCCCAAAAGCTATAAACATTATAAATACACACATGTAAATTCACACTTACACAAATACTCACTGGTTTCACAGTACTATTTATTTATTTTGTGGTGTTGGATATATCTATTTTATTTTATTTTTTTATTTTATTTATTTTTTTATCTTATTTATTTTGTGTATATGTTGGCACGAAAATAAGGAGTGGCACTTAATTTCATTGTACATGTGTATAGTGACAATAAAGGCATTCATTCATTCAAGTGCAGAATGATGTCGTTAAAATTGTTCCTCTGTATTCATGGTAGAGAGAGATTGTAAATTTTAAATGCGTATATCTTCTAAATGCAAATTTTGTTATTGTTTTGGAGCACACTCTCTTATAGATAAACTTAAGGCGAACATATTCATACTAAAAGCTACAAAACATCGATTTTCATTTCATGGGGACTTTTTTTTTTTTTACTTTATTGCAGTTTATGCAATAAATATGGTAAATAAGGAAACATATATTTTTTAATGTTCCACCAAAATTCCTTTGTCTTATTAACTGTCCACTCTTCCATCATATTGGGCCTTTAATGCAGTGCTCTATAAAATGGAAGATAAACCATTTAAAAAGTTATAGCTAGTACTAGTATTCATTCTAAAACAAATATATGTTGTACTATAAGAAGAGTGATGAACAGCTAGGCCTTTTTCAATCCTTGGGATGTCCAACTCATGGGTTATCAACGCATTACCTACCTACATAAAAAGTTCAGTAAGTATTTAATAGTGTAAAACATTGCAGACATTACAGTACATTCCGAAAATGTTGTAAAGGTCTCTGATAATGATTTGTATTTATTTATTTATATTAATTTCCTTTGTAAGAAATGCTATTAGAATTTTCCGAAGTAACATTATCGGAAATGTTAGCATTAACATTCATACGTTGTTGCAGCGTTGCTGTAGGAACGTTCATAAATGTTATATAAAACATTATAACACTCAGAAAACAAACTCAGTGTTCTTGGAACCAAACCAAAGGTTTCTAGAATCATAGCATAGATGAAGATCATTTCCAGAAGATTCACATTTCTTAGGTTACTTGTACCTAATGCTGACTATTTTTTAAATACATATTTGTTAGTAAACAACTGCTGGAGGTTTAAAAACAAATACCAAAACAAAGGGTTTAAACATAAACAAATTTATTTTTGTTGTATTTGGTCTGCTTTAGCTAATTATATCATTCATTGTAATAGTTACTACCTCTGGGTTTAGATTAAACATCCATTCAAAACAAAACTGGAACTAGTGAAGACAAACCTGGGTCCTCTTCCTCAGCAAACGCCACGATGTGGATCCCATCCATGTCATCCTCCTGTAAAACAGTCAAGTAGAACATGAACCATTACAAAGTTCCATTAAAATAGTCATTTTGATGATAATATGAATTTCTGAGTGACACCTTTTAAGACAAACAATATTAATATTCTACTCACCCAGGTTTCAAACATGTCCTCTGCACGTAGCTTCCTCAGAGTCGGTCTGAGCCGAAATGATTAAATGCGCCAAAAAATCTGTTATATTAGAAAGTTTATATTCATGGATTAAAAATGATCAAAGAGAGTCTCACCGCCGGTGTCGATTGACAAAACCCACTATCTCGTTCTCCGAGTTGGGTTTGTCTGGAATGGTGACGGGCTCGTCCATGAACGGCTCGTAGAAATCCACTTCATTCATCTTAAGAGTCAGCTGCTTGGCCACCTGTAGAAGAGCACCATCAGCACTCAGCACTTCCACAGACACTGCAGCCTTTATCCTTAATGAAGTGCTCTCAGCAAGCTTGGAGTCAATTCTCTTCAAATGCAGACAGTTCAATTCAATTCCAGAGATGAGCTCACCTCAATAATTGTATGGGGTTGTTTTCAGACACAAAAAAAGACTCTATTTGAGATCTTGCCTTGTAGAAAATGAATATCCATCTGTTTCACTAGCAGGAGGTGGCACTTACCCCTTTGTCGAACGTAGCGAAAAACTTCACGTAAGGCTGAAATCGTTCTGCGGCCCTCTGAAAAGCTTTGTAGTCTGGGAAAAAAAGGGAAGCTTTGGATGAGAAAGGCAGGGGGGAAAATGACAGCTGGAGAACAAGAGAGGCCAATGCACCCTCATTTTCCAATCCATCAGAAAGTGATAATGTGGAAAATCGTGAACGCTAAAATGCTGCCACAAGCCCACATGTGTAAGGCTGCCATAACAATACAACTGAAGGTCACAGCAGAGGCCTCTTCAATCTCCTCCTTTCGAAATGGGATTTTTAATAAAGGCTGGGGAGCAGTAATATACGAGAAGATTACTTTTCTCCTCATGCATTACAGCGGGAAAGCCCTATAATTGCTCCTAAAGTACTGTACATTGGGAAATGCAAGTCAGACAGACAGACAGACAGACAGACAGACAGACAGACAGATAGATAGATAGATAGATAGATAGATAGATAGATAGATAGATAGATAGATAGATAGATAGATAGATAGATAGATAGATAGATAGATAGATAGAGTGCCTTGCGAAAGTATTCGGCCCCCTTGAACTTTTCAACCTTTTGCCACATTTCAAGCTTCAAACATAAAGATATAAAATGTTAATGTTTTTGTGAAGAATCACCAACAAGTGGGACACAGTTGTGAAGTGGAAGAAAATCTATTGGATATTTTAAACTTTTTTAGCAAATAAAAAACTGAAAAGTGGTGCGTGCAAAATTATTCGTCCTTTTACTTTCAGTGCAGCAAACTCACTCCAGAAGTTCAGCGAGGATCTCTGAATGATCCAATGTTGTCCTAAATGACTGATGGTGATAAATAGAATCCACCTGTGTGTAATCAAGTCTCTGTATAAATGCACCTGCTCTGTGATAGTCTCAGGGTTCTGTTGAAAGTGCAGAGAGCATCATGAAGACCAAGGAACACACCAGGCAGGTCCGTAATACTGTTGTGGAAAAGTTTAAAGCCGGATTTGGATACAAAAAGATTTCCCAAGCTTTAAACATCCCAAGGAGCACTGTGCAAGTGATCATTTTGAAATGGAAGGAGTATCAGACCACTGCAAATCTACCAAGACCTGGCCGTCCCTTTAAACTTTCAGCTCAGACAAGGAGAAGACTGATCAGAGATGCAGCCAAGAGGCCCATGATCACTCTGGATGAACTGCAGAGAACTACAGCTGAGGTGGAAGAGTCTGTCCATAGGACAACAATCAGTCGTACTGGCCTTTATGGAAGAGTGGCAAGAAGAAAGCCATTTCTCAAAGATATCCATAAAAAGGCTTGTGGCAAACTTTAGACGAGACTTTTTATGGATATCTTTGAGAAATGGCTTTCTTCTTGCCACTCTTCCATAAAGGCCAGATTTGTGGAGTGAGTTTGCTGCACTGAAAGTAAAGGAGCCGAATAATTTTGCACGCACCACTTTTCAGTTTTTTATTTGCTAAAAAAGTTTAAAATATCCAATAGATTTTGTTCCACTTCACAATTGTGTCCCACTTGTTGGTGATTCTTCACAAAAAAATTAAATTTTATATCTTTATGTTTGAAGCCTGAAATGTGGCAAAAGGTTGAAAAGTTCAAGGGGGCCGAATACTTTCGCAAGGCACTGTAGATCGATAGATAGATATACAAACATATAGTTAGATAAGTAGATAGATAGATAGACAGACAGACAGACGAATAGATAGACCGATATACAGACATACATATAGATAGACAGACAGACAGAAATACAGACGGATGGACAGACAGAGAAACAGATAGATAGATAGATAGATAGATAGATAGATAGATAGATAGATAGATAGATAGATAGATAGATAGATAGATAGATAGACAGACAGACAGACAGACAGACAGACAGAGAGAGAGAGATCCTCATTGTTTTTTTTTCTCCCATTTATAGAGTTTGGGGTTCCCTGAAACCAGAGCAGATATTTTTTGACAGCTGCTGAAATCAGAATTTCTTGCTCTAAGTAGAATGAATAGAATGGCCGAAACAAAACGATCTTCTGTGGCTTCATATTACAAGAAAAATGATGACAACGGCTCCAGTGTTACAATTATACCATTAAACCATGTTTCATACTGCATAGTAATCTGTAGTTATCTCTGTTCATCTAGACGTATTAATATTTAACTATTAGTAATTAACTGCAGTTATCTGCCGAATTGTACTGATTTTTATTACTGTTATAAATCTTTAAGCATTTGACCCAGTAATGATTGTTACTATGTAGTAACTACAGTGAAACTAATACGGTAGGAAACAGTATATAGGGTACTGTACGTATATACAAAACAAAATCACTGATTGCCCCTTTAAATGAGTGATTTTAAGAGTAATCTTTACTACACACAGTAGTAACAGCGGGTAGGATTCATAAGGCTCACGTTCTGAATCTTTGCCCTTGAAGTAGCCAATGAGACGGATGTCTTCATCCATCCTCTCAAAAGCACGCTGCTCCATAGGGCTACTGATGAGCTCTACTGCATCCTCCAGAAGCTGCAGTTCAAATGCGCGCACACACACACACACACACACACACACACACACACACACAGAGAGAGAGAGAGAGAGAGAGAGAGAGAGAGAGAGAGAGAGAGAGAAGAGAAACAAAGAGGGAGAGAGAAACAGAGAGGGAGAGAGAGAGAGGCAAACAGAAAGAGAGAGAGAGAGAGAAAGAAAGAGAGAAACAGAGAGGGAGGGAGAAAGAGAGAAACAGAGAGAGAATGAGACAGAGAAAGAGAGGGAGAAAGAGAGAAACAGAGAGGGAGAGAGAAACAAAGAGAGAGAAAGAGAGAAACAGAGAGAGAGAGAGAGAGAGAGAGAGAGAAAAGTATGCTAAAATCTTGTTGACATTACAGACTCATGTTCATCATTGAGGATTCAGATCACCTATGGGTCAAAGTTGAAGTTGACAAATATTTCATGAATATTGTATGATATGGGGGAGGGGGGCATGGTGGCTTAGTGCTTAGCACGTTTGCCTTACACCTCCAGGGTTCTATTCCCGCGGCAGCCCTGTGTGTGCGAAGCTTGTATCTTCTCTCAATGCCTCGGGGTTTCCTCCGGGTAATCCCCCCCCCAGCACAAAGACATGCATTGTAGGCTGATTGGCATGTCCAAAGCGTATCCATATGTATGACTGGGTGTATGAATGTGTGTGATCGTGCCCTTTTCGTTTGATGGCAAAAAAACCAAGGGCACCCCCCCCCCCAAAAAAAAAAACCCGGGGAGAAGCGCCCCCCACCCAAAAAAAAAAAAAAAAAAAAAAAAAAAAAAAAAAAAAAGAAAAAAAAAAAAAAAAAAAAAAAGAAAAAAAAAAAAAAAAAAAAAAAAAAAAAAAAAACGCGAAAAAGAGAAAAAAAAGGAAAAAAAAAAAAAAAAAAAAAAAAAAAAAAAAAAAAAAAAAAAAAAAAAAATTAAAAAAAAAAAAAAAAAAGAAAGAAAAAAAAAAAAAAAAAAGAAGAAAAAAAAAAAAAAAAAAAGAAAGGGAAACATAAAAAACATCCCCACAAAAAAATAAAAAAAAAAAAAAAAAAAAGGTTTTTTAAAAAGTGCAATTTAATGTTAGTCAACAGCTTCAGTACAAAAGAGTTCGGTGGAATCCTATTGTTCATGCAATGCAATAAATTTGAAAGTGAAATACTATATTTTTCAGTTCCAAATACCTGTGAAGTTGTTTTTTGCATTTGTACAAACACTGAGCAGTTGTAATGCACATGTGAATGATAATCAGAAGCAAATTTCACATGTTTGTCTTAAGCAATCTGAGGTTGTTCATGATGTATTTTATAAAAGGATATTTCATTAAATATAAATGTCTTTGCATGAAAACATGGACTTATTATTTATAGGTGATTATACTATGATTTTACTGGCCCGGCCCACTTGACATCTAATTAGGCTGTATGTGGCCCCTGAACTAAAATGAGTTTGACACCACTGAACTAAAGAGTCAGTTGTCAATTATACCTATATTTGTACACATTATCATAATAATATGCCTTTAATACAGTCCTGAACCTTAAATGTGACGTGTGTGTGATGTGCTATCTGGACCAAAATTATTTCTATTTGTTGGATAAAACAGTCATCTGATTGGTCTGAGGCTGCCCTGGACACGCAATAATGGATCTGGTGATTTATTTTAGGTTTGTTTGCCTATTCCAGCCTTCAGAAAATCTTCACAGATGGAAACACTTGGAGCCTTCTAGTCCTTCAGATGAAAATAAATAAATAAATAAATACAGCAAAAGATATCCAGTCAGACTTATTTGTGGTGTCTGTAGTTACAGCCAAGCAACTCAGGCCTCTAAGCTTTATAGGACTTCAGGACTTATATAATTACCCAATCACATTTTGACTACAAGTGGGGAAACATCTGTGAGCAGCTTTTGTGAGATTTGCAAAAATTTGATCTGTTTAGGAAATAGAAAAAGTACTTTCTACTTTCTACAATGTTTGCATGTGTCTATTAAAACAGGACTTATAAATTTTTTGGTTATTAATTTTATAATAAAGGTGTGGCCAAAAATGAATACATCACGGCCATTAGTTAAGCATCTCAAAAACTATTCCATGGACACAAAGTGCTTAAATAGTGTCAGCTATTGTATTTTAAAATACTATTAGATTTTATTATTATTTTATTATTAGATTTTATCAATTCAATTATGACTTGTGAGAATCATGGCCAGAGGAAGCTGAGCAAGCTTGGAATGACACATAAAGATATACTGGAGTCACTGGCGTCATGACACGGATATAACATAAGCCTGTGTTACGTTAAACTAGTGTTGACAGATTTTGTCTTCTGTTCCCACCAAATTATGAAGGTATTCAGGTGCTTTATTTAAAATCAACACTGTGTCACCTCAGAGGCGATGTACTTTTTTCTCTTGTTCCCACAAAGTCCTTAACTGGAGGCCACATATTAAAAATATGATGTTACAACAACATTATAATTCGTAGCCATGAGATACTTAGTTAGTGGCTTCATTATTATCTTGGGGCCACACCTTAAAAAATAACCACCATGTGGAATCAGAGTTTCAAGCCCCAGTGCCACCAAGCTGCCACTCTTTGGCCCTTGATCAAGGCCCTTAATCCTCTCTGCTCCAGGGGCACTGTATCATGTCTGACCCTGTACTCTGACCCCAACTTCCTAACAAGCTGGGATGTATGAAGAAAATAATTTCACTGTACTGTAAAATATATTTCCGACTGGGTTGATTGAAAACAATGGAGATAATCAGGAATAACCTAGCAGCACTTATAGCGCAATGATTTCAGCTTGACTGCTTTTTCACCTCATCATCGGCTGATGATCATGTTCAATTCATGTTTGGCTATTGAGGGTCTATGCATTTGTTTGATTGTAAGGCAGTTCCTTACTGAGGTTCTCTTGTGCATGTCCACTAAATTATTTGGTCTGAAAAGGATTTTTTACTGCAGGTCTAGATCTAAAATGCATGGTTCACCATTGCTACATCATATACAGTATGTTCTGTACAATATATTCTACACTAATGCAACTGTTGAATCGCTGAAACCATCTGACGAAATTATGTCCACTACCACCCCCTAATGGTGAAGCCAAGAAATAAATGAGGCAATCGTTCGTTGTACAATACTCACATCTAGCAAGAACTCGACCAGTGTGTCTGCAGAGAGCTCTCCATCAAACTCAATCACACGTTCATCCTTAAAGACATAAATGCTGCCTTCTTCGTCCAACCCTATCAAGGAGAACAAAAGACGTACAGTATACTGTATAGAGAAAATGTTCTGGGAGCTTTTTACCTATTAGATATTGGGCATTTATGTGGAGTCACAAGGATGTAACCTTACCAAGCTTCTTGGCCACCTTGGCATCCTTATTAGAATCCACCAATCCGAACCCTATGTCTCGGTCTTCCAAGATTTGGGCAGCCAGCTAGAAATTCGAGAAAGAGAGACAACAAGAGAGATGACGAGCAGAAACGATGTACACTTGTACTATGCAAGTACACACTTTGAAATCACATCCCATATGTTATAGCTAAGCAGATGGTTATTTATAAGCCTCAGTATTAGTGTCAGTCCGCCAGATTGACTACAAGTGGAATCACTTTCTGGATCAATGATGCTTTAATGAATTAGGTGGCTCAGATATAATATGAGAGGAGACCAAAATCAGACCCCTAGAGAGGCTTTGGCTCTTTTTTCAGCCTCAGAATCAGGTCAGTACCTCAAAGTTACACACCAATTATCCAAGACCTAGAAGACTGCTGTGTGCAAATTGTTAGCATTTCATCTCCGGCTTATACACTTTCACAAAAATGTTCAGAGAAGCTGAACACATATAGAGAAGCGTCTCATTTCATGCTGATCTGAGGTCAGTTTGGCGTTCATTCAAACTTTGTAAACATACCATTATACCAGTTACCGTATAATGCAGTGTCCAGTAAAGACGATACTCTCATCATATTGTTTTCTGATTTTTAAAAAGCAAACCGAACAAATAATGGTGCTACAGAAAAAGATCTAACCTGCGATAAATCTGCAGTACGTAAATTATTTCTAAATACACTTCATTTGTCCTTAGTTACTAATAGGAAACTAGTCAAGCACAATTAACCAAACCTAAAATCTCCTCCTATACTCATCGTTCTTGTTTCTTTCTCCATCACTCCATGACTTCTTACCTCCAGCACCATCTCCCTCATGTGGAACTGCTGCTGGAGCTCCCTGTCAGTGGGCAGCGGTTCGTGGTAAAGCAGGCACAGCATGTCATACTTCTTCAACGCTTTCTTGTAGTTCCTCTCGTTGATGTTCAGCACTCGGTCCTTACCATCGAAGCTCGGGAATTCCAGGCCTTCTTCTGTAGAACTTCTGGAGAGAAGAGACGAGCAGGAGAGAAGGAGAAGCCAGAGAGACAACATGGTCCAAAGAACAGAGAGTCCAAGCAGGAGGAGAAGAAGAGGAAATCGAATAAGATTGCAAATCCTAGAAGGACAGTAAGGCTGAGAGAGGTCAGGTCCTAGACTTAATGGAAAAAAAGTGAGAGAGAAAAAAAAAACTTAATCACAAACAGCTGTTGTGAAGCATTAGCATTGAGTCTGATCTGAACTCTCACTTTCGCCTAGAGTAAAATAAGAGTCTGGTAATGTCTCTGCGTTACCAGATAACTAGACAGATCCTACACAATTATGTCCATTCTCCTGGGACTGAAAGCCATTTTAGACAGCCCCTTGTTTCAAGGATAAATATAGATGATGTGCTGATGAAAATGAGGACAGTTTGGAGCACCACTGGGAATCACTGACACCTCAGACATGAGAAGAAATTAAAGCTTGAAGAAAGAGTTGGATAGCAGGGGTTTTAGCAAGGTGGTCTTCATGAACTTAACACACAGGATATTATAAACTTCAACTTCTCTGATATCCTGATGCACTCTATTTATATTGCAATGGGAAATCAAAGAAATGTTTCTGTGTTGCTAGTTGTACTGTCTCTGAATGTTACATTCAATCAACAAAACCCATGGACTAGGTATGGAGGCCATTAATCAGAGAAGCAACCAAGAGGCCAATGATTAACCTTCAACATGATGCTACTAATACCATGCTTCAATGGGGCATGGTATTCTCATTGTTATGAGCAATGTAGGGCTTTGTGCGAGGGCCAATTAAGTCCAGATCTGAGAAAGTTTTTCCATATTTTTTCTAAGTCTCAAACATGTCTTTTGGCAACATATCGCATGCAAATGGGATTTCATATGGCTTGTTACTCGTTCTTTGTATTAGTGGTCAGGTTATGGTTGTCCTACAACCTGTTTTGTTCTGAACTGTGGATCTCTCTAACTATTTCAGAGTCAGTCTTGGATTTTTACCAACTGGAACAGTAGTGTGTGATGTTTAGGACAGTAGATTTTAATGTTTAGTTCAGTAGTGTGTGGTGTTTAGTTCAGTAGTATGTTGTGTTTAGGACAGTAGTGTGTGATGTTTATTTCAGTAGTGTGTGATGTTTAGGACAGTAGTGTGTGATGTTTAGTTCAGTAGTGTGTGATTAGTTCAGTAGTGTGTGATGTTTAGTTCAGTAGTGTGTGATGTTTAGTTCAGTAGTGTGTGATGTTTAGTTCAGTAGTGTGTGATTAGTTCAGTAGTGTGTGATGTTTAGTTCAGTAGTGTGTGATGTTTAGTTCAGTAGTGTGTGATGTTTAAGACAGTAGTGTGTGATGTTTAGTTCAGTAGTGTGTGATTAGTTCAGTAGTGTGTGATGTTTAGTTCAGTAGTTTGTGATTAGTTCAGTAGTGTGTGATGTTTAGTTCAGTAGTGTGTGATGTTTAGTTCAGTAGTTTGTGATTAGTTCAGTAGTGTGTGATGTTTAGTTCAGTAGTGTGTGATGTTTAGTTCAGTAGTGTGTGATTAGATCAGTAGTGTGTGATGTTTAGTTCAGTAGTGTGTGATGTTTAGTTCAGTAGTGTGTGATGTTTAGTTCAGTAGTTTGTGATTAGTTCAGTAGTGTGTGATGTTTAGTTCAGTAGTGTGTGATGTTTAGTTCAGTAGTGTGTGATTAGTTCAGTAGTGTGTGATGTTTAGTTCAGTAGTGTGTGATTAGTTCAGTAGTGTGTGATGTTTAGTTCAGTAGTGTGTGATTAGTTCAGTAGTGTGTGATGTTTAGTTCAGTAGTGTGTGATGTTACAATACTTTGTGACTTTAAACGCAATCATTTCGAGATGTTTAACGCAGTCAGACCAGACTAGCAGATCACCGAGCGCGCGATAAAGTTTCTCAGTCACAACTAATCTATGTAAAAACATGGAGCTTTTCTCTTTCTACCTGCCGCTTTTTCTTTTCGTCCTGAGCGAACCAGAGTTTAGTCTGTCCGATGAAGGTAAACTTTTTTATATCGCCACTTTAAATTCTCACTTTAAAGGTATTAATCAGGGCGGAAATTTCACACCGAGCTGCCTCCTGAAGCCTAGTATCCAGTCATTATCGGTAAACGGCAGGCTGAATTCCACATGTCCTTGTATTCCACATGTCCTTGTGTGCTTCTTGTATAAATGACCTACACCGAGTATGAAAGAAGGGCTTGCAGTGCACTCGGTGTAGAACAGGATGCTGTTTGGTATTCAGTCGCTGTATCTGACTCTTTGTCTTGTGAACTGTGCTAATATGTTGTGCTGTATTTGCTCTCAAACGGATTTAATGTGAGTGTGAAGACGACCTGCTAGTTATACCGAACTGTTATTATATCATCAGTGGCAGCAGCTGAGGTTGAACTTTACCCTGTGCTTTACACTGAACGAAACAGTGCTGTTACAAAGATATAAAACTTTAACAACATTTCTCAATTCACACCAGGAGCACGATGGCAGAAATATCTCGTTCAGATTTCTGAGGCCACCAAAAACTACCAGCCATGCAGCCAGGAGAACTGCAGCTGCCACTTCAGGTACATTTCTCCATCCATCCTTCCATCCATCCATGTTCTGTACCGCTTATCCTACACTGGGTTACGGGGGAATCTGGAGCCTATCCCAGGGAACTCGGGGCACGAGGCTGAGGGGAACCCTGGACAGGGTGCCAAACTATTGCAGGACACACTCGGACACTACGGAGAATTCTAGAAATGTCATTCAGACTACAATGCATGTCTTTTTACTGCGGGAGGAAACCAGAGTACCCGGAGGAAACCCCGAAGCACCGGGAGAACATGCAAATTCTGCATACAGGAATCAAACCCCCAACCTTGCAGTTGCGAGACAAACGTGCTAACCACTAACCCACTGTGCCCCTGGTACAGTTCTCCAATAATAATAATTATTATCATCATCATCATGTCTAAAGTGTCCATAGTGTATGAATGGGTGTGTGAGTGTGTATGTGATTGTGCCCTGCGATGGATTGGCACCTTGTCCAGGGTGTACCCCACCTTGTGCCCGTTGAGTCCTGGGATAGGCTCCAGGTTCCCCCTGACCCTGAAAATTATAAGCGGTGTAGAAGATGGATGGATGGATCATCATCATCATCCTCCTCCTCCTCCTGGTTTACTTTTCAACTAAAGGCAGGTGGCTGTGGCTCAGGTGGTAGAGCAGGTTGTCCACTAATCGTAGGGTTGGCGGTTCGATTCCCGGAAATACGACTCCCCATGCTTAAGTGTCCTTGGGCAAGACACTGAAGCCCAAGTTGCTCCCGATGGCAAATAGTGCCTTGCATGGCAGCTCTGCTACCATTGGTGTGTGTGTGAGACAGAGAGAGAGAGAGAAAACGGGTGAATGAGAAACAGTGTAAAGTGCTTAGCAGAACTGCTAAGGTTTAAAAAAAAAATATGAGTGCAGACCATTTGCCAGAAAGGCAGTTTAGCAGGTTGATATCTTTTTTTTTTTTTTCCTTTGAAAGTTCAAGGCAAAAAAAAACAAAACCACAAAGGCACTTTTGCCTTGATATAATACTCATTCTGGATTACTTCGACTAAGTAACTAAAAATGCACACTTTTTCCCCCCGATAAACTGCGACGAGTACTCTGTATTGGGTCTCTGCACCTCACAAATGATCACACATACCCTGCTTAGTAAAAACAGTCTTATAAATCTGTTTGTGGACACCCATTCCAGATTTATTCCCACTTGGCTCTTACATTAACCTCCACTCTTCTGGGAAGGCTTTCAATTGATTTTGGAACGTGCCTGTGGGGATTCGTGTTCATTCAGCCACTAGAGCATTAGGTGTTGGGTGAGGAGGCCTGGCATTCAGTCGGTGTTTCAGTTCAGCCCAAACGTGTTCAGTAAGGGGATTTGAGGTCAGGATTTTATGCAGGACATTCGAGTTCTTCCAATCCAACCTTGGCAAACCATGTCATCATGGATGTTTTTTGTGTACAGGGGTATTGTCATTCTGCAGCAGGTTTGGGCCTCTTAGTTCCAGTGAAGGAAAATTGTAAAGCTACGTCATACAAAGACATTTTGGACAATTGTGTACATCAAACTTTGTGGCAAGAGTTTTGGGAAGAAGTTCAGGTGTCCACATACATTTGGCCATGTAGTGTAGCAGTATCCTGAGCTGTGGTAAAAGGTTAGGTACTTGTATGACAAGTATCTCGTTCTACGGATCTTCCTGATTCATCCTGAGACTCTACATGTGCACATTGCCAAAGTCTCATCATTTCTCAGTGGATAATCTAACCTGCGTACAGTAGATTTGTATCTAAGAACTGCTGCTGTAATCATAAAGACAGTCCTGTGCTCATCCCGGGACTCTTATTCACAATCTGCTCATACTTTTTAACACACTCGATACTGATAGACATTACACTATACAGTTACAGATGAGTAATGATTCATAATCCCAGTATCAGGTGTCACCCAGAAGAGGATGGGTTTCATTTTGAGTATGGTTTCTCTCAAGGTTTCTTCCTCATGTTGTCTCGGGTAGTTTTTCCACTTTGAACACTTTGGATTGAATATAATATGGACGCTTCGCATTTCTCCTGCTATGTCCCAGTGTTCTGAAGGAGGACCTGAAGCCGTTCAGCAACGGCATCACGAAGGAGCTCATGATGGACACAGTGCGGCGTGGTATGGGCACACATTACCAGATCATCGAACACAAACTATACAGAGAACCAGAGTGCATGTTTCCAGCAAGGTCAGTGGAGTATAAGTTTGTTTGTGCTTTCCAATGATGATAATGATGGTGGCTGCATGCATGTCTACAGTAGTATGTTTTCCATATACCTGTTTTTATTTATGTTTTTAAATTTAAATAAGAAAATCTGAATAGAAATGGCAAAAAATCATGAACCATCTTTTTTTTTAAATCACAAATACAGTTTTCACAAATTTTTCTGAAAATACCTTCTTTTCTTTTTTTTAAACATATGTGTTTTTTTCTGTACAGATGTTCCTGCGGCTCTGTACTGTCACCTCCCTCATTGTTATTTTCTTTTGATAACCACGTGGAAATTTGTGAAACGTGCCTAGACTCCTGGTCTTTTGTATGCAGGTGCAGTGGAGTCGAGCATTTTATCCTTAACGTGATTGACCGGTTGCCTAATATGGAGATGATAATCAACGTGCGCGACTATCCTCAGGTGCCTTCATGGATTCAGCCCGTACTCCCTGTTCTCTCCTTTAGCAAGGTGTGTCATATTGCATACTCTTGCTTTTATGCAGATTTGATGAATCACTGGAATACAATTACATTTATCTGTATTGTGTATGTTGAATTGTATTGCGTATAATGTGTGTTGTATTATGTAATGGTATGTTGTAAATGTATTTAATTTTTTCTTCTCTCATTTTAGCTTGAATTACTTTAAACTTACTGTTTGCTTGACCTATAAGAGGATGCTCTTGGAGAGCATATAGTAAATAGGTATGAAATGTTTGCCAGTGGGAATACTAAAAACGATCTAAAAACCATCAGTGGGATCTTGAAATCCGACCTCCCTAGTACAGACTCCATCCTTTTTCAATTCAATTCAATTCAATTCAATTTTATTTGTATAGCGCTTTTTACAATAGTCATTGTCTCAAAGCAGCTTTACAGAAATAAAAAACAGGTATAAACAGTCAGAAACAGATAAAGAGAGACAAACAGGAACAGATAAACAGAGACAAACAGGTAGAAAACAAATGGAATTTATCCCAACTGAGCAAGCCACTGAGTGGCGGCGCGGTGGCTAGGAAAAAAAAAACTCCCTAAGATGTTTTTGAGGAAGTAACCTTGAGAGGAACCCGACTCAGAAGGGAAACCCATCCTCATCTGGGTAACACAGAATGTGAATGTAACACAGATAATGTGAAAAATGAGAAGTATGGCCTTAGGAGCAGCCGTAGTCCCAGCAGAAGATTTGGGCTCATCCAGAGGCAGAGGGGATCTGGATCTCCAATATCTCCATAAATTCGTGTGGGGCTCGGCAAAAAGAGAGAGAGAGGGAGAAAAATGATTAGGATTGTGAAGTAGTGCGATATAATTTAGTCAGGGTAAGCATGAGTAAACAAATACGTTTTAAGCCTAGACTTAAACACTGAGACTGTGTCTGAGTCCCGAACATTAATAGGAAGACTGTTCCATAACTGTGGGGCTCTATAAGCGAAGGCTCTTCCCCCTGCTGTAGACTTCACTATTCTAGGTAATATCAAATAGCCTGCATCTTTTGATCTGAGTAGGCGTGGCGGATCATATAAAACCAGAAGGTTGCTTAGATATTGTGGTGCAAGACCGTGTAGTGCTTTATAGGTTAATAAAAGTATTTTAAACTTAATGCGAAATTTTACAGGGAGCCAATGCAGTGTGGATAAGATCGGGGTGATATGGTCGTATCTTCTAGTTCTAGTTTTCCTCATGTGCTCATTGAGGACCGAGCCAAATGCCATCAAGCTGAACAGACAATATCACTGAACAGACAATATTACAGTGAAATAAATGAAATGCATTAAAACATATTGCTGTATGCTTTCAGACACCAGATTATCGGGACATCATGTATCCTGCGTGGACGTTTTGGGAAGGAGGACCTGCAGTTTGGCCCATTTACCCCACTGGACTGGGTCGCTGGGACCTGATGAGAAAAGATCTGAAAAAGTGAGTTCATTAGTGTGTGGCAGGAGAAGAGATTGATGTTATTGTTGCTTTCTCTTACACCACCCAAAAGCAGATTGCTGGAGATGGGTATGGATAAATGGTGGATGTGGATTGGTTGATTTGAATGGATGATAATGGTAGAAAAGGATAAAGATAAATGCATGAGGATACATATGGAAGGATGTACTGTATGTAATACATGATGTATAGATAGAGGAGAATTGGAGGATAGATGAATGGAAGAGGTTGAATTGAAACAGATTGATGGATTGGAACAAATAAGGATGGATGGATTGATATGAGTGTGCGAGGATGAATAGATAAAGACAAATATGGAAGAAAAGATATGGATGGATGAAGATAAAAATGGGTGATGCATGGTGCATGGGTGAAGATGGTTGGATGGGAGAATTGATAAGTGAGGGTGGGAGGATGGATTAATGTGGATAGATGAAGGGATAAAATCAAATATGGATGGATGAAGATGGGTGATGCATTGTGGATGGTTGGATGGGTTAGTATAGATATGGATGGATGGGCATACATGTGGAAGTGTGAATGGAAGGGCAGGCATATATATGAATGGATGGCCATAAAGTTGGATGGATGGCTGGGCATACATGTGGATGAGTGGATGGATGGGCATAAGATGGACGGAAGAATGGATGGGTATATGGATGGATGGATGGTACAAACCGTGAAAATAAGAACCTACACCATCCTTACACATAAATGCAATCAAAGTAAATGACAGCTTCTAATGTCTAATAATTTATAATACGGAAATTGCAGCTTACACTAAGGCATTATACAGTTATACCGTTTTAACTAAAAGTGTCTCTCTCTCTTTCTCTCTCTCTCTCTCTCGCAGATCAGCAGATCAGTGGCCATGGAACAAGAAAAACCCCAAAGGTTTCTTTAGAGGCTCAAGGTGAGACAGATGTAGACCTGGCAGGGATGATGGTAGCTCACCACTGATGTATGGAGATGCTTTTATAAGTACATTTAATATTTTTTTGTTTCTCATGCAGGACCAGTCCAGAGAGAGACCCATTAATTCTGCTCTCCAGAGAGGATCAGAGTCTGGTGGATGCTGAGTACACTAAGAATCAGGCGTGGAAATCTGAAAAGGTCTGTCCACTGTACGGTGTTCACGGCTGTTATAATCTGTACTTCTTTCTAATTTTTATTTCCTCTGTATTTCTTATCCCCTTCAGGACACTCTGGGTAGACCCCCAGCCACGGAAATTCCCCTGGTTGACCACTGTGAATACAAGTAAGAGACCTTTAGATAAAATGTTATAACTGTTTAATGCCATAGTGCAAGCAAACTGTGTTTTCTTTATGACAAATTATTAGACATTAGCAGCTGTCGTTTACCTTGATTGCATTTATGTGTAAGTAAGGATGGTGTATTTTCTTGTTTTCATGGTTTTTACCATCCATCCATCCATCCATATACCCATCCACTCTTCCATCCATCTTTATGCCCATCCATCCATCCATCCATCAATCCACATCCTATGCGTATCTATCTGCCCATCCATCCATCCACATCCTATGCGTATCTATCTGCCCATCCATCCATCCAAATCCTATGTGTATCTATCTGCCCATCCATCCATCCATCCCCAACTTTGCTTGTCCATCCATTTCTATGCCTTCCATCCATCCATCCATCCATCCATTCAAGTTCAAGTGGTTTTATTGTAATTTCCACCATATACAGCTGGTACATTACACAGTGAAACGAAACAGCGTTCCTCCAGGACCATGGTGCTACATAAAACATCACACTAACCACATGAGACAACGCAGAACTAAATAAGATCTACACATTTTTACATAAAGTACATGTGCAGACGTGTGCTAAAAACACAGGACAGTACAATACTACTAAAACAGGACAATCGGCACAGTAGGTGACAGCGTAGCGCCGATCAGTACACAGTTTTAGTGTGGAAGTGTCTGATTTTAACAGGTAGTGCAGAAGATAGGTGCCAGGGAGTAACAATATCATTTAAAAATGGTATGAATGTAAACATAACAGGCTATGGCTATGACTATGACGTGCTATCATCCATCCATCCATAGATCTTGGCCCTGAGAGAAGTATTTAGTGCATATGTAAGGAGTTGAAGTGAAGGCAGAAATAGTAAATATACACTTAATAAGCAGTTCGCAAAAGACTTTATTGAAAGATCTTTCTCCTTCTCTCTGTCCACATTAGGTACCTCTTTAATTTCCGAGGCGTAGCGGCCAGCTTTCGCCTCAAGCACCTGTTTCTATGTGGCTCACTGGTCTTCCATGTAGGAGAGGAGTGGCTGGAGTTTTTCTATCCTCAACTCAAGCCTTGGGTTCACTACATCCCGGTGAAACAGGACCTCTCTGACCTCAGGTGAACCTTTCAGTTCTGTATATTTCCTGCAAACTGATTAGCAGTACGAAACGCGTTAGCTTTGTAATTTGCCTCGAAACAAAACCAAATCAATAGGACTTTTACATGTGGAACGATTTGCAATTCTAGTTGCTGTTATAGAAGGGATATGGGGTGGGAGGTGGCAAACCACCTGCAGTCTTTCATTTGATTTTATACCATAGATTTGTTGAAAGTTTGTTAAACGAGTACAGTCCAGAAATAATTATTGTGCGATCTAATGTTGGGGCGAATTGGTGGGTGGTTTGAAAACTGGATGAAATTTATTAAGTGTCATCTTTTGTATGATTGAGTGTTGCCACAACTTTGATTAGTTGACATTTCTGCAGGGAGCTGCTGCAATTTGTCAAGGAAAACGACAAAACTGCAGAAGCCATTGCACTAAGGTATTAATTAAGCACATTAATTCCAGATCGATTACAGATTAAAGTCTTCTGTTTGTCATGTAATATTCAACTGCACTGTGTCTTCAGGGGCCAGAAGTTTATCGAGGATCACCTCCGTATGGAGGACGTGTCCTGCTACTGGGAGACGCTCCTCACCGAGTACAGCAAGCTGCTGGAGTACAAACCCAAACGCAAATCCAGCTGCAACCAGATCACCCGCAAACCCGACAGGTCTGAACTTTGACCTGCAGACGCACGTGATTGTCCAGTGTCCAGGAAACACGTTCCTTGTGGTTTCTCCTCGACTTTGGCACTTGTTTCAAAACAGACCTGGCATGTAGAAATGTGGGGGGTAATGACTAGAAATTTGGCTTAATTGTCCAACATGAGGATGTAGATTAGATAATCAGTTACGTGTATTCAGGGTTGAACATTCAAACCTCTCTCAGTGCTTTAGTAACGGCAGCTCTAATTATTCTGTGCACCTGCAACTTTAACATGCTCCGTAGTGCTCTATTTCTCCATGATGTCTCATCCTTCTTTGTCGATACGATTCATTTTATCAGTGGAGCTTAAAATTCCTTTCCGACAGGTATCGTTTCCGCCACGTTCCCGGTGTTGGGTTATAAAACATGGTGCCTATGTTTTCAAGCACTAACACATGCTGAACTATGAACGATATTACTAGTACAGATTGGAAAAGATTTCTAAACATCTTCAACAGCACCTTTAACATGTAAAATAACGTGAAATAATCCAGGGAAAAGTTGATCAAATTTGATATTTATTGCAGACACATGCTAAAATGTCGGCAGCAGATCAAGACCAAATTTCAACAAAGTTCATTTAGGGTTTATTTAGTAAAGCAGTCAAAACAATCACTTCAAATGGCATGTCAGTCCTTCCAGATTGTTGTGTAATATTCAATTTTGGACGTGAAGTAAATTCTCATGTCGTGTCCCATTCCATGCCCACTGACCTAAATATCTTATTTAGAAATTCTCTTATTCAGAATATAATCACTCCGATCAGATTATTCCTTTTCCTTCTCTCTGAAGATTTAGAAAGCAGTGTATACTGCCCTCTTCTGGGTGATGAGTAAAAAAACACAAACACAGTTCCTGAGCAGGTGTAGCTGTGTTAGGTCAGGAATATTATCAAACCGGTTTTCAAACCTCGATCTTAACCATCACACCTTGTTGTATGCGTCCATGTAACCACCAGCGAATCGAGCTCACGCGGGTAGTAGTATTAGTACCACAAGTATTAGTGACTCACTTGGGACCTATAAGTTCCTATAATATTATCTGCAATCAACATGAAAGTGCCACTATTATGTGAATGTGAACATTCTTTTGCCATTCATGACATCCTGAAAAGCATATTTACGTTCTTTCATTTCGATGGTATGATATAGAGCCACATTGGCACTACAGTGTTGAATATGTTGTAGTATTCTCCAAGTACATCAGCAATATGTGTTCAAGTCAAGTAGGTTTACGTTGTGCTCCGTTTGGTTCCTTCGCCAACTGACTGTAAATGATGAAATGAAACAGGATACGCAGTTACCCCATAATGTGTGTGGGGTTTCTTTCCTTTGTTTTTTTTTTTTTTTTTTTTTTTTTTTTTTTACAGTCGAATATTTTACATCGTGTGTTCATCCATTTGCTTTTGAGGCCCAATAAATGATATTTCTCAAGAGTTGTGTTTATTCTTTTAAAGAAGTAAAACACTGATAATATTTTACTTCTTTGCCTAGTTGTACAACACGTATCGCAAAATGTTTCTAACACTGAATTTACCTTTCATTTTGATGTGTTTTTGCTAGTGGTCTTAAAAGTTGCCATAATAATTCATACAGGCCTTTTTAAGTTAAGAAGAAATCTGTTAATGAAATATGTCTAACAGAGTTTTTAAACAAAATCTCATTTCACTTCGATCACATATGGGAAATTGTAAAATTAGGATTATGAAATGCCTTTAATGGCAGACGTTATAGAGATACAGTTATGAATGACTATATCCTTTTTTTTGTATAAAGAGGGTAGAAAGGTGCTGATTTCTTCAGTTTTTCTGTAGATAATACTAAATTGTTTCAGAAATTAAAACAAAATCTAATTTGAAGGCAACCTGAATAAACACAAAATATAGTTTTTTAAATGATAATGTTATTTATTGAAGCCAAAAATTTATCCAATACCAACTGGGCCTGTGTGAAAATGTATTTGCCCCCGTAGTTACTAATTCCCCAAATCTATGAAACTGCATTTATAATGTTGTTCACCTGGATTAGACGCAACCAGGTCTGATTACTGCAAACTCTGTTCAGTCAAATCTACACTTAAATAGAACTTTTTCAACAGCATAAAGTTGTTAAAAGGTCTTCACTCGTAACACACTATGCCAACATTGAAAGATATTCCATAAAGGATTAGGAAGTATGTGATTGAAATACATCGGTCTGGGAAGGCTTACAAAGCTATTTCAACGTCTCTGGGACTCCAAAGGACCACAGTGAGAGCCGTTATCTCCAAATGAGAAAACTCGGCACAGCAGTGAACCTTCCCTGAAGTGGCCGACCTTCCAAAATTCTTCCAAGAGCACAGCAACTCCTCATCCAGGAAGTAACAAAAGAGCCAGAAATAAATTCTGATGCTGATTTGCTGAAGATGAAATGGTTGTTGGGAAGAATAAGAATTGATTCACTGCATGTGGATCATGTGTGAGGAAGTCTTTAAGAAGTCAAAGGGCTCGAGTCCAAGTGGAGTCATTAATGTCAAAGTGGAGTCGAGTCTTGTCAAGCTCGGACTCAGTGTAAAGTAGAGAAGTGGTTTCCAAAGTGGGGGCCACCGGGGGGCCTCAACAATTTGGTGACCCCACACACATGCACACAAAATCAATTAATAATGTAATGTAAAGACGTAAGATGTCATTATTAATAATAAATTAAAAAAGGGGGGGTATATTCATAAGTCTGTATTTTTAATGTGTTTTAAAGTCATCGTGCAAAAGGAGGGCCTCTGTCAAATGTGAATGCCATTGGGGGGGCCTTGCCCTGGAAAAGTTTGGGAACCCCTGCAGTAGAGTATAACGAATTTATGGAGATGCTAGAGATCCAGATCCTTTCTGCCTCTGGATGGAAATCTTCTCTAATTCCAGACTGCTGGGACTACGGCAGCTCCTAATACCTTACAAACTTCGTATAAATCCATTATCAACTTTTTCAAATTATCTGTTGTTACCCAGATGAGGATGGGTTCCCTTCTGATTCAGGTTCCTCTCAAGGTTTCTTCCTCTTAAAACATCTTAGGGAGTTTTTCCCTGCCACCGTCACCACTCAGTGGCTTGCTCAGTTGGGATAAATTCAATCCTTTAATGTCTGTATATTGTGTTGATATTTCTGTAAAGCTGCTTTGAGACAATGTCTATTGTAAAAAGCGCTATACAAATAAAATTGAATTGAATTGAATAATAGCGCGAGGTTCTCCGGCCGCTGGGTGGCGCTGTGAGCTCCGGGCTTCAGGAAATAAACCCGCTGACATTGAACCGGCTGCAGGAGGAACCTCAAACAGGAGGTAAGCAGGGCATGTCGGTTCGTATGAAACATTACAGGAAGGATTTGAGATCTTTCAGAAAATGTCAACACGGTGTGTAGAGTTTGTGGTTATGATGAGATGAGATGAGATGGGATGAGATGAGATGGGATGAGATGGGGTGAGGGTTGAGAGCTAGGTCTGACCTCAGATACTCCGGACTGAAGCACATAAACCTGACAGCAGTGATCAATGTAGTTGAAAGACCACTTCTGATATTAAAAATGTTTCATGATGAATGTTTTTTTCAGAAAACCTGCAACAAAACCAAGGTCCTGTAGAGTTCTGAGCAGCCTTTTAGACAGCCTCCACATTTCCTCTCAAACACCTGGAACTCTTATTTACCTTTTGTTGTTCTAATATAACTCTTTTATAATGAGAAATAAAAGATATTCCGCTGCTCTTCCTTCGCTTCTCGGTCACTGGGAAGTCTGTCTGTTGCCTCTAAGCATGTTTTCCTGAGTTATAAATATACATGTAAACTCACTTTTTCACCCATCACCATGCAGGAAACCAAAACAACTTTCAACTGAGGACAATAATGTGTACAAATCACGACAACAGACCAAAAAAAAAAAAGAACAAGTTATGTCGTGTTCCTGTTCAGAGATGTTTTGGGTGTCAGTGGAATATGAATGTTGAATTCTTCGTGCGTTAGGATGACCGTAATCATTTGTGAGTAGTAAAGAGATCCAGCTGCTCTTAAAGGCTGTCGCGTGCTCAGGTTGAGCTGTTTCACGTTTCTGCGTGAAGAGACGCGTTCTGTCTAGGAAGAGTCTTTTCGTCTAAATCTAGGTTTGCACCGCACACTGTAATATCGCCTATGAATTCATTTCGCGCCTACCAGATCAGCTGTGATGGTCATGTTGAGTACACGGAACGTCCTAACTCCTGGCCATGTGTTTCCCCGCAGTGATTGAACAGCTCGCTGATGCGTGATGCGCGCTGTGGAGACGTGTACGCACGCGTTCACGTGTGGAGAGGAAGAAACCGATCCAGCCGGCCCTCGAGCCTTTCGTCCTGGACTCGCCTTTCCTCGAGTGCTGGCAGCTGACGTTGTTGATCCACAGGCCAGTCTTCAGTCTTTACCAAAACATGTGGGCAAGCCAGAGTTCCCGGACACAGGATGGGACCGCATTAAAGACCTGTTCTACCGAGGGTTAGTTTCTCTCAGCTCCTTCTCTCATTCATCTCCTTCAGGGTAAATAGTTGACCTGAAGTATTAGAATAGGGATGTATTCCCAGTGCGTATTCCCACCTCCTGGGACCAGATTGTCTACACCCGCTGGCGAATAGGTCACTCCAGGATGAAGTGATGGGAGAAGAGAAAACTCACCAACATGTACCTGTTTGCCAGAATCCATTATCCTTGTTGAATGTTTTCTTTTTCAGACGGGAAACCCCTTGAGAAACCTTTATTTATTTATTATTATGATTTTATTATTCAGTCAACACTCTGGAAGAAGTCAAACCTAATGCGATTTTAGAGCTTTTAAGAAAAATTTATTTTAAAAACCTTATATAGAGTCCCTTAGACATTTCTCGCTGTGAAAATAGGCATAGAAGCTGGCATGGCGTTAAAGCACAAACTAACAATATTCCCACCTCACCCATCAATATTCCCCAGGATAGGCTCCGGGGCATTTTTGTGAGCATTAACTCTGCTAAGGTGTATTTAACAGAATTTAACTTTAGCCATATTCTAAAGATTGCATGATTACCATGTTTACATTCACTAGCTAATATAACCTGACACCAAGAGCTTGCTAATCATCGGGAAGTGGTTCTCGAAGTGCGTCTGTGAAGCATTGCCACACAGAGCGTCTGTAAATGTTCTTCTAAAACCTTATTACAGTGATAGAAATCACAACCCACCATTATCAATTGGATTTTATTTATTAACAAGTTCATAGTAGATATCGGATCGAATATGATCATCTCGATAACTAAAAGCAAGTCTACCTGTAAACAGTGTCAGCTCGGACTTTAATGGCTTCTGCTGACGGAAAGTTCAAGAATAAAAAGCCCTGTGGCTGCAAAATGTCATTTTACACATGAGCTAGATATTTTCGTGTTGTCCGCACGAGATACGTAATTTAATAGTTATTTTACTGCGTACAGTTTGAGAAACCCTGTCATAATGTAATCTACATTTCTGATATTTCCCTCTAGAGATGGACAGGCGTACTCTGAAGAGGTGAGTAATGTGGCGAAGGGGGCTCTGACAGCGGCCTTGGTGGGACTGTTTTACGGAGGCCTGCCTGGAGGCCGACATGCCCGTGAGAGATTCATCCAGCTGAGCCAGGCTGAGATTTACCGCAGCAGAGTGGAGGCAGTGGTAAGAGAACAGCAAAAAAAGGACAAGGAAAGATTCCGTATATGATTTAGCATACTATTTTAGCCTACAGGCAAGAGACACCAAATCTACATATCTACATATAAAAAGTTGATAAGCTTGGTGAAGGTAGTAGATCGACTATCCGAATGGGATGGGGGGGATGGGGGGGTCTCTCTGTACACCTCTGATCTGTAGTAAGAAAGATAACATAGACATAGGGCATGAAAGTAAACAAAGAAGTATATGTCTATCCGAAAGCACTCATAGAGGTATTAAGCTTTTATAAATGCTGTATACACGCACTGTCCACTTTATTTATGCAATTATCTGATCAACCAATCATGTGGCAGCAGAGCAATGCATCAAATCATGCAGCTGCAGGTCAAGAGCTTCAGAATGGGAAAAAGTGCGATCTCTGTGACTTTAACCGTGGCATGATTGTTGGTGCCCGTCGAGTATTTCAGAAACTGCTGGGATTTTCTCACACAACAGTCTGTAGTGTTTACACAGAATGGTGCGAGTAACAAAAAACATTGCGTGAGTGACAGTTCTGTGGGTGGAAACGCCTTATTGATGAGAGAGGTTGGGGGAAAATGGCCAGATCGGTTCGAGCTGCCTGGAAGGATGTAGTAACTCGTATAATCACTCTATAAGTGTGTTGAGCAGAAAAGCATCACAGAATGCACAAAACATCGAACCTTGAGGTGGATGGGCTACAACAGCAGAAGACCATGTCAGGTTTCACTCATGTCTGCCAAGAACAGAAGGCTGAGGCTACAGTGGGCACAGGCTCAACAAAACTGGACAGTTGAAAACTGGAAAAACATACCCTGGTCTGAAGAATCTGGATTTATTTAGAAATTGGCACCAACAGCATGAATCCGTGGACCCAACCTGCCTTGCATCAACAGTCCAGGCTGGTGGAGGTAGTGTAATGGTGTGGGGAATGTTTCCTTGAGAAACTTTGGGCCTGTTGATGCCAATCAATCATTGCTTGAATGCCACAGACTGATTGAGTATTATTGCCGACCATGTGAATCCCTTCATGGCCACAATTTACCATCTTCTACTGGATAATTCTAGCATGATAATGCACCATGTCAAAAAGCAAAAATCGTCTGAAACTGGTTTCATGAACATGACAATGAGTTCAGCGACCTTCAGTGGCCTTCCCAGTCACCGGATCTGAATCCAGTAGAACACCTTTTGGGATCTGGTAGAACGAGAGATTCACAGCATCAAAGTGCATCTGAGAAATCTGCAGGAATTACATGATAGTCATGTCAACACAGACCAGAATCACAAAGGAAAGGTTCCAACATCTTGTGGAATCCTTACCATGAAGAATTGAGGCTGTTTTGAGAGCAAAGGGAAAGGGAGGCCCTAACCGCTATCAGTATAGTTCCTAATACAGCGCTCAGTGAGTGTATATTGTTATTCCACCATCTGAGGCATGTGATCAGATATGGAACTGGGGAAAGTAATTTCAGTAATACTACTACCTCCAATATAAAATCTTACCATCTTTTGAAAAGACAACTGTCCTTATATTTGCGTCCACCAAATCCTTGTATTGACGCTTGCTCTGTATAAAATGTCATTACTGTTATTTTATTTTAATAATAAAAAGTCAGTATGTAAACGAACCGTGTAACTCCTTCAGAAACAGAGAACTGTTTCCTGTTGGTTTTTTTAGCGTTCGGCTCATAACGCGGCCATCCGAGGCTTTGTGAGATACGGCTGGAGGTGGAGCTGGAGAGTCGGCACCTTTGTTACGCTTTTTAAGTAAGTCCTTACATACGCACAGCTTAATCAACAAGAAATGTCCGGCTGGTAGCTTCGCAGCTATGAACCAAATCTGACCCGCTGTCTCTGTCCATTTCTGACAGCACTATCAGCACAGGCATCTCTGTGTACAGAGACAGTAACGCCTTGAGTCATTTCGCTGTGGCGGGAGGTAAGTCACATCTCCCTACATTTTATACCATAATTTCCACCACTGTTCTGTTTTAAGAGCACACTGATAACCGCCGTGGTTCTCACTCGTTTCTTTTCAGAGATCTTCGAAATCAAGTTGGATTAGAAATGAACATTTAAATAACTGTGAAGGAACGAATATAAAACATAGCTATGTATCCACAAGTATTTAATTTTCCATACATGACTTTTATATCAGGTAAATATACAGGTGCATCTCAAAAAATTAATATCGTGGTAAAATTTGTTTATTTCTGTAATTTAATTCCAAAAGTGGATCTTCCATATATCCTCGATTCATTACATTACAAGTGAAATATTTCAAGGCTTTTTTTTATATATATATATATATATATATATATATATATATATATATATTTATAAAGCGTGATGATTACGGCTTACAGCTCATGAAAATCAAAAATTCAGTATCTCAAAATATTCGAATAAAACATTTATAATAAAGAAAAGGCTTGAAATGTTTCATTTTACCTGTAATGAATCTATAATATATGAAACTTCCACTTTTTGAATTAAATCACGATATTCGATTTTTTAGATGCACCTGTAGATTATTTAGTATTAGATAGTGAGACAGTTTGATATAAATCCTATTTGTATCGAATGGTGGTATTTTTTTTTAGTTTTAGGTTGTTTGGTTTCCTTTTTGGCTGATCCTGTATTTTATTCTACATAGTACCTGTAAGTTACCCCAAAGGGCGTACGTATCGCCTGTTTGAGAAACCCTGTGTTAGAAAACGTTTTGTTGATGTTTAGACCTGTTCTGTGTGTAGCTGTGACCGGAGGAGTGTTCCGGATGAATCTGGGCCTCAGGGGATTGGTGGCAGGATCAGCTATTGGAGCTGCATTGGGGTGAGTCGAGTAGGGAGTATCCCAGACGCTAGTGTTTGATCGAGTTGATCAGTTCAAACCATATCTGATGTCTTAAGAGTCGCTTCTTTTGTCTTGCACGAAAGCTACAAGGCTGATGTAGCTAACAAGGTAGGGAAGGCTTCAGTGCAGTCTTGTGTAAATAAATATGTGAATAAATAATCATAATTATCTGTGAACAGTGTAGAGTTTTTCAATAGACTTCCTAATGTATAATATTGTGATAAGTGAAATGTTTTATGAAAGTCTTTCTTATATTTCTTGGCCAGAGAGACTAGAAGATTTTCCTACTTAGGATAACTAGCCGAATAGATATAGTGTGCAAAAGTAAATCTCAGACACTAAACATGTTTAAGCTAAATGAGTACGTTTGAGGTAACGTATTTTCACATTCGCTTTTGTTTTATATTTGTTTGAACATCTCCATATATCTATCCCTTTATTACACATGGCAGCGTTGTGCAATTCCTGAAAGTTTAATATTCTTAAAAGTTTAAGCTCACACATGGTATATCACAGGTTTTAGTATCAAGGTCTTGATTGGCTGTCGTCATTATTCTTAGTGATTTATGGGAACATTGAGTGGTATAAAGGTGTACAGTATATGGTACAGCCAGTCATGGACTAATTCATCCCATCCCAGTCCGGCTCCACCATGGAGAAGCACGGTCAGAAGTGTGTTTATTTGGCATTAATTAAGATAAGGCTCCGCCTCCACCTTGCCACTTCTAGGTGCGGACACCACTTGACCCTGGCGTATTTTTGACATAAATCTCGACAACTTGTCCGCTGCACCGTTATACAGCTCCTGTCGATTTGCTCTCAGAGAGGCAAACCGTGGCTGGGCCCACCCGAGGAGCCCCAAGCTCGTACCTCCCCAATGATTGATTCATCTGTCACGATGTTGTCCGAGCGGACCAACACACGGCGATGTCTCCGAACACTCCATTCCACCTGGTTGATCTCACACCAGGGGACTTGTGGCACCACACTGCTCTCCAGGCAGTAAGGGACTCATCCTTGATGACCGTCCATGTGCCGTCTGTCTCCAGCAAGATAGAGCTAGTTTTTTTCTCGCTTCCTGAGACAAGGACATGTTTCTTTTTGTCTTTGCGTAGGCTAATAACCGACTTCTGAACATCTCCTAGTTCCTGCTGTAGTATCTGATCGTGCAGTTTCACCAAGGAGCCAAGAACACATAGATTCTACTTCTCAGGACTGAGACCGTGACATTGTGGATGAAGAGTGTTGCCAATCATTCTACAGCAATGTTTCTGCCTGTGGGGAATTCTCCATTCGCACTCTGTCTCAGTCACTGCCGACACGGTGACACATCCGCCCCTCACCCCCCTTCTGTGGGGTTTCTATTGGCCAGCTGCTCCCTCCTAGCAACTCGCTCTCACACACACACACTGCCAGAGGAACCCATGTGCCTTGCAGAAGGCTCAGATCTTTAGGGCAGAACGGCATGAGTGCCTAATCCAACAGCTGCACTGTTTTATTTATTTATTTACTTATTTTTATATAATTTTTTTTATTTCCCTGTCAGCTTTGTATTCCAATCCCATCCATCCCTTGATCTCCACATCTCCTCCTTCTGGCACAGTCCGTCTCATCTCTGGGTTTGGTCCTAAGGACGGGCTCCATCATCCGCCCCTTCATTTGGCTCTGTTTTTCTTATTTTTGTGCTGAGACCTTTCCAGTCGTCCTTTCCATCCAGCAGCGCTATCAGGATTAGCACCTCAGACGGCACTCGGCTCTCTCTCAGTATGCTGGCAGAGCTGGCTTTGGCATGCTGACGGGCACCTGGAGCGCTGCTCGCTGTGTACGTAAACATCCCCCATGCCCGGCTAGGTGCAGCGAGGCGGGGCGCAAAATCAAACCAGGCAGCTAATCAAATTCGCACATTACGCTCTAAATAGCACCATGTTATTTGAGATGGAGGGGTGTGGACCAGAACAAGTGATAGTTAAGATAGGATCGACATGTGACTCCTGAATTATGGCTTGATATTTATGATATCATGATACTCAATACTCTTATATCGCGGTTTAGGATATCATAATATCCATCCATCTTTACATTTTCCATACCGCTTATCCTACACAGGGTCGCGGGGAGCCTGCTGCCTATACCAGGGAACTCGTGGCACAAGACGGGGGACACCATGGACAGGGTGCCAACCCATCGAACACACATTCACACACCACAGACAATTTGGAAGAAGCCAGTCAGTCTACAACGCATGACTTTGAATTGGGGGAGGAAAGTACCCGGGGAGAACGTGCAAACTCACCGAGCAGAGACAGGATCTGAACCCCCAACCCTGGAGGTGCGAGGCAGACGTTCTGACCTCTAAGCCACCTGTTCTCATTGGCCTGCATTTTGCCAAAAATATTGGCATCATATTTGAGTGTTACCATAGATCATCACTTCTTCTCGGTTTATAGCTTCCTAACTTATTTAAGGCGACTACACTCGAATACGTCATGTCCAGAGAAAACGCTTGGAGACATGAACTTATTCCTTATATCGGTACACCTTCTCAATTTTAATCCTAGTTCTAAAGAAATTCCTCATATCTTTTTAAATGGACTATGGTGCTCTTGAGAAAACTGTTGCTAGGCAACAAGGAAAACGACACAAAACGTAAACTAGTTAACGACGAAAGCGTACGATTTATGCAGCTAGTAAATAACATTACGTTTTTATACGAGTAAAGACAGTGACTGTAAAAACAACGGCATTGACGGTAGTTCGATGTTTTTATTGTTCTACATGGACTTTTTAACAGTTTAAAATCAGAAAACAGTTTTCTGGAGTACTTTAAGGCGTAATTACTGATTTGAGTAGTTCAGCTGACAGACTCGTGTTGTTGCAGTGTGCCTGCTGGGGCGCTAATTGTTGGACTACAGAAGCTGGGAGGAGAGACCATGCGTGAAAAGCGACGACGAGAACGAAGAGAACTGTACGAGCTCAGGGTGGCTGAATGGTGCGTTCTAATACTATTATATCAAAATCATATTATTTTCCTCTATAAGCTTACTTCCAACCTCATACCATCTACATTCATAACGTTGTTGTTTATTTATTTATTTATTTATCGGCAGGAATGCACGTCTACAGCTAACTGGCGAGATAATTGGTGAATTTAGTGGCCGGGACAAAGACACAGAAGGTGACCTTCAGCGAATCGAAGAGCTCCTTAGTCAACCAAGGAACGAGGACTCGGCAAAGGAGTCTTAACAGATCTGATTATAGTGACTGACTGAATTTATAGACTATAACATTATTATGCTCACAAATGAAGAGCACTGGCTCCTCAGATGAGAGATTTATTTGCCGGATTTAAGCTTGAAGCTAAAACGGTTGTTCGCAGACAAGCGACGAACCACATGGCCCATCATGTCCTGAATATTTCTGTCATTTCAGCAGTCCCAGCTCATTTTCGCCCTCATATGTTGAATTCCACACTGTTCAGACTGTTGCTCTTTCAACAAACTGAACGTGTAAGTTGTTTTCTTGTGTATCTTCGGTGCAAGTTATTTGGAAAGCCTGTGACAAGCAAAAAAATAACAAAAGAAAATATCAGAGTTGTTGGATTACGGACTTGTAATGGTTTGAATTTTATTTAACAAGTAGACAGTGGAACCTCAAAACTCAATGACTGTCTTATGTGTTTGCCCGCACGTGTGTGTGTGTGTGTGTGTGTGTGCGCGTGTGAGAGTAAAATATGGTGCTGCGAGCCTGTCACATGCCTTGGCCCCTTCTGGAAACAAGATGCGACAGCAGCTGCGGCTCCGAGTTCAACATGTGGATAAATACAAACACAGACATGCGGCACCACCAAGAGGACACATTCAGGGTTACATGGGTACACTCATTTCATTTTAAAAACATATTTTTCAATTTCACAAGGTTTTTAAAAATGTAGTCTTTCATACTTGAAGCTTAAAAATAAAGTACTCACGTTATTCAGGTCAGAGATGGACATTTGTGCATAATAATAATAATTATTATTTTCCTTTTCAAAGGAAATAAACTTCGAAGAAGAATACAGACATGGCAAAATTTTTATATTAACGTCTATTTACATTTTGTGTTTTCCTCATTTGCTAATCAGTTGCTTGGACGTTTTTCCTGATTTTTTCATTTGTGTCAGGCGGTAGATATCACTACAGCATTATATACACAAAAACTGAGCATGAATAAAGTTAATCAGCAGCACACATTATGATTTCGGGAACTTTATCTAGCATCTAAATCATTTCAGTCCAAGGCTCCATATTCTGTATGTCACAATAATGATGAAATACATCAATTAAATTCTATTACGGTGGTGCTTGAAAGTTTTTAAATTCTTTAGACTTTTCTATATTTTTGCATAAATATGACCTAAAACATCATCCTAAAACTAGACAAAGAGCCCATTTAAACAACTAAGACAAAAATATTATACGTGGTCATTTATTTACTAGAGAAAATAATCCAATATTACATATCTGTGAGTGGCAAAAGTATGTGAACATCTAAGATTATCAGTTTAATTTGAAGCTGACATTAGAGTCTGATGATTTCAATCAATGGGATGACAATCAGGTGTGAGTGAGCGCCGGTTTTTTGATGCTCATCAGACTGGAAGAAGGTTACAAAAACCATATTTTAAGAGTTTAGACTCCACCAATCCATAGTCAGACAGATTCTGTACAAATGGAGGAAATTCAAGACCACTGTTACTGTTTCCTTCTCCAGGAGTGGAGACCAACAAAGATCACTCCAAGAGCAAGACGTGTAATAGTCCACAAGGTCACAAAGGAACCCAGGATAACGACTAAGCAACTAAAGACCTCTCTCACATTGGCTAATGTTAATGTTCATGATTCCACCATCAGGAGAACACTGCAAGGAGAAAAACACTGCTCTCCAAATAGAACATTTCTGCCCCTCTGCAGATGCTAAATATCACATGGATAAGCCAGAAGGCTATTGGAGAAATATTTTGTGGACAGATGAGACCAAAATAGAACTTTTTGGTTTAAATGAGAAGTGCAATGTTTGGAGAAAGGAAAAATCTACATTCCAGCATAAGAACCGTCTCCCATCTGTGAAACATGGTGGTGGTAGTATCGTTGATTAGGCCTGTTTTGTAGCATCTAGCCCAGGATGATCATTGATGGAACAATGAATTCTGAATTATACCAGCGATTTCTAAAGGAAAATGTCAGGACATCTGTCTGATTTGAATCTCAAGAGAAAGTGGGTCATGCAGTTAGACCTCGACCCTCAGCACACAAGTCTTATCTACTAAAGAATGTTTAAAGAAGAATAAAGTTCATGTTGTGGAATGGAAAGTCAAAGTCCTGATCTTAATCCAATAGAAATGTTGTGGAAGGACCTGAAGCAAGCAGTTCATGTGATCAAACCCACCAACATCCCAGAGTTGGAGCTGTTCTGGACTGAGGAACGGGATAAAATTCCTCTAAGCAGATGTACAGGACTGATCTCCAGTTATCGGAAATGTTTAGTTCCAGTTAATGCTGAACAAGAGCATCACACCTTACCATGTATGTAACTTTAGAGACGGTCCCAAGACAACTGTATGCCAGGGCTGTAGTAGCGAATCATCATCTTCTGACCAATCAGAGTCGAGAATTCCACAGCGCTACGATAGCGTGATGACCAATACGACGTCAAGGTATTTGCATAGCCCCGCCCCGTTCCTCCGAACTGCGTGCGTCATCAACATGCGCAGTCCTGTCACCCAGTGCCGGATCTGAAGAGCACATTCCCTGTTCGAATTCTTTAATGAATGGTCCGATGGCTGCCTCGTCTAATAGGATCATGCTCGGGCCTCTTGTAGCCGCAATCGACCAGGGCACGAGCTCCACTCGGTTCTTGGTAGGTTACAGTCCGATTTCGCTTTGGCTCGTTAGATTTAAGCTCTGATTCGTCTTTAAACGGAGAGTCCCGGGTGTCCTTGTTAACATACAGGGTGTGTGAGAGAGATTACGTGTGTGTGTGTGTGTGTGTGTGAGTGAGAGAGAGAGAGAGAAAGAAAGAAAGAAAGAAAGAAAGAAAGAAAGAGGTGTGTGTGAGAGAGAGAAAGAGATGCGTGTGTGTGTGACAGAGATATTGTGTGTGCGTGAGGGGGAGAGAGATGTGTGTGTGTGTGTGTTTGTGAGGGGGAGAGAGAGAGAGATTGTGTGTGTGAGGGGGGGAAAGAGAGATTGTGTGTGTGCGAGAGAAAGAGAGAGATATTGTGTGTGTGTGAGGGAGAGAGAGAGCGAGAGATATTGTGTGTGTGAGGGGAGAGAGAGAGAAAGAGAGATATGTGTGTGTGTGTGAGGGGAGAGAGAGAGAGAGAGAGAAAGAGAGATATTGTGTGTGTGTGAGGGGAGAGAGAGAGAGAGAGAGATATTGTGTGTGTGTGAGGGGAGAGAGAGAGAGAGATATTGTGTGTGTGTGTGTGAGGATGAAAGCAAGAGAGAGATATTGCGTGTGTGTGGGGGGGGAGAGATATTGTGTGTGTGTGTGAGGGAGAGAGAGAGTGAGAGAGAGGGATATTGTGTGTGTGAGGGAGAGTGAGAGAGAGGGATATTGTGTGTGTGTGTGAGGGGGAGAGAGAGAGAGATTGTGTGTGTGAGGGGGGGAAAGAGAGATTGTGTGTGTGAGAGAGAGAGAGAGCGAGAGATATTGTGTGTGTGTGAGGGGGGAGAGAGAGAGAAAGAGAGATCTTGTGTGTGTGTGTGAGGGGAGAGAGAGAGAGAGAGAGAAAGAGAGATATTGTGTGTGTGTGAGGGGAGAGAGAGAGAGAGATATTGTGTGTGTGTGTGTGTGTGTGTGTGTGTGTGTGTGTGAGGATGAGAGCAAGAGAGAGATATTGCGTGTGTGTGGGGGGGGGAGATATTGTGTGTGTGTGAGGGAGAGAGAGAGTGAGAGAGAGGGATATTGTGTGTGTGTGTGTGAGGGAGAGTGAGAGAGAGGGATATTGTGTGTGTGAGGGAGAGTGAGAGAGAGGGATATTGTGTGTGTGAGGGAGAGAGAGAGAAAGAGATATTGTGTGTGTGTGTGAGAGAGTGAGTGTTTGGTCAAGTCCACAATGTATGGACAGGTGTGACTATACTGCATACTAACCTTTTTCATTCCTTTGTTTATTCAGTGTTCAGGTTGATCCATGGACACTCTTTAGTACACTTTGGGTACTGTTTAGGACCTCTCTTTCTTTTCTTTTTTTTTGGACCAGCAACAGCCCTTTCTCAAGTTTAATCTAGTGAGCGAGGTTTCCATATGGACTACAGCACAAATCCTGTTCTGTCTGCGCGTTTAGATAGCGTGAACGTATTCGGTTACGCAATGACACATGGATATGAGGACATGCTGTACATGCCAATGAGCACACGGCATTCGTACTGGACACGGCCGCCCACTTCTCCACCCGCCTAGTTTGAGGCTCGCTCTTCTCACCATGTCTGCAACTTTAGGGCTGGAAAACTGTCCTGTGCTTGTGTATAAATAGTATACAAGGGGAGTTATAGTTAGGGTGATGGACCACTGTACAGTGTTTGGTGAGTGGAGACTGCAGGTTTTGTAGTATGGCAAAATCTGTCTATCTGTCTGTCTGTCTGTCTGTCTGTCTGTGTGACGATCAGATGAGACGTTGTGACATTTTCTATTTTACACCGATCGGCCATAACATTAGGAGAGTCCAGTGTCAGCGCTTTGTACAGGCCAGTAAGTGTTCTGCCATGGCAGAGTCTTCAGGACAGAGGACGTTGTGCTCAACATGGAAGCACACCGTTACCTCGGACAACTTCATCACGGTATTACATGCACACTGATTGTGTAGGTCCCCCGTCGTGCTGCCCGTCTGACCCGTCGAGGCGTGGAGATGCTCCGACCCAGTTGTCCAGCCGTCACAATTGAACCCTTGTCAAAGTCTCACAGATCCTTACGCTTGCCCATTTTTTCCTGCTTCCAACACATCGACTTTAAGAATCACTTGTTGCCTAATAAATGATATCCCACCACTTGACGGGTGCCGTTGTAGCCAGATTATCAATGTTATTCACGTCACCTGTCGGTGGTTTTAATGATCGGTCTATAAGAGTGTTCTACTACACACGGCGTTGTTAGTTTTTATCAAAGCGGGTGTGGCACATTGCGAAGAGAATCTGGGGCCACGTTTAAAATGGCTGCCGTTTGGAAACGAGTGAAACTTGACTCCAATAATATGGAGGTTTTTGTTCTGGTGTTTGTACTAACTGGTCCTGGGACTGTGACTGTGTTTTTCGACCTGCTGGTTGATTTGACATGGTATCACTCTACTGGGAGTCGCATTCTAACAAACCACATTTAAATGAAGTGTATATACTGTGTTAGTCTTAAAATCATAGAGTAATTCGTACAAAGTGGAACAACCGGAGTCAAGAAAACAAACCTATGCTGAAAGGTTTACTGAAGCATGATGTAAGCGATACCTGCAGTAGCTTATTTTATTCATATTACTGAAATATATGACCAAATGCTTCAATAGTCCTATATTATACATCTATAATAAAATACACAGAAAATACACATTGTTCATTTGGGGTCATTTCCCAGAAGTTTGGGAACTCCTGAAGTATGTAGTAGTGAGTGTAACAGTAACATTAAAAACTAATCACGCAAACATTTATTACTTTAGCATTACTTATAGTTTATTCATTTAAAGATTAATGTTCTGCTCATGTTAACTAATGCATTAAATTACATTTGTTTAAAAAAAACACGTTAATGTAAAAAAATAAATAAATTATAAATTAAAGACTTTTTTTCATACTCCTATTATACAGATGTATAAGTTTAAATCATTTTAAAAGAATTTGTTAAAATAGTTTCCTTTCAGTCGCAATTCTTTGTTTTTCTCTCAATATAAGATCTGCGTTCCTCTTCTTCATTACCACGTCTCTTTTTCATGCAGGTGTTTAATGCTAAAACTGCAGAGCTGCTCAGTCACCATCAAGTCGAGATCCAGCAAAGTTTCCCCAGAGAGGGGTGAGTACTCGCACACTGAAGCTCTCCACAGCTGGAAAACACAGCTGTACACAACCTGTTTCGAGACACTCCATCTACAAATCCAGCTAATAATGTATTAGTTATCAGCATACAGATATAATCATGTCCACTGATGATGACTCCTAGCTTTCATCATTGTGCACTCTTTGCTAAGCAAACAATTTTGAAATGAGCTGCAATTTCATTAATGAAGGAGTACTTCATCACAGAAGCCACAGTTACATCACTAAGAACATTTGTTCAGTAACGCCCGCGTTCATTTCCGCTCTGCAGCTGGGTGGAAGAGGACCCGAAAGAGATTCTGCAGTCCGTGTACGAGTGCATGGACCGAACCTGCGAGAAACTGACGCAGCTCAACATTGATATCTCCAACATCAAAGGTATTCAAGTTATTCTTGTTGTTCTGTGTAGTAAGTGATCCAATTTTCACTGAGAAGTGAGTGCTATTTGGGTGTCTATGGTGCCAGTTGTAGTGTATGTGGATCTACATTTATTAGAAAATTTGAAGTAGTTATGCTGTTAGTTAATGCTGTACTGGTGTATACACGATATTTAAAACAATACAACCTACATCTCCCGGTTTACAGTGGAGCTTGATAGTTTGTGTAGTTTGTAGGATTTTTTTACACATCTGCATAAATATGACCAAAACATCGTCAGATTATCCTAAAAGTAGATAGAGAACCCAATTAAACAAATTATACCAAATAAATTATACTTGGTCATTTATTTATTGAGGAAAATGATAGAATATTACATATCTGTGAGTGGTAAAAGTATATGAACCTTTGCTTTCAGTATCTGGTGTGATGCCCTTGTTCAGCATTAACTGGAACTAAACATTTCCGGTAACTGGAGATCAGTCCTGTACATCTGCTTGGAGGAATTTTATCCCGTTCCTCAATACAGAACAGCTTCAACTCTGGGATGTTGGTGGGTTTGATCACATGAACTGCTTGCTTCGGGTCCTTCCACAACATTTCTATAGAACGACTTGTGTGCTGAGGGTCGATGTCTTGCTGCATGACCCACTTTCTCTTGAGATTGATTTCATGGACAGATGTCCTGACATTTTCCTTTAGAAATCGCTGGTATAATTCAGAATTCATTGTTCCATCAATGATCATCCTGGGCCAGATGCTACAAAACAGGCCTAATCAACGATACTACCACCACCATGTTTCACAAATGGGAGACGGTTCTTATGCTGGAATACAGAGTTGTCCTTTCTCCAAACATTGCACTTCTCATTTAAACCAAAAAGTTAATCTGTCCACAAAACATTTTTCCAATTGACTTCTGGCTTGTCCATGTGATCTTTAGCAAACTGCAGACTGCAAACTGTTGGAGAGAGTGGCTCTCTCCTTGCACCCCTGCCATGCACACCATTGTTGTTCAGTGTTCTCCTGATGGTGGACTCATGAAAATTACATTTACATTTATTCACTTGGCAGACGCTTTTATTTTTATCCAAAGCGACTTACAAATAAGCAAAGCGATATATCAAGCAGGGAACAATACAAGTGGTGCTACTATACAAGATCCATTAATTGAATACCAGAGGAAGCAAAGTGCACAGAGTAGAGTTGTAAGTGCGTTGTGAGAGGAGTTGGTTAGGTGTTCACGGAAGAGGTGGGTCTTTAGCTGTTTTTTGATGGTGAGAGAACATTAACATTAGCCAATGTGAGAGAGGTCTTTAGTTGCTTAGTCGTTATCCTGGGTTCCTTTGTGACCTTGTGGACTATTACACGTCTTGCTCTTGGAGTGATCTTTGTTGGTCTCCACTCCTGGAGAAGGAAACAGTAACAGTGGTCTTGAATTTCCTCCATTTGTACACAGTCTGTCTGACTGTGCATTGGTGGCGTCCAAACTCTTAAAATATGGTTTTATAACCTTTTCCAGCCTGATGAGCTTCAACAACTCTTTTTCTAAAGTCCTCAGAAATGTCCTTTGTTCGTGCCATGATACACTTCCACAGACATGTGTTGTGAAGATCAGACCTTGATCGATTCCTGTTCTTTAAATAAAACCGGACGCTCACTCACACCTGATTGTCATCCCATTGATTGAAATCACCAGACTCTAATTTCACCTTCAAATTAAACTGATAATCCTAGATGTTCACATAATTTTACCACTCACAGATATGTAATATTGGATCATTTTCCTCAATAAATAAACGACCAAGTATAATATTTTTGTATCATTTGTTTAATTAGGTTCTCTTTGTCTACTTTTAGGACTTACTTACTTTTATAGACAATTATAAATAGTTCACAAATGTTCAAGCACCACTGTAAATGCCCAAATTCAGCTCAAAATAAACATGGTGTTTCTACACTGTTGCAACAAAAAGTGGTAAAAGCTCAAATAAAAAGCATCCTATATATTGCTCTACTTTATTCTATCCCAAAGTTACTTAATTAATTTAAGCGTAATTAAGTGTTATGTAGTCGTGTTACTTGATTTGAAACGTTTTAAAGGAATATATTTTGAAATAAATAATTTTTTGATACTTCGCTGCATATTCTAAGTAATGCATCCAAACCAGTTACTGATTGATAATTATCGGAATATTAATTAGTTGTTGCCCTCGTTATATTGTATGGTTATTTTAATCTATACCGCTCTAATCGAACCAGCTTTTTTGTCCTGATCTTCTCCATCTTGTTTACATTTATTAGATTATCCACCAGGCTGTCATTGCAATATTCATACAAGACCTCTTGTAATTTCCCTTTAGCCATTGGCGTGACTAATCAGCGAGAAACCACGCTGGTCTGGGACAAAGAAACAGGCGAGCCACTGTACAATGCGGTTGGTAAGTACGCTTGGGTAGTAATAAGAACAAATTGATCAAATAATCAGTAAAATAGCTGTAATTGACTCGATTTGGCGTTATGCAGTGTACACTGATTAAAGTACCGATGTCGGTTTGTGCAGTGTGGCTGGACCTGCGTACACAGTCCACTGTGGAGAGACTCATCAACAACACGCCAGGCAGGAACAAAAATCACCTGAAGGTAAGCACACGGCAAGGGTGACGGAGGTATTCGCGTAAAAGTTGCTGCTTTGGGCTGAGTGTATAGATGTGGAGTTAAAATGACTAAAGTGCTGCCGCATCGTTCAGTAGGTAGTCGAGCGGTGCTGTGGGTAATGTAGGAAACTGTTAACCAGAGTAAAAATGATGTCGATGACATTCATTTTAAACCGAAACTCAGAATGTAAGCATCAAATAAATCTCTTGCACATCTGAAAATTGCACATTGATTATAAACATTGATACACAAGTCGTTCAGGTCGGATTATTCCTTTAATAAGCTTACTATTTAGAATAATTGTCACTATTCCGTTGCCGTTGATCTTACTCGACTGCACATTGTTGGGACAGATGGTCTATGCTATGCAGCCATGTAGCCAAGGAAAATAAAGTCAGCGCGACCTTTGAGGAACGTCAAAACATCATTAACTTTCCGCCATCAATGCGAAATCATATTGATGGTATTTCTGTCTCACTTTCTCTCTGATTACCGATTCAGTAGCAGCCCTTCGGACACAGTCATGCACGAGCAAGAATTCAATGAAATGTAGACAGAGCAGCGGTATTCGACTTGTGGCATCATGGAATGGGTGTGGTTTGTTTGCTTAGCTTTTCTATGAAGAAATGTTCCGTATGATTTTAAAATGAGTGAAATGCAAGCAGGAAATTCAAACTCGCTCACGTAGAGAAAAGAAAAAAACACTGTAAATAATCGTCACTATGTAAAAGATAAGACCAGATGACACCAAGATAGCGTTTTCACAGCTGAGACATTTTCTATTGTTAACAAAAAGGCGACAGTCAGGCTGGAAGGAACACGCCTTTACAACACACAGCAGGAGAGAACGAGTACAGACTAAGGATAATGGTCTGAATGATTGACTTCTTAGTTGTTCATCCAAGAACCAACTGGTTTATTTAGTTTTTATTGACAAAACGGTATCACGGTATGCATCAGTCCGTACAGGATTTCATTGTGTGTTGGTTTTTTTGTGATTGTTGTGGGGAAAAAATGCTTGATATTTGCCGCAGCTTTTTAAAAAATACTTCAACTGTCATCAGTTCAAACTGCAGAGAAGTACATATCATATTTATACCTCTCTTCTGCAGCACAAGACCGGTCTTCCCATCAGCACGTACTTCAGTGCCGTGAAGCTACGCTGGTTAATGGACAACGTAGAGGAGGTGCACAAGGCCGTGCTTTCACACACAGCCATGTTCGGGACCATCGACTCCTGGCTCATATGGGTACGTTATATAATGATCATGATAATGAGTCTTTATTGATCATGTATACATTACAGCATACAGTGAAATTCTTTTCTTCGCATACCCCAGCATGTCAGCATACAGCGCCCCTTGAGCAGAGAGGGTTAAGGGCCTTCCTCAGGGGACCAACAGTGGCAGCTTGGCAGTGCTGGAGCTTGTACCCCCGACCTTCCAATCATTAACCCAGAGCCTTAAACTTCAAGCCACCATTTCCCCATATAGATGCAGAAGATTGTGGGGGGGGCATTTGATTAAGAAAACCAATGTAATAAAAAAAATTTATTGTCGAAATTAGTCCATTCCACCCAACGGCTAAAATTTAAAATTCCTATATGAATTTTTTGGCACAATATTAAACTCACAATTAAACATCACTCTCATTATAAATCAACAGGAAATAGCACTGTAGATCCCAAAACCATGGGTAATGCAAACCTTTGGCCTGGAATGTTTTTTAGGTGTCTTTCATTGTACGGTATCAGTGGGTCTCTAGCTGGCCGTCATATGTTCGCTGTTTTTCAGTGCCTAACTGGAGGAAAGAAGGGAGGTGTCCATGTAACAGACGTGACCAATGCAAGCAGGACCATGCTCTTCAATATACACACTATGGACTGGGATCCAGACCTCTGCAAGTAAGATACAGACAGCAGTGTGTTTAGATGCTAAAGAATGTGAAGTATTTTTACTGTTGGATTGTTCATTAAATTGGAATGTGTTTTGTTCCAGCTATTTTGGCATACCAATGGAGATTCTGCCAAAAGTAAGGAGTTCTTCCGAGATCTACGGTTTAATGGTAAGCTCGGTGGAATAGCTTCTTGATCTTTTATATTGTGCGAAGGTATTCAGTTCGATTCAGCTACATATCAAGAATGTACTCCGTTATCGATATGTTGAAGTGCAATGAAAATCTGTGTAGTTTTCCCAGAAAAAATTTTAAGTTGGGATTTCATTAGTGTTCCCCTTGACAGCTGTGAAACCACTAAATGAGTTCTGGTGTGTAGCTTCATGGAATCCCAATTAAGTCAACTTCATTCCAGATTGTAGTTCAAATAGGTGAATACTCATGCAGGCAACTGTATACATTCCCCTCCGAAAGTCTTGGAACAGCATGGCCAGTAATGTTTTTGCTGTACATTAAAGACATTTGGATTTGAGATCAAAAGAAGATGAATGAGACCATAGATCAGATCTTCAGCTTTTATTTCCACATATTTACATATAGATTTGTTAAGAGATTTAGAACATGGCAATTTTTGTTTGCACCCACCCAATTTTTTCTCAAGTGATCAAAAATATTCGAACATGTGACTGATGGGTGTTTTGCGCTGCCCAGGTGTGCCATGTCCATTTGATTGTTTAAAGAATTAAATAGCTCTGAATGTCTTCTCTTGGTTTGATCCCTGGGTTTCACCTGTGAAGATTGCATTTGCTGTTAAAAAGGATAAACCAACGTGAAGACCAGAGAGCTGGTTCACTAATCTTTATTGAGGATGCTCATGATGCTAGCAGCAGAATGAATTCAGAAGTCAACAAATAATCCGTCTCCGAGTTTACAAAGAAATGAATCCGATCTAATTGGGAGGAACTTTGTCATGCAGCAAGACAAAACACAATGCCAACACAACAAAGGACTTCACCAGTGGGGGGGGAAAGTGGATGGTTTTAGACTTGCCAAGTCAATCACCAGACCTTAACCCAATTGAGAATGCATTTCACCTTCTGAAGAGGAGACTGAAGGAAGCTACAGTACAAGCCTGGAATAGCAACACAAAAGAAGAATGCAACAGTTTGGTGATGTCAGTGGGTCACCAGCTTGATGCAGTTATTGCCAGCAATCAAATATTAAGTGTTTACTTTAAGACTATCTGTTCCATTACTTTTGCTTGCCTAAAAATTGGATGGTCTGCCACAAAATGTACCATGTTCTTATTTGTTTAGCACACCTAGATGTAAATATCAGGAAATGAAAGTTGAAATTCTGATCTATCGTCTCATGCATTCATCTTTTGATCTCAAACCCAAATGTCTTAAGTGAAAAAGCAGGCGAAAAGAATGGGCCTTGCTGTTCCAATACTTTGGGAGGGGACTGTATAATTAATTTGATCATTTTCATAATTATTTAAAAATAATATTTTTTAAAAACAGAAAAAAAGAGACTTCCTTTATTTAATTTTTAATTATGAAATTTCAATGTCCCTGATTAGATTTGCAATTAATTCCCATGTGCAAATCATTCCCGATTATTCTTTATCACAATCAAACCTTTGTGTCTCTTTGGGCTTTCTGATAGAAAATCAGTTCTAGTCTGGTGAGTAGGTCTTGACTAATATTATTGACCATGTCATTCCTGGGAAAAACGAGTCTCTTTTCCCTTCCCCTGGTTGGCTTTGATGTCCCTTTTACCCATTCCATCTAGCGGTGCATTTCCAACACGAAAACTACATCGACTTGATTATCTGAGCAAAGCTCAGCTGCAGGAGGGTCTAGAAGTCTGAATGTACTCAAAACAACACTTTCTTTATCCCATTATTTATACTGGTACAGTTCTGGTCAAAATGATTGGCACCTTGCTATACTATCTTCTGAAAACTACCTTGGTGTATACACTATCAGCCATAACATTAAAACCAGTGACCGGTGAAGTGAATAACATTGATTATCTCATTACAATGTGATATATTAGGCAGCAAGTGAACAGTCAGTTCTTGAAGCTGATGTGCTGGAAGCAGGAAAAATGGGCAAGCATAAGAAACTGAGCGATTGCCCTTGGAAAGGGCAAAATTATGATGACTAGACGACTGGGTGAAAGCATCTCCAAAAATGGCAGGTCTTGTGGGGTGTGCCCGGTATGCAGTGCTTAGTACCTACCAAAAGTGGTCCAAGGAAGGAGAACCGGTGAATCAGCAACAGGGTCATGGTACAACCCTTCCCTAATGGCAGTGGCCTCTTTCAGCAGGATAATGCATCCTGCCACACTGAAAAAAAAATTGTTCAGGAATGGTTTGAGGAACAAGACTAAGAATTCAGGGTGTTGATCTTGCCTCCAAATTCCCCAGATCTTAATCTGATTGAGTATCTGTGGGATGTGCTGGACAAACCAGTCCGATCCATGGTGCCAGAAACTACAGCAAACCTCGTGGAGTCCATACCTCGACAGGTCAGAGTTGTTTTGGTGGCACAAGGGGGACCTTCACAATGTTAGGCAGGTGGTTCTATGGCTGTATACATTTATTTGCATGATGCAAATCAGCACAGTTGCGAAAATAACAATTAAAATAGAAAACTGGTGAAAATGGTCCAAAAACCGAATTGTTACTATGACGAAGTAATGTCTGCCACTCATGGAACTGTACAGGGCCTCTAAGGATGGGAAGAGAATATTGAACAAACCAGTCTTCAAATCCTGGTGCTGTTGAAAATCATGTGTATCATACAGAGACCTTAAACCGGGAATAGTGGTTCCAATAAAAGGGCATGACGGATCTTTGGCCAAATTTACTGTACCAATCCAAACCAAAGAAAATATTCTGCTTTCGGTTTAAGAATTGCTTGAATTGCTGTTCGTGAAAACTAATCAACATCAACAACTGCTCTCTCTCTCGCTCTCTCTCTCTCTCTCTTTTTATATATATATATATATATATATATATATATATAAAAATCTTGGACATCCTGTTAAACGATTCTGACAAATACTTTTTTGAGATATTATACGATGTACTCAAAATAATATTAACCAGAACTGTACATTTACCAGTACGACTCTTCATGGCTAGCAGGCTCAGGCTTTTATTCCCTTCTGTACACTGGATTTGTATATTTTAACCAGTTGTTGGAAATGTACTGGGTGACTTTCTTCGTTAAACGGCGCACTGGCTGGATGCCATTGGCTGACTTCACCTGCTGTTAGCCACTAGATTCCAAGCTGTCTTTCCAAACAGCATTTGAGGATTTTGTTGCTGCCCCGGTGGCCGTGATGTGGATCTCTCCTTCATGTTTCTGCATGCTCACAGCTGTTAAAAAATAAAAAAAATAAAAATTTTAATAGTTTTTATTTTGCTTAGAAAAGAGAATAAGGGGCTGGTTAATATGGCATGCTTTAATCACTGAGTAGTCGAGTAGTTCACACACATTAAATTGTATACTATTGGTGGAGGCATTTTGATTTGGTTTTTTCCCCCCTGTGCATTTACTGAAGTAAAGTGGGGTGAATTGAGACCTTCTCAACAATGATTGACAGTGGACTCACTTTGAGATGAGCAGGAAAGTTTACTATGTCATTGTCTTGTTCATTTATTTATTTTGCTTTCACAGAAATCTGGTCCCCTCACTGGTGTTCCAATATCAGGGGTAAATTGCATTTTCTTATTTCTTATTGTAAAATAATTTTACTGTATATATTTTTTATGTGAATAAGTATTTAATATCAACCTGAAGTACTTGCGTTCTCTCACTGAAGTGTCTAGGAGACCAGTCTGCTGCTCTTGTGGGACAGATGTGTTTTCAGGATGGCCAGGCCAAAAACACGTACGCCTCATTTTTATTTCTCTTTCACATGTTGTTGCACGGTGGCTTAGTGGTTAGCACGTTCGCCTCACACCTCCAGGGTCCGGGGTTCGATTCCCGCCGGGAATGTGTGCATGTTCTCCCCGTGTTGCGGGGGTTTTCCTCCCCCAGTCCAAAGACATGCATGGTAGGTTGATTGGCAGCTTGGTAAATTGTCCGTAGTGTATGAATGGGAGTAGTGTGTGAGTATGTATGTGATTGTGCCCTGCGATGGACTGGCACCCTGTCCAGGGTGTACCCCGCCTTGTGCCCGATGCTTCCTGGGATAGGCTCCAGGTTCCCCGCGACCCTGAAGCAGGAATAAGCAGTTGAAGTTGGATGGATGGATGGCTGAACTCGTGGGGGGTTTTGGGTTTTTTTGGGGGTTTTTTTTTGCGCTATCATCCACCCCTGACTCATATCTGTCTTCTTTCAGTTACGGGACTGGCTGTTTCCTGCTCAGAAACACAGGAACAAAGGTATTCCTCATTCACTGCTACTTGAGGAAGCTTAATACACATCCGTGTTTGTTTCTGTCTAAGCTCCCTGTCTTTGTTCTGTAGCCGGTAATATCAGATCATGGCCTCTTAACAACAGTAGCGTATAAACTGGGTCGAGACAAGCCAGCCTGCTATGCTTTAGAGGTAACATTCTCCATGCTGTTCTTAATCCATATCTCTTATTCCATCTTTAATGCATCCTTGCTTTAAAAAAAAACTTTACGGGAGTGAATGAAATGGTATCCTTCATTACCCAATAGCTGATATTTTATAATTCTTCTTTAGGGTTCAGTTGCCATAGCAGGGGCGGTGGTGCGCTGGTTGAAAGATAACCTCGGGATTATACAAAGTTCCACAGAGCTCGGTGAGTTGAGATAAAAAATAGATTGAAAATGCCAACATAAGGTAGTACAGCATATTAATTATTTTTACCAGAGGTGAAAAATCTTATTTTCTGCCTTTTTAGGGGTGTCCGTGTTCAGCATTGAATTTATTTGTGATGTCACACTCTACATTAGTGGTTAATGGCGCATATGAAAGTAGACACTCTGGGCTTTAAGAATTTGTAGGTTTTCAAAAGAAAAGTGTTTCTTTTCTCTTTTTTTATTCTTTCCTAGATTAGTGTCTATTATCTCTTAACACTGTTATTGTAGAGAGGAGTGAATTGTTTGCCCAGCAGGGGGCGCACATTCCTCCTCTTTCCTCCTCATTGCCCTGCTCACTAGCAGCTAAACACATCACGATACTCTTCACACAGAAACCCAACAGTGTCCTGACTCATCGTATAACAGACTTGTGGTGATAAAATAATTTATTTGTTTTTACTGATTGAAAATATCTGATAAATCGATTTCCATTTCGCAATTTGGCACAAAAGGAACACGAGAAGGGCTTGAACACAGTATACACATTATCATAGCTTTGAGCGCACAGAGTGTTGCACAATTTTTCACCCTGGTCCTGCTGTCCATGATGGAACAATGTTCCCTTGTTCCTCAGAGAAACTGGCCGCTGATGTTGGAACATCGTACGGCTGCTATTTCGTCCCAGCGTTTTCAGGTCTCTACGCCCCCTACTGGGAACCGAGCGCCAGAGGGCAAGTTAGAGTTTTTAAGTGGTTTAAAGACTTTAAATGCAGAATCGTGTGATAACTGGTTCAAACGTGCATGCATGAAACACATTATTGTTTATTTTTATATTAAAATCAAAGGTTGAATTGTGCGTTTTATTTTGTTCGTTAATTTTCCTTCTCCAAACAGAATCATCTGTGGTTTAACTCAGTTCACGAACAGGAGTCACTTGGCCTTCGCCGCTCTTGAAGCAGTCTGCTTTCAGACACGAGAGGTACCGTGTACTCATAGAAATAATCATTCTGTTGTCTTTAGTCATGAACACATGCAGTTACGAACACTAATATATAAAGAATCAGTAAAGTGACTCGTGATTCATATCTGCGCTTCAGATCCTGGATGCGATGAATAAGGACAGTGGGATTCCTCTGACTCAGCTGCAGGTAGACGGAGGCATGACCTCGAACAGACTCCTCATGCAGCTCCAGGCTGATATTCTCTGCATTCCAGTAGGTAGGTCTCCCTTGTGAGTTTCTATTTCACAGATGTCTTTGAAATCGAGTAAAATTGGGGGGGGCGGGGGGTTTGTGAGGGGTGCGGTAAGGTTAGGTTGCAGGCATTCCAGATGAGTGAGCTTATTACTAAGCCTTAATAATATTGAAAAGCTGAAATAGCCTAAACCCACCTAATAGTCCGAGATGAGCTAACCCTTTCACACTGCATGAAAATCCCAGCGTAGCATAAAACATCGATTGGAATTTCCCAAAATTGGAAAGATGCACATTATTTTGTTTACCCAGTTTGTGTGCTGTGGGAGGTCTTTTATTAGTCTGTATGTCACATATTAATCTCAGGCATAATGTCTCATTAAACAGAAAATAAACAGTGCATTAAAATGAATACCCAATCAAATATTCGACATTGTACAATAAAGTAATATATAGAGTTACATATGTTTCCCTACTTAGCAACGGGTGAGCTATCATCTGTTGCCTTTGTATGATATTTTGCTCTTTATACAGACCAGACAAGTCACCCATGATTTTTTTTTCTTCCCCCTCCTGCTCTTTTCTTCAGTTTAGAAAGTTTCATTTCATTTTCTAAACATATCTGTGTGTGTCTGTGCCTGTGCGCTCACAGTGAAGCCGTCCATGCCGGAGACGACCGCTCTCGGAGCAGCCATGGCAGCAGGAGCAGCAGAGGGCGTCAGTGTGTGGAGTTTGAATCCTGAAGACCTCACTGCGGTCACCTCTGAGAAATTCGAACCCCAGATCAACCCGGAGGGTAAGACCGCTTCAGCCATGTGTCCAAACGTCTACAATCAGGGGAAAAGGTGTAATCCAGGTGTGATCGTGTAGCTAAGACAGCAGGTGGTTCATTTAATTCGGCGTGAAACCAAATGAGCAACGAACCGAACGTTTACGCTTCCCGATGATTCACAAACGGATTAACAGTGAAATTTGAAAGCAAGTTTTAATGTACATTTTTCTTCTCTGGCTTTGCAAGACCCAAACTTTTTTTTTTTTTTTTTGCATGATATGTATTTTCTACATTCATCTTATGATCATTCCTACAGTTTGTTTAGTGTCACTGTAATTTGCTTGTTAAAGTCTAGTAATGTATTTATTTTCCTGTGATAAATGTCTTGCTTTGTAAATTGAGAAACTCGATGGGTTGAGAAATCTGTGGGTTCCCCCCCTCTTTCTAAATAGAGAGCGAGTTCCGTTACGCTCGCTGGAAGAAGGCCGTCCAGAGAGCCATGAACTGGGAGACTACAGAGCCAATCTGCAATGGAAACGGTTTGTGCCTCCACTTTTGTTCTCAGTGTTATTTAAAAATCCAGCAAATGAAAGAGCGGGAATAGTAGGATGTTCAAAACGTCCGAAAACAGGAAATGTGTCACAGTGACGCAAGTAATTGTTTATGATGTAAGCAGACTCCTATGCATGGGACGTTGCAGTCCTTTTTAAAGTCATGTGTCCCTCGTGTTGTCATGTTTATTAATTCGAATAACCACGTAACTTGGTAACTGTTTGTGTCTGGTAAGATGTTTAATCTACAATTAAATATTTACTTTATTATTATTATTATTATTATTATCTATGAATAAATCATAATGCAACAAATTCATATGTTTTAGAAACTCCACCCAATTTTCAGTGAAACTTTCAAAGAGAAATGTTTTTATCAGTAAACATCATTAACACAAATTTCCAGCCTGAACTTTGGCGTCAGCTGATCGAGACGTCAGGAGCATGCAGAAACGTCACAGATGTTGCTTGATCCCACCAAATCAGTAGTTGCTCACGTGTCTCCTTTCTCTCTCTCTGATATTGCATGAATTGGACCTGGGTTTCGGACAATCTCCAGAGGAATCTAATATCTTCAGTAGTGTTCCGCTGGGCTTTTACATTCTGGGTAGCATGTTTATGTTAATTGGAGCGAAATACATTGCAGGTCAGTTTGTGTTTGACACCGAGAGTGACCAATCCTCTGTGCATGCATGTGTGTTGATGCTGCGTTCGACTAAAGCTCGTAACTCGGATTTTCCGACCTCCGACTAGGAAAACGCTCGCTCGACTCGGAAAGTCGAGAAGGTTCTCCGGAACCCCGATTTCAGCACGTGACGTCATATCAGCATGGCTGTTCACAGCGCCAGCAGTAAACAAAGCAACACGCACTTACCGAGCCGTGCTTTACTGTATATACAAGTATTTGCTTTAGATCAATGAATATACAGATGTATTATCTTATTAAATCTATAATACGGACTATACAGTTTACTGTTTGTAGGGGTGAATAACAACAAGCTATCAAGCAAACAGTGATTTATAAACAAAGATGAACAGAACTCCGAGGCATCCGCGATTTACTTCATAGCTTGAGCAGACGGAGGTCGGGTAATGACGTAATTACGAGCTCTGATGTCCGACTTAAGTCGGCGCAGCGTTAAATGCGTACTATGTACGATTTTAATATTCCATTGATCAATTTCAGACGACAGAATTTACAACTGTGACCAGCCAAAAGTGTGAAAAATCAAAACTACTAGGTTTTTACTAATAAAAACCTTTTGTGTAACAATAAACTAAAGCATGATCCGCGTAAGGCTACATGAAACCTGCGTAAGCCCTTCATGAGAGCTGGCATAAACCTACATAAAGACTTGTTTATAAAGGTGTCTGCTGTCATAAAGGCTTGCTTTCAAAGTTTACCCACTGTGCGTTAGAGCTTCCTAAGAACTGAGTTTGTAGTTCAGTGTACTTGTGATAGGTCACCCATCTGGTATGTAGTGATGTAATAAAAGCCATTTGTGATGTAGTTATAGCTTGCAATGCGAGATTAGTTGGAAAATGAAACAAAAGTGTGTATAAATATTGGAAGCAGAAATATGCAATTGATTAAAAGGCCAGAGGAAATGTACACCAAAACTACACCGAGCTACATAGTCAGCTGTCACGTGAACACAAGTGCCATACCGCAACCATTTATGTCACTAGACTCCGGTGTTTTGGACAAAAGCAGTCTTTGATATTTGATGCCTGTTGGTATAAGCCTTTATTATTGTTTATTTAGGATTTTCTTTTCAGTTGTCATGAAAGGCGTAAATGTCATGTAGCCTTATAAACACCATCCCTAATGAAAATGTGAACGAAACTCGTCATGCGTTGTCACTAAATAATGTACCATTTTATATTTCAGAATCCCAAATTGACTGGATTTTTCAGTTGAATTTGCTGTGGTGTAAAAAAAAAAAAAAATTCTATTGTATAAATTCTAATTGTTTTTAAATTCTCTTATGTAACTATGCCTCGATATGGAAATATGTCACACTCGGTGGCTTCTAGTGCCTTGAATCCTACATAGTATTGCTGATACCTCTTGTCAAAAAATTATGAGCATGAAAATTCTCCAAATGTGTTTTTAAAATACATATCCTGCTTTTTTTTTTCTTCTTCTTCTTTTTTTTTTCTTCACCTCCTGACTGCTTTACATCGCCACATCACATTATTCCTCTAAAGCACCACTTTCTCGTTCTCTGGTTTGTTGTTCGTTTAAAATCTTACATTCATTTTGGGACAAACGTTTTTTTTTGCTTTTTCATTATTTCTCTGCACAGGTTACAAGTAGACTTCTTGAATCCTCTTCGATGTTGCATAATGAGAGAAGAACGTAGGATTTTTAGGTACGTCCTCTAGTGTCCAGTCGATGTCATGCTGTTCACCACTGGACAATCCAGCTGTAGCTGCTAAGCTTACAACTTCACTCTCCAGGGACTATTGGACAACTGAATCATCTCTGTGACCTCTAAACAATGAAGGAAGTTTGTTTTTAACTTTTGGTACCTAGATGCCATAGCTTGTGAGGTGTGAGTTTACGATTTCTATGAACAAAACAAACAAAACCCTTTTTGATTTCTGATGTTGCACTGCACTGTTGTACTCCTGAAGAAACAGCTGGCAGCCTGAACACCTTCATCTGACCCAAGCTGGTTGCTATAGCTCCTTGATCTTCTTTATGTAGATTAATTTATGACTCAGTCAACATCTTCATTGTCATATCATGCATTAGAATTTGCCAATGGTAGGAATGGTGCAAGATATGGAAGCACTAAGGTACAAATCATGGCATGTACCGTATGTTTTTACCTTCATAGGGTTTTGTATGGTTGTTCATTAATGTTCCATTACTGTGAGATGCCAATCCCAAAAATACTGTGGCTCCCAAGGTTGAAAAAGCTCTTACTCAGTCCAAACACGTCTTTTAGTGTTCCATTAGGACGTCAAACATTTAAAAATAATAATAATAATAATAATAATAAATTAAAAGCAATGGAATTCAGAAAGTCAGTTCTGCAAAGGATGTCTAGACAGGATAGTTTTTTGTTTTGGATTTTTGTTAGACGTTGAGGTCTCTGACCTAGGGGATTTCCCATAATGTACTGTGCACATACATCACTTTTAATGCTGAGAATATTCACTGAAAGCAGTAAGGTGGTTTGCAAAAACACCAATCGAATCATGATGTAATTAAGTAATCTAATGTTAGTTATGTCTTCTGCACCGTATAGCTAGAGGTCATGTTTGTTTTGTTCCTGGTTAACCTGGATTGAGATTTTAATAAATAAAAACCATTATATTTTGAGTTATTGCCTTAGCTATTAACTAGGCTTCCATAGAATGAAAAAACATCTTGACCATATCTTCTTTGTGACGAGGTATCTGACAAAATATGCTTGTAGCTTTATGCCATCCATCCATCCATCCATCTGTCCATCCATTTTCGCTTATCCTACAGGGTCACGGGGAACCTGGAGCCTATCCCGGGGGCATGGGGCACAACGTGGGGTACACCCTGAACAGGGTGCCAATCCATCGCAGGGCACAATCATACACACCCGTTCATACACTATGGACACTTTGGACGAGCCAATCAGCCTACCATGCATGTCTTTGGACTGGGGGATGAAACCGGAGTACCCGGAGGAAACCCCCGCAGCATGGGGAAAACATGTGATAGTCTGCACACACAGGGCAGCGGCAGGAATCGAACCCCCAACCCTGAAGTTGTGAGGCAAATGTGCTCACCGTGCCCCCTGTAGTTTTATTTTGAACATCAAAACCATGTTCAAAATCTGATGTGTGGTTAAGTGGTACTGTGCGCTCGGGTGCAAAGTTACATATTTAATATTGCAATGCTCCTTCCAAAACTGATGCCATTTGTGCCTCTAGTAAATTTGGTTATGCATGTTCTTAGGACCACATAAGCCCTTTGTGAAAACTGATATAAACCTACATCTACATTTTATAAAGGATTATTGCACCTGGTGTCTAGTCATGTAAGATTGCGTTTTGAACTTTTTTCAGGCTGTCCTGTTGCTGAAAGGAACCAACTAATGAGACAGATTGGCAAAAATAGATCACTATATACATTTTCGGGAGATTACAAGTTCCAATCCCAACAACGCTACTGCTATATGGGGCTGGGAACCAAGGGAGCAAACTTGGGAGCTGTGCTCTCTCGTTAGGAGGGATAATGTACTCTCTCGCTGTCAATCACAGCAACATTATCCAATTGCGGGTGTCTCTGAGCTCCTGTATGCGGAAGAGGGCATATGGCGCTTTCTTCTGAGCGTGGTACGCTGCCTTCTGAGGCAACATGAGCAGCAGATTGAAGAGATGACCCTTCCTGGTTGGTAGCTGTTGTCTGATCGGGGAGAGTTGGATGGTGGATGGAAATTGGCAGGTAACCAAATTGAAGAGAGGGAAAAAAAATCTACAGAATCATCGGTCATGATGCATTAACATAAATGTGCCCAGAAGTGAAATTACATAACCTTATGTGTTTTTCAAATTGACAAAAGCAGTCTTTGTGATGTAATAATGAAGGTTATGTCAGTTATCATAAAATGCTTATTATAGGGGTCATTTATTTCTATGAGCACTCTTCTTAAGTAGTGTTAATGTAATTGTAATTGTTTTTCCTTTTGTTTTGTGTTTTAATAACCATGGTGATGGTATTAATCATGTCATTAAATCAATTTTTTTTATTTTTTATTTTATTTTCTGATCACCTCTAGTTAACTATTCCAATGTGGAGTTGCGTCATAGTGATTAAATTACGTTGTCGTTAAATAATAATTCGTATTTTAATTTTCTTTTGATTTAAGCATTATCGAGGTCAAAGGCCAATGAACTTAAGATCGGTTTATTAGGCACCATGATGCTTTGCACTCTGTTTTATACAGTCAGTCTTTTCATCAACATACATTTTTGTATTTTATTTAATTTTTTGTAGATTTGTAAAAGGTTTTTTGGGGTTTTTTTGTTTTGTTTTTTGTTTTATAGACATTTGTGTTTAACAAGAATTTATAATATATTCATGTGTATTTTTATTTATTTATTTTTTTATGCACTTGAATTGACCCTTACACTGTTTTTGCATTTACCAGTGGCCAGTGTTACTGAGGTATTTTGTCTGAAATCATGCACTTTGGGCACTTTTAGAACAAGTAGCATGTTCATCCTCAGAAATGAAACCTATATACTTGACGTGCTAGCACTTACAACTTTCTCTACACAGTGGAAGGAAGTATGGTGGTTTCTAATTGTCTAAATTAGAGAATGGCATACCACCACAGACCAAAATGCAAACAAAAAAGTCTAGGTTTAATATTTGGGGGTTTTGAAATTGATCGTTTCTGTGGAAGCTCTTTTGGTGCAGGTTAGCGATATGAAGTGATCTGTCCATGTGATGCTTTGCCATTACTGTTAAACACTTAAATACTTGTTTGATTTAAGACTTGATCCTTCAGAAATGTGGTATGTAGTACAAGTGCGTAGTGTAGGGTTTAAGAATATAGTGCACCATGCAGGATTTGAGTGAATTTTTTAATTTATTTGTTTTAGGGGTTTTCTTTGGTTGGTTTGATTTGTTTATGTTGGAACAAATTTATATTTTGTAAATTTTTGCTTGAAATTCCCTCATGTAAAAATTTTGTTTTTGCTGCACATTAAAATGGTGGACTTGGGTTAATATTCGGTTGTTTTGAAGAGTCTTTATTTCAGGCTTTTAGGTTATTTTGCATCCTTCCAGAAATAACATTATTTAGTACCAGTTGCTTAGGAATATGCTTATTTCATAGACAAGTGTTATATTGAGCATGTAATGAGGTGGTAGAAAATAAATGCTGATTATAGACCTACTATATATATTTTTCCATTTAAATTTATTTTATTCACATTTAATAAATGTGCCATGTGTTTGGCTAATTATAAACAAACCATTTAATAAAAATGTCAGAAGCACCTAGCTAAATTTGAATTGTAATGGAAAGTCAAAATGTAAATGTTCAGTATCTTAATGTTCTTTTATATATTTCAAATGTCTTGATTTTTTTATCCATTAATCCAAATGCTTGAAGCAACTTTCTTGTCATTTTAACAATCCATATGATTTTCTAACTGAGCTGATCGGCATGTCCTTAGGAAGAGAAAATGGTTGTATGGCTGTGGTGTTTATTGCAGAAGGAGTTTCTGGCAGTTAGGAGAACCGATACTGGCAGTCTTCTAAGTAATAGTGATATTCATTCATTTATTCATTCATTCATCTTCAGTTGCTTTATTCTTGTCAGGGTTGTGGTTGAGCCAGAGACTATCCTGGGAACATTGGGTGTGAGGTACAAAAACACCCTGGATAGGATCATGGAGCAATGCACACACACATTATTCACACCTAGGGGCAATGAAGCATAGCCAATCCACCTGGCATGTTCCTGGGAGGTGGAAGGAAAGTAAAGAACCAGGAAAAAACTAAACACAGACAGTACCACGACCTCAGAACTGAGTTTCGCTCGTGCTTGCGAATCGGTTCAGCTGATTCACTCTACCGAGTCATTTCAGAGAAACCGAACGATTCGTCAGCGAGTCATTTTTTGTTTGTTTGTTTGTTTTACAGCTGATTTTAACTGAAGAATCATGGCGGAGAGTTCTCATTTCACCGAGGCGGACTATTATCAGGCGCGTTTTGACCCCAGAGCCTACATGAATAAATTTTATTGTCGTCCAGGACACTCAGACGAGAATCATTACGTTATTTTCGTTTTAGAATGCCTGAGCAGGACTTTTTCGACTGGTAAGGACTTTGAGAAACTGCAGCCGCGAGTTTCTAATGTCACACAATGTGTATTTTATCAAGAAAATTGACAACAGTGTATTTAAAAGAGTATTTAACACAATGTTTTCTTCCAGCGAGTAGTGTATCAGTCACGTGTTTATTTCTAGCCTCGAGTGTTGTCCTTTGGACATTTGATTTTGACTCCAGGCGTGTCTCTCTCTCGCGCGCGCACGTCGCAGGCCAGTACAAAGGGCGGAGTCTGATTGAAGTGGGAAGCGGACCGACGATTCACGCCGTAATCAGCGCGTGCGAGCACTTCGACGAGCTCGTGCTGTCTGATTTTGTGGACAGGAACCGAGAAGAAATCAGGAAATGGGTCAAGAATGAGGAAGGATGCTTTGACTGGAAGCCCATCATCGAATATGTGTGTGAAATGGAAGGTACAAGGTGAGAAAAGATGTCAATGGAAACCAAATCAACAACAACAACAACAACAATCATCATCAGAATAATAAATTCATCATTAATTCTACAATCACAGTGGCATGAAAAGACAAATACAAAAGCTTTTTCCAATAAAAAAAAATCTCAGGGACAAAAATAAATTTTTTAAACATTAAACAACAGATTTCAATATGTATTTATTTTTCCCCAAAAAGTAAACTAACATTCAGGCGAGAAAAAAAATAAGTACACCCTATAATTCAATAACAGGGTGCACTGGGGCTTAGTGGTTAGCACTTTTGCCTGACACCTCCAGGGTCCAGGGTTCGATTCCCACCGGGGCCGTGTGTGTGCGGAGTGTGCATGTTCTCCCAGTGCTGCGGGGGTTTCCTCCGGGTACTCCGGTTTCCTCCCCCAGTCCAAAGACATGCATGGTAGGCTGATTGGCATGTCTAAAGTGTCTGTAGTGCATGAATGGTGTGTGTATGTGATTGTGCCCTGCGATGGACTGGCACCCTGTCCAGGTTGTACCCCGCCTTGTGCCCGATGATTCCTGGGATAGGCTCCAGGTTCCCCGTGACCCTGAAAAAGGAGTAAGCGGTAGAAGATGGATGGATGGATGGATGGATAATTCAATAACGTGTAGAACCACCTTTAGCAACAATGACTTCTTTTTTTTTTGGCCTACTCTTGTTTACAACATTGCTTCAGTTCATTGATGTTTGAAACCATACTGAGTCCTGTAGGTCCCAAGATGTAGCTCTTGGGGATTTCTTAATATTTCTGAGTATTAAACTGTCTTCAAATTTGCTGAGAAGATTGTAAATGCTCTTGAAGGCTCTCCATTTGTAAACAGCCATTCTCACTGTAGAATGGTGAATTTCCAATTGTTTGGAGATGGCCTTATAACCCTTCCCAGAATGATGAGCAGCAACAGGGGTCATGACTGACTGTCTTTCTCTTTTTGGCATTATGTAGACACCAGAACAACTTCCAAAAGCAGTTCTGCTTTTATAGAGGTAGTCACATTTCTGGATAATTAACTACTCTTGCACATTGGTCACTGCTTTTGACACTGACGATAAAAACGCTAGTGTCCACATTTTACAAAAGTATATGGAAAATTCAAATGAATCTTGGAAACAAGTTCCACGAATGTTCTAGAATGTCCGATTCAAATTGGTCAGCGGTGTGAATCAAACTGTTATATCCATAGCTTCCAAGCAGACAATCCTCAAACCAGAAATAGCCTAAACTAAACATGTTTACTGTTAAATACTTGTAACACCACTGAAAAACAAATGTTGCAATTAAATTCTTTTCTTGGCTGAAATATATGCCATTTTAAATATATTAAAATGTTAAACCATCCATGAAGTAAAAACCCAACAACAAAAAACGTTTGCCACAACAATTGTAGAATTACCCTGATACTAATGAACCTAATAATAAACTAATAATCTTACAAGTAGATTAATAATAAAATAAACTGATTATAATATACTACGATGGCCACATAATTAAGTTTCTACTCTTTTCCTCCAGCTCCTCGGACGTGGAAGTGAAACTGAGACAGCGGGTGAAACAAGTGCTGAAATGTAACCTCCTCTCCGAAAATATTTTCTATCCAGAGAGCATTGAACCAGCAGACTGTGTGATAACATCCCTATGTCTTGAGGCAGCGTGTAAAGACCTACCATCATACAGAGATGCGTTCTGTAGAGTGGCAAAGCTTCTGCGTCCAGGTGGGTCTCTGATAATGGTTGGGGTTTTTGGAGAGACTTTCTACTGTATTGATCAAATCCGTTTCTCCTGCCTGAAAATAAGCAGAGCAGATGTTGAAGATATTCTCAGAAACCTTGACTTCACTGTGCAGGAATTTAACATTTTTCCAGCACAAGATCGGGAGAACAAAGTGTTTTTCTTTCTTGTCGCTCTGAAGTCTATCAAGACAATTTAGGCCTGTACAGTGAGACTTTGTAATTAACACTTTTATTGATTCACAAGTGAACACCAAGAGACAAACAACATACATAATGAATCAAACTTTTAACATAAATCCACACAACAACCCCTCCCCCTAACAACCCCCCCGGTCCCCCCACGAACACCTTGTGGTCAATACAATATAAACTCACATATAAAAAAATAAAATAAAAATGCACACAATTAAAAAAAGAAAATAATAAAAATAAAGGTAAAATACAATAATCAAGTATAATAAAGTATCTATCTATCTATCTATCTATCTATCTATCTATCTATCTATCTATCTATCTATCTATCTATCTATCTATCTATCTATCTATCTATCTATCTATCTATCTATCTATCTATCTATCTATCTATCTATCTATCTATCTATCTATCTATCTATCTATCTAATCATAGCCTAAACTCTAAATTATATACTCTCCACTTCCCCTCCTCAAGAGTCCCCCAAAAACGCCAAATAACTGCTCCATTTCTTCCTGAAGGAATTCCTAACTCCAATCCTTCTGGTCGACCCCTCCTCAAAGGCGCCGCACCCTCCCCATCTCCACACACCACTCTGAGAAACGCAGGGGCTCCATCTGATTTCCATCCCCTTAAAATAACCTGTCTACCAATCATCACACTTCTCATAACCCAATCTTTTTTGTACCTATCCTCCAATTTTGTGACCTCCCCATCTCCCAAAATACAGAGTCTAGGGCAGAACAAGATCTGAGTGTTCAACACCTCACATACAAAACTCTTCACTTTCAACCAAAATTCTTGGATCTTACGACACCCCCAAAAAACATGGGTAGTGTCTCCATCTTCTGAATGGCATCGCCAGCATGTGGGTGTGTCTTTAAGACCAAGCCTATACAATTTAGAGGGGGTCCAATAGAACCGATGTAAGATATTAAATTGTATAAGGCGCACCCTTGCGTCTCTAGATGCAGTTTTTATATTTTTTTAAAATCCTAGCCCACTCCCCCTCCCCCAATTCCAAATTTAAATATTTCTCCCATAAGCTCTTGAGAGTGGATGAGACTCCGTCCCCTAGACTCTGAATCAGTAAGGAGTAATACACTGATGCTTCAAAAGCAGAAATCACCTGTCCCAGAGTATCTGCTGCTTTAGGGGGGTGCATGCTACTCCCAAAAATAGTACAGAGCAAGTGGCGTAGTTGGAGATACCTAAAAAACTGAGATCTGGGAATCCCAAAACTTTGAACCAATTTTTCAAAAGATATCATCACACCACTCTCATAAAGATCGCCAAGTCTATTAACCTCCCTCTCTGGCCAACAAAAAGGGGACTTATTAATATGTAGTTTGGGGTTTAGCCAAAGGCTCGAGGCAACATTGAGATAAATATCAGAATCAAACACTCTGGACACTCTTGTCCACAATGAGTGCAGATGTAAAATTACTGGGTGTGATTTAACCTCTCTGGTGAGCTTAATGGAAAGGCTTTGCAGTGGCAAAATAGGGGCAAGAACTTCTTGTTCAAAGCAGAACCAGGAAGGGGCTCTCTCATGTGGAAGTGACCAATGAGTCAAATGTCTGAGACCAAACGCATAATAATAAAACAGAATCTTGGGTAGGCCTAGCCCACCCTTGTCAATCGGCCTATGTAACTTATTGAAATTTAACCTGGGACGCTTACCATTCCAAATAAAAGACTTCACTATACTCTTAAATTGCTTGAAATAAGAAAGAGGGACATCTACAGGGAGAGATTGTAGCAGGTAATTGAATTTTGATATACAACTCATTTTAATAACATTAACCTTCCCGATCATAGATAAATGTAAAGAAGACCACCTGTCTACATCACTCGAAAATCTTTTTATTAACGGGTCAACATGGAGACTTTGTAAATGAAACCTTTTTACTTAAAAATAAATGTAAAAATTTTTTGAAACTAACCCCATAATTGTCTTAGCTTCAAATATAAGCGTATAACTTACCTAGCATAGGTACTTAAATAGCTGCTTTTATTAGCTCATCATTTTTTTTTCATTTTTTTTTCTTTTTTTTTTCATGTGATTCATATTCATGTGAGTCATTTACCTTTTCTCCCCTCCCTTCCCCAAATATTTCATTGAGTAATAATTAATAAATAAATAAATAAATAAATAAAAATCCCCCCGCTCATCATGGCTACTCAATAGCTGTCGCTGGTTATATAAAAATTATAAAACCCAAGAACTAAAGTAAAAATAAGAATATAAATAGCCAAAAAGTCACCCAAAGTCTCCATAAAACAAAGGAGACAGTAGTGTATCACCCCTAGGGTTGTCCACAAAGTGGACCTAGAGTAAGCTAAAAAACAAATTACTAAAAAAAAAAGAAAAAAATTCCAGTAAGAAAAAAGTCCTTCTCATCATTTCTAATTTGAATCTGAAAGTAGCAAGCAAATCAATCCCATGCTTAGTGCACTAAGATGAATGACGCGTATCGACGTTAACGTGCGTTTTACATGCAGGTCGAGGCAACTTGTGGTAAATTTTGGACAGGTCATTCATGAAAAGAGATCGGTGGCACCATTAATGCATATCGCTTTAATTATTCATAAGAGTCGAGGTGCCATGTGACGTTCCCATACAGAGCTCTTCAAAGGCGATTCCTGCATCTCAGCATCATTCAACTCCGCAAGGAGCTACAATATTTAATAAAAGTGTTTTTGTTTTTTTTTAAAGCATGTAGTCGTTTAATATGCTGTCATTTGTAACCATGAAGTTTCCCATGCCGTCCAAGTTGATCAGCTAGAAATAACACAATGCCGAAGACATCTGGCCTATATTTTATTTTTTTTAATAAGTTAAGCATTTTTATTTCTAAAATCAAGTTTAGGAGCAAATTTTTTCCACACCTTTTTATCTTGCTACTAGCATTTTGCTCAGAAATGAATGGAAATGAGCTATTGCGGTTTAAGGAGTGTGAAATAAAATGTGACTAATAGGATGTATTTTAAAAACATGATCAGTCACATCACTTTTATAACACATTTATCTTGTAAAATTGATGTAATAATGAAATTTTTCTTGTAATGATTCAGTATTTTTCTCGTTATAATGAGATGCTGATATTTTTTCCATGTATGACAGCACAGAGCTTCTGTAATTTAGAGTGATACATTAAACAATGCTTTGTTTCTTTGTTTGTTTGTTTGTTTGTTTGTTTGTTTGTTTGCTTAAAGAACCCATTAACTGGTGGCTTTTTTCTAAACATTTTTTGTTGATGACAGGAAAAAAGTGCACAATGTTAACATTAGGTGAAAGGAATCTTGTGGAGGAAAATGAGCATTCAATTTAATGGACCAAAAGTTACAAACTCCATCATTTCACACTGAGGACACCCGAGGGACTCGTACTATTACAAAATCCCTCAGTGATGCTCAAGAAGGCAGCACGATACATTACAAGTGTAATTTGTCTAAGTTCAGCCTTTTCAGGTGCCATTATGCTTCTAAATATATATAGAGAGAGAGTTATGGATGAAATTATTGGCACCCCCTGGAACTTTTCCAGAAAATGCACCATTTCTCCCAGAAAAGTGTTGCAATGACAAATGTTTTGGTATACACACGTTTATTACCTTTAAGTGCATTGGAACAGCACAAAAAAGCAGAAGAAAAAAGGCAAATTTGACATCATTTTACACTAAACTCAAAAATTAGGTTGGACAAAATTGTTGGCACCCTCAACTTAATATTTGGTTGCACACCCTTTGGAGAAAATAACTGAAACCAATCGCTTCCTATAACCATCAACAAGCTTCCTACAACTCTCAACTGGAATTTTGGACCACTCTTCTTTTGAAAACTGCTCCAGGTCTCTCAGATTTGAAGGGTGCCTTCTCGCAACAGCAATTTTGAGATCTCTCCATAGGTGTTCTATGAGATTTAGATCTGGACTCATTGATGGCCACTTCAGAATTCTCCAGCGCTTTGAATGCAACCATTTCTGGGTGCTTTTTGAGGTATGTTTCGGGTCATTGTCCTGCTGAAACACCCATGACCTCTGACGCAGACCCAGCTTTCTGACACTAGGCCCTACATTATGGGCCAAAATCTTTTGATAGTCTCCAGATTTCATGATTCCTTGCACACAGCCAATGCACCCAGTGCCAGAGGCAGCAAAACAACCCCAAAACATACTTGAACCTCCACCATGTTTGACTGTAGGTACTGTGTAGGCCTCTTTTTGTTTTCTGTAAACAGTAGAATGACGTGCTTTGCCAAAAAGCTCTACCTTAGTCTCATCTGTCCACAAAATCTGTCCGTTCTCCCAGAAGGATTGAGGCTTACTCAGGTACATTTTTGCAAACTGCAGTCTGGCTTTTTTATGCCTCTGTGTCAGAAGTGGGGTTCTCCTCGGTCTCCTGCCATAGCGCTTCTTCTCATTCAGATGACGACGTATGGTTCGAGCTGACACTGATGCACCCTGAGTCTGCAGGACAGCCTGAATTTGCGTGGAAGTTGACTGAGGTTGTTTATCCACCATTCGAACTATCCTGTGTTGCATTCTTTCATCGATTTTTCTCTTCCGTCCACATCCAGGGAGATTTGCCACAGTTCCATGGGTTATAAACTTCTTGATTATATTGCACACAGTGGACAAAGGAACTTTAAGATCTCTGGAGATTGACTTGTAACCTTGAGATTGTTGATATTTTTCCACAATTTTGCTTCTTAAGCCCTCAGACAATTCTTGGCTCTTCGTTCTCTTCTATTAACACTTGAACTTCGACAGATAGATGAATAATGTTCTCGTTTTTTTGTCTGATGCACCCCCCCAATAGGGCAGTCGCTGATGCTACACATTAAAGAGATATAAAGCGGAAACGCTGCCAACAACTGAGTTTCGCTCGTGCTTGCGAATCGGTTCAGCTGATTCACTCTACAGAGTCATTTCAGAGAAACCGAACGATTCGTCAGCGAGTCATTGTTTGTTTGTTTGTTTGTTTGTTTTACAGCTGATTTTAACTGAAGAATCATGGCGGAGAGTTCTCATTTCACCGAGGCGGACTATTATCAGGCGCGTTTTGACTCCAGAGCCTACATGAATAATTTTTATTGTCGTCCAGAAGGACACTCAGACGAGAAGAATTACCTTACTTTCGTTTTAGAATGCCTGAGCAGGACTTTTTCGACTGGTAAGGACTTTGAGAAACTGCAGCCGCGAGTTTCTGTCACACAATGTGTATTTTATCAAGAAAATATGACAACAGTGTATTTAAAAGAGTATTTAACACAATGTTTTCTTCCAGCGAGTAGTGTATCAGTCACGTGTTTATTTCTAGCCTCGAGTGTTGTCCTTTGGACGTTTGATTTTGACTCCAGGCGTGTCTCTCTCTCTCGCGCGCGCGCACGTCGCAGGCCAGTACAAAGGGCGGAGTCTGATTGAAGTGGGAAGCGGACCGACGATTCACGCCGTAATCAGCGCGTGCGAGCACTTCGACGAGCTCGTGCTGTCTGATTTTGTGGACAGGAACCGAGAAGAAATCAGGAAATGGGTCAAGAATGAGGAAGGATGCTTTGACTGGAAGCCCATCATCGAATATGTGTGTGAAATGGAAGGTACAAGGTGAGAAAAGATGTCAATGGAAACCAAATCAACAACAATCATCATCAGAATAATAAATTCATCATTAATTCTACAATCACAGTGGCATGAAAAGACAAATACAAAACTTTTTTCCAATAAAAAAAATCTCAGGGACAAAAATACATTTTTTAAACATTAAACAACAGATTTCAATATGTATTTATTTTTCCCCAAAAAGTAAACTAACATTCAGGCGAGGAAAAAAAATAAGTACACCCTATAATTCAATAACAGGGTGCACTGGGGCTTAGTGGTTAGCACTTTTGCCTGACACCTCCAGGGTCCAGGGTTCGATTCCCACCGGGGCCGTGTGTGTGCGGAGTGTGCATGTTCTCCCAGTGCTGCGGGGGTTTCCTCTGGGTACTCCAGTTTCCTCCCCCAGTCCAAAGACATGCATGGTAGGCTGATTGGCGTGTCTAAAGTGTCCGTAGTGCATGAATGGTGTGTGTATGTGATTGTGCCCTGCAATGGACTGGCACCCTGTCCAGGTTGTACCCCGCCTTGTGCCCGATGATTCCTGGGATAGGCTCCAGGTTCCCCGTGACCCTGAAAAAGTAGTAAGCGGTAGAAGATGGATGGATGGATGGATAATTCAATAACATGTAGAACCACCTTTAGCAACAATGACTTCTTTTTTTTTTGGCCTACTCTTGTTTACAACATCGCTTCGGTTCATTGATGTTTGAAACCAGTTCATTGATGTTTGTTCAGTCTTTTTCTGATCGTGAGGTCACGAACATAAACAATGTGCTTACAGAGTCCTGTAGGTCCCAAGATGTAGCTCTTGGGGATTTCTTAATATTTCTGAGTATTAAACTGTCTTCAAATTTGCTGAGAAGATTGTAAATGCTCTTGAAGGCTCTCCATTTGTAAACAGCCATTCTCACTGTAGAATGGTGAATTTCCAATTGTTTGGAGATGGCCTTATAACCCTTCCCAGAATGATGAGCAGCAACAGGGGTCATGACTGACTGTCTTTCTCTTTTTGGCATTATGTAGACACCAGAACAACTTCCAAAAGCAGTTCTGTTTTTATAGAGGTAGTCACATTTCTGGATAATTAACTACTCTTGCACATTGGTCACTGCTTTTGACACTGACGATAAAAACGCTAGTGTCCACATTTTACAAAAGTATATGGAAAATTCAAATGAATCTTGGAAACAAGTTCCACGAATGTTCTAGAATGTCTGATTCAAATTGGTCAGCGGTGTGAATCAAACTGTTATATCCATAGCTTCCAAGCAGACAATCCTCAAACCAGAAATAGCCTAAACTAAACATGTTTACTTTTAAATACTTGTAACACCACTGAAAAACAAATGTTGCAATTTAAATTCTTTTCTTTATCTAGAAATATATGCCATTTTAAATATATTAAAATGTTAAACCATCCATGAAGTAAAAACCCAAAAACAAAAAACGTTTGCCACAACAATTGTAGAATTACCCTGATACTAATGAACCTAATAATAAACTAATAATCTTACAAGTAGATTAATAATAAAATAAACTGATTATAATATACTACGATGGCCACATAATTAAGTTTCTACTCTGTTCCTCCAGCTCCTCGGACGTGGTAGTGAAACTGAGACAGCGGGTGAAACAAGTGCTGAAATGTAATGTCCTCTCCGAAAATATTTTCTATCCAGAGAGCATTGAACCAGCAGACTGTGTGATAACATCCCTATGTCTTGAGGCAGCGTGTAAAGACCTACCATCATACAGAGATGCGTTCTGTAGAGTGGCAAAGCTTCTGCGTCCAGGTGGGTCTCTGATAATGGTTGGGGTTTTAGGAGAGACGTTCTACTGTATTGATCAAATCCGTTTCTCCTGCCTGAAAATAAGCAGAGCAGATGTTGAAGATATTCTCAGAAACCTTGACTTCACTGTGCAGGAATTTAACATTTTTCCAGCACAAGATCGGGAGAACAACAAAGTTTCAGATTTTGAAGCTTTTTTCTTTCTTGTCGCTCTGAAGTCTACCAAGACAATTTAGGCCTGTGCCACTAGGCTAGCTGGTCGTAAGACATACTGCTACTCAATTGATGTCAACATGGAGACTTTGTAAATGAAACCTTTTTACTTAAAAAATAAATGTAAAAAAAATTATGAAACTAACCCCATTATTGTCTGTTAGCTTTAAATATAAGTGTATAACTTGCCTAGCATAGGTACTTAAATAGCTGCTTTTATTAGCTCATCATTTCTAATTTGAATCTGAAAGTAGCAAGCAAATCAATCCCATGCTTAGTGCACTAAGACGAATGACGCGTATCGACGCTAACGTGCGTTTTACATGCAGGTCGAGGCAACTTTTGGTAAATTTTGGACAGGTCATTCATGAAAAGAGATCGGTGGCACCATTAATGCATATCGCTTTAATTATTCATAAGAGTCGAGGTGCCATGTGACGTTCCCATACAGAGCTCTTCAAAGGCGATTCCTGCATCTCAGCATCATTCAACTCCGCAAGGAGCTACAATATTTAATAAAAGTGTTTTTGTTTTTTTTAAAAAGCATGTAGTCGTTTAATATGCTGTCATTTGTAACCATGAAGTTTCCCATGCCGTCCAAGTTGATCAGCTAGAAATAACACAATGCCGAAGAGATCTGGCCAATATTTTTTTTTTTTTTAATAAGTTAAGCATTTTTATTTCTAAAATCAAGTTTAGGAGCAAATTTTTTTCCACACCTTTTTATCTTGCTACTAGCATTTTGCTCAGAAATGAATGGAAATGAGCTATTGCGGTTTAAGGAGTGTGAAATAAAATGTGACTAATAGGATGTATTTTAAAAACATGATCAGTCACATCACTTTTATAACACATTTATCTTGTAAAATTGATGTAATAATGCAATTTTTCTTGTAATGATTCAGTATTTTTCTCGTTATAATGAGATGCTGATGTTTTTTCCATGTATGACAGCACAGAGCTTCTGTAATTTAGAGTGATACATTAAACAATGCTTTGTTTGTTTGTTTGTTTGTTTGTTTGCTTAAAGAACCCATTAACTGGTGGCTTTTTTCTAAACATTTTTTGTTGATGACAGGAAAAAAGTGCACAATGTTAACATTAGGTGAAAGGAATCTTGTGGAGGAAAATGAGCATTCAATTTAATGGACCAAAAGTTACAAACTCCATCATTTCACACTGAGGACACCCGAGGGACTCGTACTATTACAAAATCCCTCAGTGATGCTCAAGAAGGCAGCACGATACATTACAAGTGTAATTTGTCTAACTTCAGCCTTTTCAGGTGCCACTATGCGCATGCACACATATATATATATATATATATATATATATATAGAGAGAGAGAGAGAGAGAGAGAGAGAGAGAGAGAGAGAAAGCTAGCTGGGTCTGCGTCAGAGGTCATGGGTGTTTCAGCAGGACAATGACCCGAAACATACCTCAAAAAACACCCAGAAATGGTTAGAGACAAAGCGCTGGAGAATTCTGAAGTGGCCATCAATGAGTCCTATTGATGATGGTTATAGGAAGCGATTGGTTTCAGTTATTTTCTCCAAAGGGTGTGCAACCAAATATTAAGTTGAGGGTGCCAACAATTTTGTCCAACCTAATTTTTGAGTTTAGTGTAAAATGATGTCAAATTTGCCTTTTTTCTTCTGCTTTTTTGTGCTTTTTCCAATGCACTTAAAGGTAATAAACATGTGTATACCAAAACATGTCATTGCAACACTTTTCTGGGAGAAATGGTGCATTTTCTGGAAAAGTTCCAGGAATGCCAATAATTTCGTCCATGACTGTGTGTGTGCGTGTGTGTATATATTTTTTTTAATGGTGTAGACGCGAGTCAAAAGAACTCCCCATTCTGCCTCAGAGAAATTCCTTTTCTTGGCTCCATTTTGTATCAGCTCTCACCATGTCCTTTTATGAAGTTTTGTGGGTGGCACTAAATACCATGTCTGCGCTTTGCACTTTACAGATGATTCATCAGCATACACTTGTTACCTTGTTACACATAAACCTGGCATATCGGAGAGGAATTTTCAGTTTTCTACAAAAACATTTACACACAACTTGGCACTTGAGGCCGAATGTATGTTATGTTGACAATGAGAATGGTAACAGACAAAAAAAAGATAAGTATTTTTAATCATGTTATACACACAAACATGTACTGTATAAAATTACTGATGGTAAACACTGTTATCGACATGTATAAAAGATGATAAATAGGTTCAGACGGTGTACATCTGTTCAAGAGGCCGAAGAGAGAGCTCCATTCTCTAAACTGGTCCAATCCAGCTTTCCTATCTTTCCATCCCGATCTTGGTTCAGATTATTTTCATATAGGAGTCTAGCTTCACAGTCAGTTCTCCACTACGAATCACTCAGTCATCATATCCACCTCTTCATCCTCTGAACCCATGACCTCTGAAGAAGCCTCGTCTTCCTCACAAAGGGAATCTGTCGCCGTCCTCTTCATCCCTCTCTGTTTGGACAGAGCCATGGCGTATCGAATAGTGTACATGTTCCAGTCACAGCTGGGGAAAAATGCCATTGGTTTAAGTGGTTAAATACTGGACTTCAATTGTCAAATAACATGTTTAACGTTAACAATCTACTTTAAAAAAAAATACTAGTAAGTACAAATGACTGGCATGCACTATACTTTAGGCCAGTGGTTCTCAACCCGGGGGGTGTGGAGAGATCGGAAGAGGGCACAAATTGTTTTCCAAAAAACAGACAGGACACCATTTGGGTTTTGTGTATTTCATTGCTTTTCAAATAGAATGTTCATAAATGGAAAAATTCTGCGTTCTCTCTCCCTCTTGAATTTCCCCTTGGGGATCAATAAAGCATCGATCTATAGATCTATTTTCTGTTTGCTGGGGAGAGGTGGAGCTTAGCCTACCTTTTATCTAGCTGTCAGTGTAGACCAGTGTTACCAACCTAGAAACTACTCAGACCTCTTTAGCGACTTTTTTGGGGAAGGAGAAAAAAAAACAAAAACCCAACAAATCTAACAACTTTCCAAATGATGCCAGTACTGTCCTGCAAGCGCGAGGTCTCGTTATCCTGCTGCACTCACACCGCTCTCTGCATCTGCTCCTTTCAGTGAGGGGCTGAGACCCAGAGATTTAACAACGTCATGGACGAGACACGCCATTCGTCCAAATTTTTTTTAGAGTATAAAAACACAAAGGCAAAGAAAAAATTATCTACCTATCCACCCATCTATCCACCCATCTATCCACCCATCTATCCACCCATCTATCTATCTATCTATATCTATCAAAAAAGATGATGTATTAGGTTATATAGAGATGGATTTTATGTAGATTAGATAATCATTATACCTGGTCTCCTCCAAAAGACTTGGGGGAAGGATAAACTTTAGCTACAACAGGTTGAGATCCTCTGGTTTAGGCCTTAATGAAATTAAAGCTTGGAGCCTGGAGACTCTCTAGCCTTCGAGAGCTGGAGTATAATGGATATGTTTGCGTCAATAGAGTTTCTGGACTCACAGCTTGGAGAGGTCATCGTGGTGTTTCTGGCTGCTCTTCATCAGCTGCTGTATAGTCGGGAGTATTGCTGATGACCTGTCAATCAAATATGCTAGTTAACTTTGCAAGTATTAATGCTAAGGACACCAGCATCATTTCACATTTTAGCTATTTCAACAAAATCAAGCACACAGCCAGTAAGTAGAAGGACTACTGTACATTGTTTAAGTGTAATATGCTCATCATGCTTATCACTTAAGTTGGTATTTTTCCACGTGTGCAATCACAATATGGCACAATATTTAGTTTTGCTGTTTGTTAGACTGAACCATTTTGTTTAAGTCCTAGATTATATGCACATGATTTCATGGATGTGTATACACACTGGTGGACAGGAATTTGGACCACTCTGCATGTATAAATAAATTCTAGATGCATTCTGTTGCACCTGAATTTTAATTTTAGCACAACAAATCGGTCCATTTTAAACATGAAAAAGGCTTGGACAAAAGTTACTACTCCGATGTTATTTGAATTATTTGTCGTACTCCCAGGCCTCCAATGCTAGTCTACTGAGGCACGTTTCCTAATCATTTTGGGTCGTTTGATGTACAAAGCGATGATGGCGATTACTACATATAAACTAATTAACAAAAAAACAAACAAAAAAAAAACCATAACTCTAGAAAAGTTTTCTAACAGATTCTGTAGTTACTTTTAGTAAGCACTCGCCATTTCCCTTATGATTAAATGTGTAAATCGGTAGCTATTAACACTTGAACTTCGACAGATAGATGAATAATGTTCTCGTTTTTTTCTCTGATGCACCAACGGGTTCATTACATAAATAAAAGAAAGAGCTATTACATATAAGTAGGTCATTTCAGGCATTTATTTGGAGTCACTCTATTTTATAGCTACATCTCAAATACATACTCTATTGGGCATACAGTGTTCTATTATGCACATATAGTGAACATGAAGCCATTTGAGATATAGCGTAAATAAAAGTCAGATTACGAGGTTTTTCCACATCAGTGTGGAATGGTGATGCATTTAAGAATGAATTCCTGGTAGGTTGGATTGTGGTTACTTGAAATGACAAGTTATTGTATAGGCTATAAAAAATTTTTTGTTAAAATTCTGATCGTGCTAGCTAGAAAATAAGTACGTTTTAACAATTGAAATAAACTGTGATCTGCACAAAAATGTATACTCTGGGTCCTTCTTACTTGTTCTTGAGCTTCTGCCCGTGTATGGTGAGGAGGTTGTGCACCCAGGTAAGGTAGAAATGCAGGTGCCTGGACTTCTCCAGAGACGAGGCCACAAAGTCCAGCAGCTTTTCCACGTACACGTCTGGTAGGGAGCTGGACACCACTTCAACTTAATGCGCAAAAGAGAAGCCCACAATTAAAAAGATGCAATTTTTTTTTCTTCTGTAATCAACCTGCCAGGACTGTCCTGTCCTAACACAGCTGTCCTTGAGCAAGACCCTTAATCGTCTGACTGCTCCAGCATTAGCCAGGAGGCTCTGGCACAACAGGATGCGTGTATATCCATCCATCCATCTTCTACCGCTTACTCCTTTTCAGGGTCGCGGGGAACCTGGAGCCTATCCCAGGAAGCATCGGGCACAAGGCGGGGTACACCCTGGACAGGGTGCCAGTCCATCGCAGGGCACAATCAAGGATGTGTGTATATGAATAATTCAAATGGTCAAATTTAGATTTCATAACACTTTACTTTATTCTACTTGAAATGTAGAGCCACGTCGTTTTTAGTTCAAGCCAAATTTGAACTCTGTGTGGACCGCTTAAGTCAACAGCTGTTTTAGTGTTGCTCTATAGATAAACTTGACCTGACATGTCAGTAGGTTTCCCCATCACAGGAAAGTCTTCAGGATAGAGGGCGTTATGCAGTTTCTCAATAACATGACAAGCTGCAATTTATTTATTTTTTTGAGAAAGAAAAAGAAAATGCTGGTGAGGAAATGACTGTTTACTAAAGAGTCTACTCACTCAGACCTTAACATAACATGTGAATATAAACGGGTAAACATATGACTTTAATTAATTAAACGAATATAACTTACAATGAAATTTTATAGTGCTTTTTAACAATGAACATTGACTCAAAGCAGCTTAACAGAAATATAAAACAGGATACAGATTTTAAGTGTGTGGAGATAAGATGATACGAGGAAGAAACCTTGAGAGGAACCAGACACAGAAGGGAACCCATCCTCATCTGGGTAACAACAGATAGTGTGAAAGTAAAAAGAGAGTTCATTATGGTTAATGGGAATGAAGTCATTGGTAAATTGCTGTGGCGTAAGAGGAATAACACACCTTGGGATGCATGTATTGGGAAGACAAGCACACCTTTGGCGTGGTAAATGTAACTCTTCTCCCATCACTGATTTTTATAGCGTTTATTTTTATGCTGTTTTTTTCTGCCTTAACTAGATGTTTGACGTCCAACAGAGAAAGACTTAGAGGTTCATGCCTGTCATTGTAATGCGCCCTTCTTCTGGGAAAACATTCTTACAATCTCACCACTGGTCTACTGGAAATGTTCGGACATGGCGACTCTGAATGAAATCAAATATCCGTTGAAATATATAAAGATTATCATCTGTACTTACTTTGGTCATAAGGCACAGTTTCCAGCACTTCTCTAATGAGAGAGGTCTCATTCAGGCGAAAAGCGAGCACAATTGCTGACGTCCATTCCTTCTTCCTCCGCTGACGTCGGATGCTGGTTGGTGTGACGTCCATGTCCAGGTCATAGGGGTCAAAAACCAGTGAGGCGTCTAGGGAGTAAATAAGCAAACCTTCCGTGGAGGCTGCCGCCCAGCTGCGTCCTGATTGAAGGACAGACATTGACAATACGATATGATTTTGTGTTCATATAACAAAGCCATGCAGTGATTGGAGAAACCAAAATAAAGCAATACAATCTTTTTGATGCTGAACGGCAATCCTATTGCGTTATCGTTTCTGCCAAGGTGATCAGACTAAACAAAACTGCTAATCAGACTAAACAAAACTGAATGTTTTAGTAGCTGAAATGTGACCATGCATTTTGAAAAAAAGTTTTTTTTTTTACAGCCTTCCGTTCCAGGAGTAAATTTCACATACATTTTCTCCACTCCAAAATTCTTAAATTAAAAGGTTTGAAGCATTGCATCAAACCAACCAGCTACAAAATAACTCATGCCCTTGTAACAATTATTTCTAAGAGTGGATAAAGTTACAATACTATACTTACGGTCTTTTAGAATCGAAAGTGATCCCATTAAACAGTCATATTTCCTATCATTTTTCTGTTTTGCATGTATTTTAGTGATTTGTTAACATGGTGTATGTTGTATTTTTTTTTTTTGGAATAAGCAACATGGTGTTTTATTTTATAAATAGCTCTAGTTTTGTTGGAACTAGTTGGACCAGTGGCTTCTACCATTGTTTACCAATCTCTAGCTGATGGTGAACAGTGAAGTAACATGTAAACTTGTTCATACTGATAATCAGATTCACTAATGTATAGCATTACAACGTCAGGAACCTGACTCGGTTCGCTTAAGTAGCTATAAATGACATAAATCTGTTTTATAACATAAAAGTAAAAAAAAATACAATAAAAAATAAATAAAGCACATACAAGAATAAAAAGTTTACTTACCAGTGGGGGAGAAGCGGAGAGATGTAACGCGAATCTCTGGCTTGAAATGACGTGAGCTCATGTCACCTGAAAGGGTTTAACATGCGAGAGTTACTGTAGGATGGTTCTCTTTACTGACAGAGCATAATCTTGCATTACATTACACTACTGGGCCTCATTCTTCGATTGAGTTGCTTGATATAACTATGTGCTTCCATGTTGAGCACAAAGTCCTCTGTCCTAAAGACTTTACAAAAAAATGTTATGCATTACAAAATACGTTCATCTGTTTATTATTAATCTTGGATTATGTGGAGCATCCACAACACAAGTCCTTGTGTATTAGCTGTTAATACAGACACAATAATGTAGTTGAATGAATTCAGCAATAGAAACCTATGACATGCTTTGAAGTGAGCATTTTTGTAGGCGATGCTGCTATAGAAAACTAAATGAACATTTTCTGAGCGATAAAATTTGAAAAACCGAGAACACCGCTGAGATTAAACAATTTTTGAGGTCGGCCGATGAATCGATTTTGCCCATTAATCGGCACCGATAACCAGCTGCTCGTTACCTACAAAAATCCACACCCAGTATTTCCTGGTTGCGACCGTTGTGGGAGCGGCTGAGAAGGGTCCGCCGTCGTTACGCAATATGAGAATGGCCTCTAGAGGCGAAATAAAAACTATCAGGGACAAATTTTGTTGTGATATTTGAAGTGTTTTTTGATTAATGTTGGATGCCTTTATTTTTATTTATTTGGAGGGTTACTTTTTGGTTCGGTTTGGATGTATACATATTTAATTTAAAATAAACACACACACACATATATAAATATATATTTATATATATACACACACACACACACACACACACACAATCTCATAAAAGTGAGTACACCCCTCACATTTCTGTAAATATTTGATTATATCTTTTCATCTGATACTGAAGAAACGGCACTTTGCTACAATGTAAAGTAGTGAGTGTACAGCTTGTGTAACAGTGTAAATTAGCTGTCTCTCAAAATAACTCAACACACAGACATTAATGTCGAAATCGCTGGCAACAAAAGTGAGTACACCCCTAAGTGGAAATGTCCAAATTGGGCCCAATTAGCCATTTTCCCTCCCCAACGTCATATGACTTGTTAGTGTTACCAAGGTCTCAGGTGTGAATGGGGAGCAGGTGTGTTAAATTTGGTGTCATCATTCTCACACACCCTCATACTGGCCACTGGAAATTCAACATGGCACCTCATGGCAAAGAACTCTCTGAGGATCTGAAAAATAATTGTTGCTCTACATAAAGATCTCCTAGGCTATAAGAAGATTGCCAAGACCCTGACACTGAGCTGCAGCACGGTGTCCAAGACCATACAGTGGTTTAACAGTTTAACAGGTTTAACACTCAGAACCGGCCTCGCCATGGTCGACTAAAGAAGTTGACTACACGTGCTCAGCGTCATATCCGGAGGTTGTGTTTGGGAAATAGACGTATGAGTGCTGCCAGCATTGCTGCAGAGGGTGAAGGGGTGAGGGGTCAGCCTGTCAGTGCTCAGACCATACGCAACACGCTGAATCAAATTGGTCTGCATGGCTGTCGTCCCAGAAGGACGCCTCTTCTAAAGATGATGCACAAGAAAGCCTGCAAACAGTTTGCTGAAGACAAGCAGACTAAGGACATGGATTACTGGAACCATGTCCTGTGGTCTGATGAGACCAAGATAAACTTCAGATGGCGTCAAGCATGTGTGGAGGCAACCAGGGAGGAGTACAAAGACAAGTGTGTCTTGCCTACAGTCAAGCATGGTGGTGGTAGTGTTATGGTCTGGGGCTGCAAGAGTGCTGCCGGCACTGGGGAGCTACAATTCATTGAGGGAACCATGGATGCCAACATGTAATGTGACATACTGAAGCAGAGCATGATCAGTATGCAGTATTCCAGCATGATAACGACACCAAAGTTCAGCAATATTCAATTTTGAATATTCAATTGTAAAAACTATCAATGATATTCACTATTGGTCTACCTAAAAAAAACAAAGCTTAAGCATAAATCATGATATAATCTTGTTAATGTTGAATAAGCAGGTTTGAGCGAACACATTTGTCTACCTAATCTACATTAGAAACTAAACACACACAAATTAATCATCAGGAAAAATAGCCCTTTACTGAGTTCAAAATCATGGCAGCAGAAATCCTCTCACCTCTTCTGACCCCAGGCAGGCTGAGTTTAACTCCATCCCCATCGCCTGTGCCTTCATCCACTAGTGCCAAGCTACCAAACTCAGTCATCTTACGCCTGTCCAGGAACTCCTGACAGTGCACAGTGACGTGAGTGTCAAAATCACAGAATGAGCTCAGATTACCGACCCTTAAGATTCATTATGACAAGATGAGACTGTACCTCCATGGCATCTAGAGACATATTGCAGGAGATTTCAAACTTCTTCATGAGGATCTGCTCCTTGATGTTGTAAATGCAAACAAACTTTGAGTGGCCACCAGCCAACATGGACTCGCCATCGGCAGAATAACACAGCGAAGTGAAGGCCCTGAAGGAATTAGAGTGGGATTATTTCTCTCAAATATTTAATCACTATAAGCACAGATGAGGCGTTCCTTCATAATCAATACTTGACTAATTATTATTAAAATTAATACAGCCTTTCTAAGGTTTCCTGAGTTTACTCTTTAAAAAAAAAAAACTTTCAATAATTATTTCTAATTAAATCCTATCTGGGGAATTCATTTAACCTTGCAGGTCAACATCTGATAACCAATCACAATATTTTTTTGGTGGAATTTGTATTGAACATGTTACAGGGACATTCTATGTAAGACAATTTAAAGAAAAGGCTGCTGTGTGAAGGATTGAGATACATTTCCAACTTCATAGAATCATGATTTATCAACGTGGATAAAAATACAATGTATTGGTGTCTTTTTTCTGCTCATGATGTTTACGGAGAGCTACGATTTTATGTCATTAATGCTGTGTGTGAATATTTGTCAAATTGGAGATGATAAATACTTAAATTCTTGTTTCTTATAACATTTATTTAATGTTTTTTTAAATGCATTATTGCTTTATTTTTGCTCAACAATAGCTAAAGCTGCATTGAAACTGCTTTGCTTTTATGCAAATTTAGTTTTTTGAGTTAATGTGATTTTCAACCAATCACATTACTTAATGGCCAGCCTCAGAGGTGGATCAAACCTAATACCACTGTTTATAAATGGACCAGAGATTGAGCCATTTCTTTAGGCGTATTGAATATAGTGCCAACCCTCTTAAGAATAAAGTATATAATATAAGACCATGTTTTCCTCTAATTAGCATTTGGTGTATCCAACTTATGTTTAGACTAAGGAGTGCCCAGGCTGTCTTCCGGCATGCAATAAACCATCTCTTTTATTATATCCTGGCTCTTGCTCTTCGGTTTCTTCAGTCATCCTACTTCTGGTAAAACGACAGTATCCTGATGGTCATGCAGAAAGATTTACAATAACAATACCCATGAATTAGATGAAGAATAAAGATCTGCAAAACAAAAAGGCTACATCTATGGATTGGGGACTACAGCCTGCCATCTATGGCGACAATCATTAATTCTAGTCTTGAAGAGTGCAGCACAGTTGGTGGCTTTCCCACATAAGATACACCAAAGGACCTGTTTTTGATCAGTGTTATCAATACACTGTTCTGTACTCTGATCACCAGAGCTGAAATTATTCACCCCTGGCAGTGATCCATTTAATGAATGCCTTTAGTGGGTTGAAATTAAAAGTTTAAATTTAAAGTTTAAGTTTAAATTCAAAGATGGCTAGGAATTGGGCTCTGCAGTGCAGCTCATTTTCGCCTCAGAAATACTCACTTGCTCTTGGCCGATTGCTTTGCTGTGATCTTGTCTGTCTCTTTGCGACCCATTTGCAGGTCATGCCGGCCGACGATGGAGCCAGTCTGAGTCGCTGTCTGAGGATTCCAGAACGTGATCTCACCATCCAGAGAGGCCACGGCCAACTCCTGACCGTCCGGACGAAACGTCACTCCCAGACCTGGGCAGAAGGGAAAAGTCTGATACATATATCCAGGAAGTGCTCTTTTGCAATCTTTACTTAAGATTCTCCCACTCTCTATTCATTATTATTATTATTATTATGTGAGGAGGCGGGTTGAACCGGCGATGTAATGATTCTCACCTGTGTTATTACTGCCAGGCTACTCACAGTACTGTGAAAAAGTATTTCTTCTGTTTTTGTGTTTTTCTCATATTAAATAGTTTCAGATCTTCAAATGAAATACAACATAAAACAAAGGCAACCTGAGTAAACACACTACAAATTTGATTTATTTTATTGAAGAGAAGAAGAAAAAAAAGGAAAAAAAAAAAAGTTATCCAACACCCATCACCCATGTGAAAAACTAAAGGCTCCTTTAAACTGAAAATCTGGTTGTGCCACCTTTAGCAGCAATATCTGCAAACGAACGCGTATGATAACTGGAGTGGGAACACTGGGGTGGAATTTTGGCCCATTCTTCTTTAGTTCAACCACATTGGAGGGTTTTCAAGCATGAACTGCCGTTTAAGGTCCTGCAACAGCATCTCAATTGGTTTAAGTCTGGACCAGGCCAATCAAAAACTTTAATTTAGCTTTTTTTTTTTTTTTTGAGTCATTCAGAGGTGGACTTACTCCTATACTTTGGATCATTGTCTTGCTGCAAAATCCACTTGCGCAAAAGTTTGAACTTTGAAGACCGGACATTCTATTTTTGGATTTTCCAGCAGAGAGCAGAATTCATGTTTCCCTCAATTACTGCAAGGTGCCCAGGCCCAGAAGCAGCAAAGCAAACCCACACCATCACACTTCCACCACCATGCTTGACCGTAGGTATGATGTTCTTTTTGTGGAATTCTGTGTTTGGTTTATATCAAATGTAACAGGACCCCTGTCTTCCAAACAGTTCAACTTTCCACTCATCAATCCACAGAACATTCTCCCACAAGGTTTAAGGATCATCAAGGTGTGTTTTGGCAAAATTCAGATCCTTAATGTTCTCCTGGGTTAGTAGTGGTTTTCACTTCGCCACTCTTCCATGCATGCCATTTTTCACCTCTGATAGAGGAATCATGAACAGTGACCTTTAGTTCCTTTGATATTATCCTTGGCTCTTTTGTGACTTGGTGGATGAGTAGTTGCTGTGCTCTTGGAGAAATTTTGGAAGGTCGGCCACTTCTGGGAAGGTTCACTACTGTGCAGTTTTTCCAATTGGAGATAACGGCTCTCACTGTGGTTCTTTGGCGTCCCAGAGCCGTTTTGTAACCCTTCTCAGACCGATGTATTTCAATCACCTTCTTTCTCATAATTTCTGGAATTTCTTTCAATTTTGGCATAGTGGGTAAGACCTTTTAAGCATCATGCTGTTGAAAAAGTTCTATTTAAGTATAGATTTGACTGAATAGAGTTTGAAGTAATCAGGCCAGGTTGTGTCTAATCCAGCTGAACCACGTTATGAATGCAGTTTCATAGATTTTGGGAATTAGTAACTATGGGGCCAAATACATTTTCACACAGGCCCAACTGGTATTTGATACCTGTTTTGCTTCAATAAATTACATTACCATTTAAAAGCTGTACAGTGTGTTTACTCAGGTCACCTTTGTTTCATGTTGTATTTTGTTTGAAGACCTCAAACTATTTTAGCATGAGATGTGAGAAAAACCAAAGAAATCAGGATGGGGCAAATACTTTCACAGCACTGTATTTGTGTTTCTTCGTGCTTTCAGTGACTCCTGTAACCGGCGAGAGACAGCGATATTGCTGGTGGAGCTTGCGAGACCATCCCCTCCCCACCCAACCACACCCACATGCTGAGGAGCAAGAATATGTTCTTGATGGAGTGAAAGCTGTGAGTTCGTGACAGATCTGCTTCTGTTGAATTGTCCTTTTTTGTGCGTTGAAAAGCGCAGAATGAATAAACAAGAGCTCGGAATTCTGCTAAAATTCTGCCTGCCTCCCGAGTCTTCCGCTACACCCTCACACACCAGGCTCTACAAACACGTTTGTTAAATAAGCAAACACACCCCATTAATATAGTTTACCATCAGAGGTGAGCCGCAGGATTTCTCTGGTTTGCCAGCTGTCCTTCATGTCCCACAATCGGACCGTTTTGTCCCAGGACACACTGGCCAACACAGTCTGTGTGGGACTAAAGCTCAGGCTGCTCACTGGCCCCTCATGACCACTCAGCACCTATCACACAGACAACAAACACACACAAAATTCACTGCTACTACACTTAACCTGCCCCCCTTGCAAACTATTATATATGTTACCATTCTACATTTTTACATAAATATTTCATTAAGCGCTAACCGGCTGCCACAAGCTATTATTCATCGTTATACAGCTCATAAAAGGGGTTTCATCTGACCTCCAGAAGTCGTCCAGTCTGCATGGACCACAGGAAGATTTCAAACGAGTCCTGAGCTCCAGCACACACAAGTTCCCCACTCATGTCCACTGCCAGTGAGGAGAACTGCTTCGGCCGTGGAGAAGTTAGAGTTCTGAAGTTACGGTACCTAAAAAGAGACAAAAAGAAAAAAGGACGGACTGACTGGCATGCTCTAGTGGCCAAAATGTATGGCAAAATTCTTCAGACTTTGGCGTGGTCACAAAATCAATATTCCACATTGCTGACACGGTCTTTGGACCTTGCAATGGGCATGAAAATGATTTCATTGTATATTCTATTACCTGTGCAGGTCGAAAGCTCGGACAGTGCCGTCCAGAGAGGCGCTAACCACCACGAAGCCACTGGTAGTAAAGGTGACGTTAGTTATGCTGCTCGTGTGCTCCGTGAATGTGACGAAACACAGGCCGCTCGTCGTGTTCCACACTTTCACCTGAAAACGATGAAATGTTAGACAGAACACATGATTCACTTATTTTACATCCCCACTTTCGTGAAATAAACTTGCCTTGCCATCATCTCCTCCGGTGACCAGATACTGGCCGTCAGGAGAGTACGCCAGAGAGGCCATGTTGTTGAAGTGGCCTTGCTGCTTGAACACATAGGATTCACTCTGCCACTCCCAAACCAGCAGCTGTCCAAGACCTTTAAAACCAACAGGCAACTTGGTAAACACACAGGAAACTATTTTACTCCTATTTTCCTAATGTGACAGTCGCATTATTCCAGCTGGATTTGTTTTACTAAAGGAGGATCTGTAATGGAATTTCGAAGGGACTCGATTGGTTACATCTTTATTAAATGTACTCTGAATGACACGTCACTGCCCAGACGTACAATAACACAAGCAGACTGAACATTTAAGTTACAACATTAAACACTATGTCACCATAAATACCATTGGGACAGGATAAAATGTCCAGGTACGTAGCAATTATTTTCATTGGATCTCTGCACCAACCACAGAGACAGAAGTGTATTCATAATGTATGCGTGGTAGTCAAACAAAAATTCCACATGGCCATGCAAGTTTGATCACTATTGCTTGTTCATTAGTATGCCACATTCCTAGAACATATCCGTATGTAGGCTATACTTGTGCTGAGAATTCAATAAAGGGCGTAAAACCCCACGAAGGGTCACTTCTCTCAAAATCCTTTTAAACGTTGATGATATTTTATGGCTCTCTGCTTTAAATCCAGCTGCGGTTTTGGTTTCATCAGGAGACAATCGTGAACACAGCTTCCTGGAGATATACACTCACTGGCTACTTTAAACACCCCTGCACATTCATGTAGCTATCCAAACATGCAGATACAAGGTCAAGGGCTTCAGTTATAACATACACATGAAAAATGTGAACTAATGGACTGTGGCATGGTTCTTGTCAGATGGGCTGGTCTGAGTATTTCAGAAACTGCTGATCTCCTGGGATTTTCACACAGACACCAGTCTCCAGAGTTAAGATGACAGGTGACAGCTGACAGGGTACAGTAACTCTTCACAGCATCTCAGAATGCAACGAACACTGAACCTTAAGGCGAACGGGCTACAACAGCAGAAGACCACATCGGGTTTCACTCCTGTCAGTCAAGAACAAGAATCTGAGGCTACAGTGTGCACAGGCTCATCCAAACTGGACAGCTGAAGATTGGAAAAATATCTAAAAATCGAATGGATTCGGCAGGACTAAAATCCCAGAGCTTCTCCAGTGATAATTACTTTACATATAGAGCATTATCACATTCTCTATTAGTTTTATATGGGCAAGTAGGGTAAAGTCTGTACCTGAACAACCAAAGCCAATCCAGTCTCCAGTGGGGTTCATGGCTATAGCTGAAATCCTCTGATCTGAAATACTGGTGGTTTACACCAAACGGAAAAAAAATTAACAACAATAAACTGCACCTTAATATACAAATATCAACCATTATAACACTAGTAATTTAATTCCAAGACTATAACATGTTGTAAGTCTTGATAGAGGCAGGGAACACACACACAGAAGCAAAGTGTGCAGAGTAGAGGTATGAGTGCAAATTTTTTATTTATTTATTTATTTTTTATGAGTTGGTTAGGTGTTCACGGAAGAGGTGGGGCTTTAGCTGTTTTTTGAAGATGGTGAGAGATTCTGCGGTCCGGATTTTTAATTATCACACCTTAATTCCCATAGTTTGTGTTACTCCAGAGTTCTGATGACTAAAACTGATTCTAAAATTTGGAGAGAAGATAAATAAACAAAAAAAAAAAAAACAGTAAGTGTGCCTAAAATTTGACCCATAGTAAGTGAGTGAGTGAGTGTGTGTGTGTGTACACTGCTCCAAAAAAATAAAGGGAACACTTGAACAGCACAATGTAACTCCAGGTGTTCCCTTTATTTTTTTGAGTATGTTATTTATATATATTATATATAAAAGACACAGACACATATATATATATATATATATATATATATGGGTTCTGGAAGTTAAGGATTCTGGCATCATGGTGTGTTTGGCCAAACCTGAGTGAGTGAATGAGGTCGAAGTCAGGCAGCTCGTGGAGGTGGAACGCTCCCGACGCAAACCCAGTCACAAGGATGTGTGTGTCCTTGTGGAAAGAGGCTGCTGTCAGGTTGTTGTAGTCTCCTTCTTTGTTGAAAAAGTGTCTGTGGTTTTAAAAACATTGTATTCAAGAAAATACACATTTACCACAAAGACAACTGTCCAGACAAAGCCTCAACGCAACAGTTTAACATTTTACAAGTCAGTGCAAAACAAACTGTTACTATTTCGATAAGCACTTCCAGGGACAAACTCGAGAACGTCACACATACTTGCTTAACTGCTTGTAACGGACGTTTTTGATGCCCTCCACTTCTTTTGCCGCATCCGCACTCCCTTTTATCACCTCTCCCCTCGGCTGCCCGTCTTCTCCCATCACTTCCTCGATCTCGTCGTCCTCGTTCTCTTTGGATTCCTCCTCCGCCCGTCTCTTTCTTTCCTCCACCATCTTCTTCCGCTCAGAGTATTTGGGTCCCTTGCGCAAGCCATCGAGCTCAGTGTCGCTCTCCCACACACACAGAGTGCCATCCTGACTCACGGTGTACAACTGCAGAACGACAATCAGAACAGGCCAGTTTTTCCCCCCATGTGTCTCTTTTTTGCTCTTTGACCCACATCTACTAAAACATCAATAAATGCAACTGAACGTTCGACCGGTTTGACGACAACATGCTTTTAGTTCTTAACAACACACATGGATAAAGCAGTTCTACTTAGGGAAATATCTCCATACGTTCACCAGAACCATGTCGGCAAACAGGAGACGCTAAAATCTTACGTCCAGACTGTCCTTCTCGAAGAAGCATCCCACGATGATGTCCTTATGACCGCCTATAGAGTAGTAGATCAGATTCGCCCATCGTTCCGCTCCAAAGATCCACGTGGTCATGTCATTACTCCCCACTGCAAAGCACCTGAGGCAACAAAGAACAGATTAACAACTCACCACATAAAAGTGAAAGGTGTGGTTGCGTTTGAATCGCGTTAATGTGATCATGTGGTGAGAGGAAATGCAGTACAAATAATACAATTAAATTCTGGGTTTCCCCATTGTGTACAGGACCTCGGACAGCTTTTATCTTTTTATAACGTAAAGTGGGTGGGACTCTCGGCTAGGCTTTACTCTCTCCGGTCATCTCCCAAGTTTAATCAAAACTACGCACACTGGATTCAAGGGAAATATTTTGACGCCTCTGCTATTACGTACCATTGTATGAGATCACCGTTAACATGGCATCTCAAGAAGGAGTGGATGAATGTTTGCAGGATTACATGGAATTATCATGAAAACCAGTGCATGACCAGATTAGATTACCAAGGGCAAGTGTGTCTGAAGTAGTCTTTCTTCAATACCTTCCATCCTGTTGAAGTATATTATAGGTTTAGAGCCAATATATCGTGACGAATTCCTACCCAGCAGCCAGCTCTCTCCTATCATACAGTACGACAGCTACCAACTCAGAAGGCTCAGGGCGAACAGGTGCTTCCTGGCGGAGACACGTAAAGAGAGCCATCCTCAATTTTTTTTTTTAAACTGCGTCACAGGGCAGCATGGAGGAACGCTATACGCCCACTTCGGCGTACATGAGCTCATTGACGCCCACGATCGGCTGGGGCCGCTATGATTGACAGGGGGGAGAGAGTACGCCAGAGAGACTGTCCTTCCATCCACACTGCATCATTGGGATTGGGATTCATTCCTGTTGCGCCACTCAGCAGTCAGTCTGAAGTGTATTTTAAGGACTTTTGAGTCATACAAATGAGTAGCAAGAACAACTAGACTTGTTGGCGGTGGAGATATCCCCGTCGACTAGCTAAATCTTTAACATCATGCTCCCTGGGACTTTAAAGAACACTACCATATGCTAGTGAAGTGGTACTACCCTTTGTAAACATTTTCTTGCGATTTGCAATACATTTTGATGACCTTAAAAATGAAAGTAAACAGAAAAATCCTTCGTTCTAATTCAACAAGGCCTTAGTGTAAAGACAATATGTGCTAGCAGGAGGTGTGAGGTGGTGAGTTGCAGTGCTGTACTTGGAGTCATCAGTCCAGTCGATGCAGGTCGTCTCATCGAACGGTCCGTAATAACTCTTATCCAGAACAAACGCGTTAAAGGCCCGGTTCTTTCCAGGGGCATGGTACATCAGAGCGACGTTTTCTTTAGTAACCACAAACCTCCTATGAAAAGGAGACAAAACACCACATAATTAACAGACTTCAATCGCGTTATACGTGCCTGCCAGATGTGTGTGTTTAGAGCGACTTACTTTCCATCAGGAGAGAAGCGGATGCTGTTGACTGGCTTGTGAAAGTGATGATGGTAAAGTACAGCTCGAGTCAACAAGCTGACCAACACGGCTGCTCCATCTGCAACGCACGATTTAACACTAGTGAGCAATTCAGCACAAAAATCAGGAGAAGACTAGTAAGAAGACAGATACCTTCATCAACGAGTATGGCTGTATTTCCATCAGGTGAGAGCCCCACACAGGTAATATTCTTATTGGTGCTCACTGGTAACGTCTCGGACTTATTACTGAAACAACAGGGATGGGAGTAGTGTTAATCCTTTGGATGCTGATACTCAAACAAATGGTTTTTGTGTTTTATAACACAATTTGTATAAATTGCATGGTATTCTTAAAACATTTACACACTTTATGCTAGTGTAGCGATATGTATAAGACACTTCTGTAAGATCCTCTGGATAAAATCATCTGATAAATCTAATGAATGCAAATTAGCCAACACCCCATTCATTCATTCATTCATTCAAGCCCTGATTGACCAGTAAGGAATAAAACTCTTAGGGACTTGTTGTTAGAGGAGAATAATTAACGATGGGGTTGTGTGAGGTCATCCATTGCAACGTGGAGTTTCTGTTACCAGCACGTCCCAAAGTGTTTCATTCTTTTTATACTGAAACGATTGCAAGTCTGACTTAGGCTTAGATTACTGAGGAATGTTTGACAATCCAGACGAATGAGCTATTACTACAGAAACGAGAACACAACAGAACAAGCGCATTAATATAAACCTGTGATTCGATTTACAGCCAGAACTACCGTTACTGCTTCTGTGTGTGAGGAACCACACGCAACTAACTTCTTTCATTTACGGGCCACGTTAGCTGTAACTATAAGCTCTTAAAATGCGTGAGGTGTTGTTCAGTAATGAATTAAATTGTAATCGTTGACAAAAGCACTGTGGTATTAGAGTCGGCTTTGGACTGATGTGAAGTGTCCTCTTACACAGTTGAGGTCAAAGGTTAACATATGCCTTGCAAAATGTTAAACATTAAAAAGAATATATAATCATAAACATTGCGTTTTGATTTAATACTGCCCTGAATAAGCTATTTAACACAATAGATGTTTACATACAGTCCACAGGACACAATAATAACTGATTTTACACAAATGAATCAGTTCAAAAGTTTACACACGCTTGATTATTAATCCTGTGTTTGTTCCCTAGATGATCCACGACTGTGTTTATGTTTTGTGTGAGTTGTTCATGAGTCTCTTGTTTCTCCTGAGCAGTTACACTGCCCAGTGTTCTTCAGAAAAATCCTCCAGGTCCTGCACATTCTTTACTTTTCCAGCATCTTCTGCATATTTGAGCCCTTTCCAGCAGCGACTATATGATGCTGAGATCCGTCTTTTCACACTGAGGACAACTGAGGGACTCGTACCCAACTATTACAAAAGGTGTAAACATTCACTGATGCTCTAGAATTCAACACAATACATTAAGAGTCAGGGGGGTGTAAACTTTTGAACAGGAGGATCGGTGTAAATTATTATTATTTTGTTTAAAGATCCCCCCCCAATTTAGTACTGCGCTTCAGATACTAAATAAGATATTTACGTTTCCCAGAAGACAAAATAACAACAATTTACACCAATCATCCTGTTCAAAAGTTTACACCCCCCTGGCTCTTTCTGTGTCGTGTTGCGTTTTTGGGCATCAGTGCATGTTTACACCTTTTGTAATAGTTGTGTACGAGTCCATCAGTTGTCCTCAGTGTGAAAAGATGGATCTCGAAATTTTCCCCTCTTGTTTAATATAAACGCATTGTTTGAAATGTGTTCGTTAGTCATGTGGCGTGTTCGCCATGTGAATGAGTTACTACGATCAATATATCAAGCACATGAATATAAATCTGTGATTTGTCTTGCAGCCATAACTACTGTCAGAGCTGCTGTAAAGGAAATGGATCAAGACCTTCTGACCAATCAGATGTGAGAATTCAATGGCGCCGTGGTATAAATAGTATGTAGTCCTTCTTCTTTGTTTAATTTTCTGGACACAGTCTGATGGTTGGCTGACAAAAACTGATCATGTGTGTGTCACTTACTTCTTCAGGTCAAACACAGAGACACGGTTTCCAACCGGACTGATGACTGAATTGCCATCTTTAGAGAACGTCAGATTCCCGTGGCGATAAACAGCCCCCAATAAGTTGGAAAACTGCAAACAGGAAGTAAATAAGCAGGTCATTCCGTGTCAATTTAACCAAAGTCCAAAAAGTGGATACAAATGAATTTTTTTTAATTATATATCTTTTATACAAGCTTTAAGATAAACAACTTGTAAATCCAGTAGATTCTGAAAAACCACTGTATCCTACTCACACTCATTGCAACTGAGAATTACCAAGCATTGCTGATTAGATATTGATACTTCACAACATATAAGAGGTTTTATGTTGAAGGAGTGCCAGATATCTTGTACAAATTAAGCTTTCTATATATATACATATACATACACACACACACATATATATATATATATATATATATAGATATGTGTGTGTGTATGTATATGTGTATATATAGATATATAGATATGTGTGTGTGTATGTATATGTGTATATATAGATATATAGATATGTGTGTGTGTCTTCCTTTCTGAAATATTGGCCGTTTGCCATGTTTGCATGTCCGAAGCTGTCAGTACTACAGTTACAGACTGAACACTCGCTGGAGATTTATAGCAGTTGGTTGTAGATAAACTGTCTACAATACTGATGTCTGTGTGAATCTGAAAAGACTTCAGAATGACTTTTCGGCCATTTTGAAAGGCAATACCTCAGGTACAGCCTTGCTATGAGATGGATCACCTGAGCAGCACACTAACTCTGGCCGGAAATATAAGGGCACAGATTTATTTCCCTTTCCATTCATTTCCATGCAAGGCGTTTTAGAAACCCACGATCAGATATTTAAGTACAATATTTAAGCCTGGTCTGTCCTTTGTATCAAACTTTATGTCCTAAATGTTTCAATAAAGCTGATATGGAAAAACCCAAACACATGGCTTATTACTAAACACGCCCTTTGTGTTTCTTGTTTAGATTTTGAACTTGACCTGTACATTAACTCCAACTAACCGTATGCTAGCGAGTTAGCTTGATCATCTCTCTCTCTCTCTCTTCTACAGGACAAGGAAAGACTCACTGTAAGCATGTTGAGAGAGTTATGTGGTCAGAACATACCTTGTATGCAAACTTCATCCTCGTCTCAAATAGCGTTTAAATATTTACATTATTCGCGCGTAGACTTAAGCAGAAAGTCCGGTGTATCTACAGGAACCTGCTTCGTTACACCACAAACACGTGTGTGTCTGTACGGGTATGTTGACGAGTAGTACTTCCGGGTCAGGCTTTACAAACTATGATTACAAATACTAGGATAAGTGAGAGACTTTAGTAACCTATCCAGCAGGTGGCGGTAATGCACCTTAACTGGTTTGCCAACCGCCATTAAAACAACAACAACACGAAGAAATAAGATTACAACGTAAATGTTTTATAAAATAAAATGACAAATGATCAATAAAAATGATTAGATTAGTAAGTGTTCGAGATTAATATCAGTGATAAAGAGTGAGTAAATGTCTCGGTTCAGTAATGTAGAATATGTAGAAGTCGTGAAATGGCCACTTTATATACAGTGAAGGGGAAATAAGTGTCCTGTTTTTGTTATTTCATATACTTAAAGTGCATGTAGCAACTTCAAATTTCCACAGACAATGCCTTTTCTTTTGGTACTTATAAATATGAGCAAAAAATATGCATTTGCAAGTATTAACGAAGATTATTTTAATAATAAGAAGAATAATCATACTTAGACACTAGACACTATACCTTTCATATCAGCTGTAACATTAAAAGCACTGACAGCTGAAGTGAATAACATTGATTATATCATTACAGTGGCACCTGTCAAGGGGGTGGGGTATGATTTATTAGGCAGCAAGTGAACAGGCAGTTCTCGAAGTTGATGTGTTGGAAGCAGGAGAAATGGGCAAGCGTAAGGATCTGTGTGAGTTCAAGGTGTTAACTTGGACTCCAAATTCCCCAGATCTCAACCTGATCGAGTATCTGTGGGATGTGCTGGACAAACCAGTCTGATCCATGGAGGCCCCACCTCACAACTTACCGGACTTTAAAGATCTTCTGCTACTGACATCTTGGTGCCAGATACCACAGCACACCTTCAGAGGTCTTGTGGAGTCCATTCCTCGATGGGTCAGAGGTGTTTTGGTGGCACAAGGGAGACATACACAATATTAGGCAGAAGGTTTTAATGTTGTAGCTGCTTGGTGTTTGTTAATCAAATCGGCCTCTTCCACAAGTCATACCAGTGTCAAACACGCTCACATGATACATTGTCAGTATCATTGTTGTAAGGCCATAGTGCAATTATAATAATATTTTTTTCTCTTGTGAGGTCAGTGCAGAAACTAAACAAAGCATAGAGGAAGAGAGAGCATTGTGTGTATGTTTTGGGTGAAAAAATAATTAGTCACTTGATGAGGTCAAACCCTTTATGATGTCACCAGTCGCAGTCCTATGCTGGACAGGTTCTACTAATAGTTGAGGTAGTAAGGTAGAGGAAGACTGACATATCACCGACTAAGCAAAAGATGAGTTTCAGGTCAGCATGGTAGAGCAGGTAGCACTGCCACGACACAGCTCCAAGGTCTGCTGATCTTGGGTAACTCTCCAGATTTTCCCAGTTGGTGGTTGGTTAGACTAAATTGCCTGTCGGTGAAAATATGTGTGTGCATGGTGTCCTGTGATAGCCTGGTGATAAACAGGCATCCCAACCTCACAGTTTGTGGACCTTAGATAGGATCCAGATCTATCAGGATAGATCAGCTACTGATGATGACGATGATGATGACTTTTGCACTTTTCCACAGCTGTAATGGGTCTCACCAACCCACTGTTGATTAGATCACCAGTAATGGACATGACTAATTTTTAAATCGTGCAAAGCATCACGTGGGATAGTCAGTAATTGTACACGTACATAGTGACAAAATGGGTGAACATAATAAAAGTTGCATTGCGTGTAGCTACAAGGCGACTGAGTGTACAAGGTACAGCTGAGTGTATAGTAGAAAGAGATTGTTTGTTAGTAGTAGTACCCCTTAGTGCCCACCAGGCAGCACCACGAGACACATTTTTCAGCCTGTTCAAAATCAAGACACTCAATAATCGACGGATATTTTGTAAGACCTCGTGCACAAACTGTGCGTTTACACTTGCGTCCGTGTGTGTATTTATGTATGTATGTATGTCGATAAATAAAGAGATTCGTGGTGTTGAGCGGTCATCACATGAAAGTAAGTTGATCCCGTTACAAGGTGGGGCTTCGTCGTGACGTCACGTGCTCATTTGCATATCCCCCTGCATATATTCGGCTGTGCGCAGTGGCGCGCCACATTGCTGCAACTCCAGAGTTATCCGAGATCTCAAACGCTAACTGGTCTATATAGGTATGCATTCAGATTTTTTTCCCTCCTTTCTTTCTTTCATCTAATGCTTGTATTCGTGGTTGCTGCTGGTGCTACAGATTGATTGATGGATGTTTAGTTTGAAGATTTGATTGTGTCGCATCATGATGACATTTGATGCATGTAATGCAAAAGGAGTACAAAGAGAGTCAGTGAAGAATGACGGGTTTTTTTTTAATGCATTTTGTTACAGACCGTTTTATTTGTGTGTAAATGAGGAAATCAGGTCAGCTGATCCGTTTCCTTTGTTGCACGCGCGCGCCTTTGTGCTGCAGGGCTGTTAATGCATGCTGATTAGTCCCTCTGGCGCTTAATACCTATAAAAATGCATGAACGAGAACACCACGGATATGTGCACTGGGACAGGAGGGTTGGAGTGTGACCGAAATGTTAGGTTCCTCTATTTTAGAGATTGCTCCAGGATAGGCGGCGGCTCTTACCAGACTGTGCACGAGCGTTGAATTCGCAAATCTTTGTGCGCGCACGTGGGGGTGCGCAAAAAAAATGTCTGATCGGGTTTTTTTATGCTAATAACTTATTACTCAGTAATTTTTGTGTATTTGGTTGTATGCATTGCATTTCCTGCATTGATGTGTAAATGTTCTGGGGTATTTTTTCTGTTTTTTTTCTTGTCTTTTTTCCGGGGTTATTTTTTCAGTCGCCATTCAAAAAGGGTGCGGTTTTGTTCTCTCTTGTGGTCAGTGCAGTCACTGTGGCTGGACAAAAGCTCAGTTTTAAATCACACAAGGTGGCTTTTAATGAAAAGAACACTGTAGGTGGTTTAAATAACTTTCTCTAAAGCAAAAATAAAATCAATTTTGCCTCTTTTTTTTTTGGTTTCCTGACAGACACTTGCAACCATGTCTGACAAACCCAATCTCGAGGAAGTCACCAACTTCGACAAGAGCAAGCTGAAGAAGACTGAGACTCAGGAGAAGAACCCGCTCCCATCTAAAGAAAGTAAGGAAGTCATTAGGTTTTTGTAGCTTTAAAAAAAAATTAAAAAGGTCAAAGTGGCATTACCAAAGGCCTTGTGTGGTGAGTCTGATCAAGAGGAAGTGATTTCCAGCAATATTGTGCAAGATTTTAAAGTTGCACAGAGAACCTGTTAAGAAAAAATGGGTGTGGTGTTCATGATGGTATCTAATTGTTCTTTCTCCTGCTTCTGCAGCCATCGAACAGGAGAAGCAGGCGTCATCGTGAAGACCCCAAGCCGCCATCATGCACTGTGCACACCCCTTTTCCCCACACATTGCCTTCTTTTTGTTCACTTCTTTTAGCTGTATAACTCTGTAACCAAAATGTCCAAAAAAAGGAAAAAAAATGCTTAAAAGAAAAACCTAAAGCTGCCATCAATGTTGGGTGGACCTGAAATCATCCTCCACCAACAGCCAGAAGACAAACCATCCACCCACCCCCCTTTTCCAAACCAGCAATGAAAGAGCGCTTCTAACAGTTTGGCGCATGTAGTTTGGATCCATCTGGCTTCCATGGCCTCAGCTATTGGTGTAGATACAGAAGAGGGGCAATGGACAAAGGGGGTGTGGCTTCGGAATGTGGACATTCCCAAAATTTTCATTTACCAATCGGGGTATGGCTTTATGCCAATGTGTGAACAGCTCACCAATTTGTGGCGTTTTTCTTTTTGTTTAAGAAATTGAGTTTTGCAGTAAAATGCAGATGTATTTGGTTTTTGTTTGTCATCAATGATTAATACATTCTTGTTAGCGCTGCTTCAAGCAAATGCTTTTTGATTGACACAAGAGGAAGAGGAAATGGAGGAAGACAACTAGATGAGGAAACATTCCTAAGGCAAAAGAGGGTTTAAAAAAACTGATTGTACCCTTTTTCTTTTTTTTTGTAAGTGTGGGTTTTTTGGGGGGGTTGCTTTTTGTGTTGTGCCCAATCTCAAATTGTCATGTATGGAAGCTGTCAACTCTGGAATTTCTCAATTCCATGTTGCTTTCAAGTGTTGATGAAATTGGTGTTTTTTTTTTTTTTTTTTTTTCCATGGGTTTCTGTAAAACTCAAACCATGTTATTTTGCCACAAACCCATTCTCAAAAATGGAAAAAGGAACATGTCGTAATAAAGCCTTTGTTATCAAAATGGTTTTCTGCCCCATTGTTTACTTTCAATTACACTTAAAAGGGGGAAAAAATAAGGGCCATTTTCCAGGATGGTGTGCGGTGGGGGTTAACAATACATCAGAAATGTGTCGTGTTGAATCTACTAGTCAACATTAGCATTAATGTTCGTGCGCATAAAGGTGAATAGTTAATTGAACAGAATATCCAACATTCTTCATAATTGTACCAAGCCAAAAGATTCCGGTCAATTTGGTGGAAATTTATGTAGTGTCTTTCTGATGTTCGTGAACGTTAATCCGAGTAGCTGGCAGCAAGGCTCCCTGATTCACAGGTGGTGACTTGGCACTCGGACCATCCAATTAGTGCAACTCTGTTCCGTGCATGCTGCGTTTCAAAGCCTACTTCCTTTGCTCAAGATTAGTATTTACCTGCAAAGCTTTATAGCGTTACCCGAGTTGGTGTTCGACAGTTATATTACCAAAAAAGTGGCCTACATGAAATTTAATTTCCTTCAAATACTATGAAGTCACTGATGTAAGTGAAGCTTCAGCCATAGTCAATATTGTTGATTCATGACTCATGCGCACATGTGAGTTTTGCTATTTTGGGTATGAATACAGGCGTACATTAGTGTGACTGTCTAGTCTGATAACGAAATTTGGTGCATTACTAGTGTTATCACAAATTTGTCTTTTTTAAATAATGTATGAATTGCCAAGTGCTAAACAGGAGCAGTCCTCTTAACAGTTTCCCTAATGAAATAATTTAATCTTTGTACTGTTACTACAGTGTTATACATTGTCATCTCCTTCAAATGAGACAATATTTGTGTATAATTTGGCACATGGAAATATGTTAAATCTGTGGCATTTTATGTCACCAATCACAATTTGGCTCAATTTCCATTTCTTAATTTAAAAAAAAAAAAAAACATTAAAATGTCCTGAACATGAACTAACTAAATATGAAGTAGATAATCTGGATGAAGTGTAAGAATCTAGCTGTAGAATAAATCATTATATTTATGATTCAGCTAAGCTGTAACTGAGCCCACATACTGTACAGTATCATTTTTTATGCACTTTACACGGTGGTCTGTCCGTCTTCTTGACCATGACGTAATTAGGCTTTTTCTGCTCTGTAACACAATCTGACACACTTAGCACACTGATAATCTCATGTGTTAGTGTAAGTGGATCGGTTTTAAGTCGGTTACTCCTAATACTGTATTAATCTGTTGCACGAGAGGAGCTGTGCTGGATGGGAAGAGCCTGGAATGTTCTTGAGTGTGTATTTATATGTCACAAACAACAGCAACTTCACAAAGAGAAGACTTGAAAAACACCTTTGTGCACCTACTTTCTTACGCTCCTTCTTTCCACACCTACTCCTTCCAGAGAAGATGCTAATTAAAGATTCCTTGCCTGCAGGGAGCTTCTTGCATGTACAAATCAAATATAATAGCACATTACACACCCTTTGCAGATGTGCTGCAGCGATGAAGACAAGAAGTATTAGAGATGATTTTACCCCAACGGTAAACATATCCAGACATGCCTTAGGAATTTAGCAAAAGCTATAGAGAAGATCTCGAGGAAAGCATTGTGTCCGCCTGAGCTTACACATAACTTTATGTATTGCTAATAGGAAACGAATAATATTTAGTATAAAGAATTTACTACCTGACTTCATGTATTTGGTGGAATCCAAATAAACAAAAGTGATTTTGTTTAAATTTATTTATTTTTTTGTGTGTGAAAAAGCTACATTTATAACCCCACCCCTCACACTAAACTTAGCTGTTTTGTATTATATTATATTATATAAATTCTTGCACATTTAATGTAGTATGATACAAGCCTTATGCAAAGTAAATTGTTTTCCTATAACTGCACATCCCAAAGTGTCTGTTTTCTCTTCTACCATAGTGATTTATTAATGAACAGCAATTCACACTTTTTAACAATTTATAATTACATTTATTATTGGATTAATACGGAACATTCAGGGCGCACGGTGGCGTAGTGGTTAGTATGTTTGCCTCACAGCTCCAGGGTCGGGGTTTGATTCCCGCCACTGCTCTGCATGTCCAGAGTTTGCATGTTCTCCCCGTGTGTCCCTTGCGATGGATTGGCAAGATGTCCAGGGTGTGCCTGATGCTTCCTGGGATAGACTCCAGGTTCCCTGCGGATAAGTGGTATAGAAAATAAAAAAACAACAACATGCTACATGTTACAGAAAAAAAACGGAAAAAGCAAAGTCTTCTGTCCTGAAGGCGGAAAATGTAATGTTACAAAGCACTGAAACTGGAGACTCCCTCCGTTCATTTTCAATAAATCTCCTTACAATAATCTTATCCACATAAGTTATTAGATGTTACCATTTCAAAATACCATTTTACTAACAAATAGAAAGATTTAACCTTTTTTAAATGAACCTTTAGCTTATGTGGAGTATGCACCATACAAGGATATGAGTAGAAATGATTAACGTATTATAACAGAACGTTAGTATTAACCCATTGTTTATATTATAGCTGGAACGATTGTCAAAGCTGCTATAGGCTAAAGCTGTTATAGAAAATAAATCCACACCTTCAGATTTGAGAATTCAACAGTGCTGCGGTATAAATATGGTGTAATAATATGGTGCAATAAAAAGTAGTAAATTTAAGTTAGTTATCAATTAAAATTTAGTTTACCACATATTGAAAACTGAACAACAATCAATTCACACTTAGACTGATAATTGATAGAAAATGGATATCAAACTGTGCATTGTGTAGGTCTTGTATTTCTTATGCATATTTTAATTACTGTCTATGAAAGAGCATAGTTGCTAACTGACCTCCAGCTCAATCTCAAACACTGAGATTTTTATTTAAGCTAACAACTCATGAGAACCTAGATGGGGATACTAGTTAAAAACCAGATCTACCATTATTTGTCCGTTGATCTTTCAACTCCATCTCAACCAAAGCCAGTGGGTAGCCATTTAGTTTTTCACAAGCCGATGCACATAGGATTGTGGCTCAGTGCCATTTCATGACAACTTTTTTGGTGCAAACTGCCAAGAATATCCATGTCTTTAATATGCTTTCTGGCTTAGGTGCCATGGTGTCGTGATGACAGTCATTCACTTTTGTCAATGTTATTATAGTGTGATTGTATATGTATATAGAAGTGTGGTTGGCCTACACTATTTTAAACTAAGAGATGAGATGATTACATTATTAATAAGAATAACATTAAAGCATATTTCAAGCATTCAAAGCAATGCAGTACAAATCTAACAAATGTTTGGGGTAAAATCTATTCAGAAATGGACCCACTCTTATTATCATTCTCATAGCTGCTGACTAGTCGCGACTAAAATATTAATCCCGTCATCCTCTGCTGAACACCAGTCCATCTGTTGATCATGATGGAACACTGAATTAGCCAAAGTAAACAGAGAGCCAAGCTCTTGTTTCCATGGCGACTCGGGGCAGAAAGCATCGTTGTTGAAGTCATTTTCAGCGTGGAACAGAGCAGCCATTCCTGCTCCTGCGCATGCCATAGCTCTAGCTATAACAGGAAGCTCTACTGATAGAGAACTGTATACCAGAATGATCTGATTTACAAAGGTGATGTTTTCAGTTTCGCAAAGAATAATTTACCTGTCTACAGTTCCTCTTTGGATTAGGATGCAGTTGTTTTGGTATTAGAGTAGTATCCTATGCGCTCTCGTCAACATATTCAGATAAAAATAGATGGAGGTAGAGATCCTGACAGCAACATTGTAATTTTTCCAACACAAATCAGACAAGGTTCTGAAGGTTTTTCATGGTTTTCTTCCATAACCTTCCTGATTTACATTCCAGTGGCTGTTTTTGTCGTAGATTTTATCTTGGGCTTGTTACATAAGAGCTATTTGCAACGATCGCAAACTCAGCAACTTTATTTTGTTCCTCATCGTCATGAACGCTGCTAACACCAAAAGCGAGGTGACCTTTTACAGCTCAGCAGTCAACTTTTTGTAAGATAATAAAGTCAAATAAAACATTGGAAGAAAATGGTTTAAAAAAAAACCAATGAAAACATTTTATCATTTCAGGATAAAACGTTTTCCAAAAAAAAAATAATAAATAAATAAATAAATATATATGTATATATATATATATATATAAAGCCTACACCCTTAAATAAGGGTGCCAGAAAATGTTTTAAATGATTCAGTAGAATAATGGGTTCCTCAAAGAGCCTATTGATGTGTAACCATTGTTGTTGGTTTTAACATTGAACAGAAGAATCATTTCATACTAGAAGTGTTTAAACCACTTGGAAGGGTTTTTTTATGGTAGGGAATGTTTGCTCAGTTCATTGTGGCAAACCCCATGCAGTAAACAGCTCGTTTCAGACCATAAACGTTGTTATTCTATGGTGTACCTTTATTTTTAAGAAGGTACACTAGACTATGTTCAGCTTCCTTGTGCTGTGATTAATGGGTCAGGTAGGTTTACATCCTATTTCTAAAAGGCCTCAGGCTGCCTCAAACAACAAGTCAAGGTTAGGATATGGAGTTTGGAAGAAGTTGTTGACTGCTGAGGCTTCAATGTGGTTCGCTGTATTTATTCTGTCATCTCTCCAGGCCGCATCAGGCTCTTGAGCCTACATGGTCCCTGTCTTGGGGCGTTGGTTGGTCTGTAACTGCATTATAAAAGAGAGAAAGCTGCTGATGGTTCATGGGAAGTACTCTGCATGCTGTCTCTTTCCCATTAGTCCTGACCAAGCTGAACAATGGAGCAGTTGTGGGATGGACAGACTTCCGCTGAGTTAATGCATCACTGGCAGGAAATAGCAATCAATAGTGTTGATTTGACTTTCAGATCAAGAGCTGTAATGCTCTGTAGCATATCCTTGAAAGTACCTGGAGGTTGTGGGGTGCAGGGTGCAGGGTGGGGGATGGGGGGTGGGGGTTGATAAATGAATGGTTGTGGGGTGGTGACACCATTTCCCTTGGTTCCTATAAGCTAATCTAAATATTAGTATCATCTCAATCCTAATAATGAGACACAATTAAAATGACCAGTTTGTTAGCTTACACTATCAGCTTCCATATACAATTTTTTTTGAGCCATTTCTACATAAAATCGTTTTTTGTTCTTGCAGTCTGCTCTCGGTTCCCCAGAGTCTACAGTTGTTGATTTGTGTGAATGTGGGTCTGATAACTAGGTTCATTTCAGTCCACGTTTACTCATTTACTCCAGTTTCCTCATCACAGCAACACACATCCTTTGTTCGTGGTTTTCAAAATGAAGGTGTCAAATTGTCTCACTTCCTTTACTGTATCAAGATCCCACATTGTAGAATTTTTTCCCCCTCTAAAAAATTATCCTGCCTTTACCTTGCCTATACTGTGTTAACCCTAGCTGGGATTATTGCAGAGTTAAAAATATATATTTGCTGAGGTAAGTGGATGCATAATGCATGATGCCAGCATTAATCATTTTGAAACCAGAAGCTGGTAAACATTGTGAAACTAGTGACAAAAGAGACAGAGGCATCTCTGGCGAATGCCACATCAGAGTTAATCACATCGAAATTTTGCGTCTGAGACACACAGAGAGAGAGAGAGAGAGAAACCGTGGGCTTAATTACCCGCAAGCTGTTTAATAGCAGTGCTTGAATCAGGCCTTAGGCTTTAATTAGAGCAGTGCAAATGGCAGCAAGTGCGCTTTGTGTCATCTGATGCATAGCGTTTGATCAGCACTTTCAGGAAGGAGGATGTATTTTGGAGCGTAGCAACTACAGCCACACCCAGGCCTAATGAATACGTTTAGTAACAAGGTTTAATATTTCATTGCTTTTCAAAAATGTAAAAAAAAAAAAAAAAAGAAGAAGAAGAGAACAAAACAAAGTGCAGGTTTATTGCACCCAGGTAAAAATAGCATTGCCACGCTATACAGCTATTTGCAAACACACACACACACACACACATTTGCATAGTAAGATCTGATTAAATGAATAGCATTTAAATTTAAATTCAGAATTATTAATAGATTTAATTAATAGCACATTTTATTAATTCATTCCCTACTTTTAGTTAAAAGTTTTATTAATTTATTCCCTTGAACGCATTTACATAAAACAAGGGAACAAATTAGTAAAATTAGTGGCTACTATATTATATATATATATATATATATATATATATATATATATATATATATATATATATATATATATATATATATATATATATATATATACATATATATATATATATATATACATATATATATATATATATATATAATATATATATATATATATATATATATATATATATATATATATATATATATATATATATATATATATGGAAAACAGTAAACATTTTACATTTGCATCTGTGCAAATCATCTAATTTGGGGCTATTCAATGTTAGAACCCTATCTTAATACACCATCAGGGATTCTCCATCAGTAATAGTAAGTGAAACGTCTCCTTAATCATGTCGTTTTTCTCAATATTTAGCCCACTTGCTAAGCTGCTATCATGCGTGGTTGTGACGTATATTGGACACTATTGGTTGTTATGTAAATCACAATAACTTCCTGTTTTATAAGGAAATATGTCAACATACAGAATCTAATCATAGCTAAAAAGCCATTTCATAGGGACTTTAACTATCATGTGTAGTCTCTGCCTTGGATGCTCCGCCCACAGGATACAGAGCATCTGACATGTTTTGTACACTTTTCTGGCCACATGCTTCAGAATGCTAAAGGTTGCAATCCAATGGCTATTACTGATGAAACATAGCGCTAATTATGGTGTAGTTTAAACCAGTAGCCATGTTCTCTAGCCATGTAGTAAGGCTAGTTATTATGTCAATAAAGTGCTTAGCCAAATTCATCACTTAGCATTAGGTTACCTAATGTCTTGTCAATGATTAATACATTTCTATTTTCACAAAATAATGGGTGCAAATAGTACCTATTTTTTTCTTCTTCAATAATTGTAACTTAAACAAGGTCCTTTATCTTTTTTTTTGTCAAAAAGCCATTGGAATTATAATACTATGCTAACATACAACTAATAGGATACAATGCATTATTGTCTAAATTTATAGCAAATCTAGGGAATTCAAGATTTAAATAGGTAGTTTTATTTGGTCATGCTGGGCAGCACAGGTTCAAATCAGATGCACTGAATATACATAGCTCAATAGACTCTAAGGTCATTTAATTCACAGCTCCAGGAGACAAATGTGTTTGTCATAACCCTGGCCGCCTTGGCTGGAACAAGACTTAACAATTTATTATTTATCACTTGGCATTTACTCTTCAGTATGTGTGCTCTTAGTTACCGACACCAAACACCCGAAAAGCAATAATGATATGCTTTGCTTTGTTTTGCTTATATCTTGTAGCCTTTTATGTGAGTAGCATTCTTGTGAGTCTCTGTCTCTGGTTGTATTCCCAGATCTGCAACACACATTATATCTCATTCCCGGAATCAGAAAATGTCGTGTAATGGTGCAAGTAAAGCTAAAATGGCTTAGCTGTGGTTTCACTTAATATGTAGACAAAAGCTTTTCAATATGATATACAGCTTCTGTGTGAATCAACAGTAAATGATTCAGCTTTACCACTAATCCTGTAGGACTTTGCAATGCAATTACAAAAGGACTATTTTGTTTGCTTGGTGTATTTAAAATGAATTTAATATTGCAACTGTTACGTAACATGAGTTTACTGTATCCCTTCTAAAAGAGGAATTGGGCCCCACCAGGATCAATATTTTAATGGCCTGCAGAGTAAAGCAGACCTGGAATGATATTGGGTGAAAAAAGGGAAATTTTTTATTCCATATGGTATAAAGTACCTTATAGGCATGGATTTTTATTCAGTTATTCTGTAACTACTAGGAATTGTTCAATATATATACACTGATTAGCTGTTGCATTAAAGCCACCTGACTAATATTGTGTAGGTCCTCCTAGTGCTGCCAAAACAGCTCTGGCCTGTTGAGGTAGGTACCCCACTAGACCTCTGAAGGTGTTCAGTGGTATCTGGCACCAAGAAGTTAGCAGCAGACCTCCATGGATCGGACTTGTTTGTCCAGCACATCCCACAGATGCTCGATTAGATTGAGATCTGGGGAATTTGGAGGTCAAGTCAACACCTTGAACTCTTTGTCATGTTCCATAAACCATTCCTGAACAATTTTTGCAGTGTGGCACTGTGTCTTATCCTGCTGAAATAGGTCACTGCCATTAGGAAATAATGTTGCCATGAAGCGGTGTACTTGGTCTGCAACAATGTTTAGTTGTGTGGTACATGTCAAAGTAACATCCATATGAATGCCAGGACCCAAGGTTTCCATGCAGAACATTGCACTTCTTCCGCTGGTCTTCCTTCTTCCCATAGTGCATACTGGTGCCATTTCTTCTCCAGGTAAGCAATGCACTCACATCTAGCCATCCACATGGTGTAGAAAATGTGATTCATCGGATGAGACCACCTGCTTCCATTGCTCCATGGTGCAGTTCTGATGCTCATGTGCCCATTGTAGGTGTTTTTGGTGGTGGACAGAGGTCCGCATGGGGATTCTGACTTTTCTGCGAATACACATCAAGCTGCAATGCACTGTGTGTTCTGACACTCTTCTGTCATAGCAAGCCTGAACTGTTTTTCTATGGGATCAGACCAGACGGGCTAGCCTTTGCTCCCTATGTGCATCAATGAACCATGGCTGCCCATGACCCTGTCGCTGGTTGACCGCTTGTACTTCCTTGCACCACTTTTGGTAGGTACTAACCACTGCATACTAGGAACACCCCACAAGACCTGCTGTTTTGGAGATGCTCTGACCCGGTCGTCTACGCATCAGAATTTAGCCCTTGTCAAAGTCGCTCAGATCCTTACACTTGCCCATTTTTCCTGCTTCCAACACATTGACTTCAAGAACTGACTGTTCATTTGCTACTTAATAATTTATATCCCACCCCTTGACAGGGGCCACTGTAAGAAGATAATCAATGTTATTCATGTCACCAGTAAGTGGTTTTAATGTTATAACACAAAACAAAACAAATTAAAATGCTATAAGACTTGAATACTAGACGTATTGAGCTAGTCATAAGCTAGCATATGAAATAATAGGATTGACTTGCTTGAGGACGCTTGTTTTTTTTACCCTGTTACCGATTAACTTGGGTTTGTATGTGCTTTGGTCATGTGGCATATCTGGCTGGTATCTAGCAGTCAAGGTTAACTGTGCTAGCACTTCCAACAACAGCCACATTCCACTGGCACAACCTAATCACCAGAGAAAGTAACTCTCTGTGCTAGTAGTAAATTAAAATGCACTAAACTAAACATAGCTCCAGTATAAGGGGAAATGGAACTTTTTGCCCATGGTGTGGCCCAGTTTTTTTTTACAATGTTGTATCAAAGGTCAGAGAAAGAGGGTTATCACAATATCTTGAGACACTAAAGAAATAGAGCTATTACCATCATTGCTGAAGAATTAGACAGTCTTAGAGCACTACACGAAAAGGCAGAGGTTATTTTTTAACATGTTAACACATCCCTCAAAAGCTTTGGAATTCTGTTAAGACAACAGAATAGACCACCATGCTGCTATATTCTTTCGCTATTTAGCTTTTTTTTGGATGGCAGCACAAACATAGGAAGTGGCACTGCTCCAGATCTGGCAGATTGTATTCATTACCTTACCGCATGTGTTAAAGGTATTTTTCTTTGGTGCAGTGCTGTATATGAAGCTAAAACCAGAGTCAGGAATTTTCATAAACATTGAAGACCTTAATACTAATCGTAGGGTTGGCGGTTCGATTCCCGGCCCACATGACTCCACATGCCGAAGGGTCCTTGGGCAAGACACTGAACCCCAAGTTGCTCCCGATGGCAAGTTAGATGGCCTTGCATGGCAGCTCTGCTACCATTGGTGTGTGTGTGTGTGTGTGTGTGTGTGTGTGTGTATGGGTGAATTAGAAACAATGTAAAGCGCTTAGTAGAACCTCTAAGGTTAAAAAAGAGCTACATAAGCGCAGACCATTTACTATTTACAAGAACCAGTAGCCTATGAAGTATTATACTATACATTATTTAGAAACCTAAGTGCTTGGTATACTGTATAACATTCCTAGAATCTTATAGAATCTAGAGATCTACCTGGATTGTATATGAGGAAACAAAAGCTAAATCCCACGTAATACAACATATTTGAAAGCAAACATGTTCAATATTAAAGGCTTCCTTTCCGCTAGCATTCTTAAGCCAATGCTCAGCTGAATCTCATGCAACACATTTTACATGAGATTTAATCCTCTAAATTCGTTAGCACTATAACAGGAGCTGTTTGTTTTTCTACATGACGGTGCATGTGCAAACATGCTCACACAATCTCTGCCTTGTATTTGGAAGTGCCAAGGCATGCAAGGAATTGCAAAACAGATTTTATTTTGTCTGAGCTAAGAGTGGCTCTTCTTATTGATACCAGGTTGCGTCTGTCTGAGTGCAAGAACGTTTTACCTAATCTTGTTGTTAAGTCGTATTACAGCATCAGATTACATTCTAATACAGTGTTGGATTTTTTGTTTGTTTGTTTGTTGCTCAGTATGACCCTTGTGACGTAACTTGAATTGTCAGGAGAGCAAACAAAGTTTAAAAAGCATGTAAGAAGCATGTAAAACAATGTCTTTTTTCAACATGGACAGGGCAAGGCACTAAAACAGTACTACACAAGAACACCACATATAGTGTATATCCTACACACACACACACACACACACACACACACACACACACACACACACACACACACACACACTATAGTGTTTACCTAAATATGCACCATATACTGTATATTGGAAAACAGAAGGCAAATCCCATGTTATAGCAGATTTGAGGAAAGATAGTTGATAGTGTAGGTATTTGCACTGGTTCAATGGCTTTAATTGCTATGTGTAAACAAAACCGGCACTGAGGTTAAAGTGCCATGTATTGTGGTTCATTTTTTCCCATGCTTGAATAAGGCGCTCTACAATAGGTATGTAATACCAAAGCAGAAGTCATGCTTTCACTTCCCCCATTGTTGCTAGCGTGCAGTATAACTGGTCTTGTCTTGTGTTATACAATCACACAGCACCCCCTCCAGTGACACCAGCTGCTAGTGAGTGCAAAATGGTGGCAAGGATGTCGCCCAATCAAAGATCATTCTGTCATATGAAGCCAAAGAGAAACAGGAAGTTTGGGGGTGTAGAGGCAGCATCAATTTGTGTTGTTGCTCTGTCTCTCTGACTCCCTCAACCAACCAGGGATCAACAAGTGGCTTGGTACAGCCTTGGTGCTGTTACCATGACCCTGTTACTTCAACTAGACTGGCAGCTGATCTGAAGGACTCACAAGCTGTGATGTGGCTAAATGTTGACCTCAGTTTCAGATCTCAAGCTGAGTTTTGAAGCCTGCAGCAAAGAAGCTGTTTCTGATTCTGGTGAAGGACTACTTGCCATAGTACTTGAATACTTGCTTACTATCAAACTACAAATGATCACTGGTGTAGATGAGAAAATTTGAGATGACGCTTATTAAAAGTATAATAATTTTTTTTTTAAATTCAAACCCCACCATTCAGTGTTTCCCCCAAAGCCATGACCCCAAACAAAAACCAGTAGAAAGAATATAAGCTAAAAATCCCCAAAAAGCAGTGCAAAATTTGTCAGGCAAGAAGAGGCACGTTCTTGTTCAGAAGAAGTATGTGGTCAACATCCTCTTTTTTCCCCTCGCATATACAGGGACTATAGTTAGTATAGGATTTTGCTCATCAACCATACTTGCGTTAAAGCAAATGTATGCCTTCAGAGAAATAAAAAGATAAGTGCCTGTGACTCATGAAACTAAGTCACACCTAATGAATCACTAAAAGACCTTTGAACCTAAATGTTCACTCACGTATGTCTCAAAGAAAAATCCGGGTTAATTCGACCAGACTAAACATGATGTCGTAGCAAACACAATGAAGCAATCAGTTTACTGAAGACCATGAGATTAATAACAGACAAAGTTGACCAGATTTGCACATAAGGCCAGACACCTTATTATAGGTGACCCATTTAATATGTTATGTATTGGTCGTGTGTGGAAATGCTCCACAAACAACAAGCATTCAAATTCTGGCTCTAAACATTATTCTGTCTGCTCAGTGATTTGATATAATGGCACATGACATCACTTTACTGTAAACACTGGCCTGGCTGAGATAATATCATGATGGTCTGCATAAACAAATTCAAGCTTATGACTGTTTTTGGTAAACAACATAACTACTATAAAGGCTCATGAAAAACTTTAATAACATAATTTCATACAAACTTTGTTGCTGTTATTCTTGGTACAAATGATAGTTTAACGTTTTGATCTCCAGAAGAAGAACTGGTTTCATCAGGCTCTGACCCTGACAGGGTGAAAGTTAATATATTCTTCATATACTTCCTCTTAACGCTCAGTTAACGTAAGGCAAGTACACACATGCTCATATAGTAAATGTAAGTAGATAACAGGTTTGTGAAGTGGAATGTTACTGAATGATACACCACGTAAGGACTTAAACCTTGAAAATACCAAAAGAACCAACTCTTAAAAACCCCATTAAAAAAAAGTTGACTCGACTCACTCTGCTGGACGTGTGTATGGAGGGGACTGATTGTACTTCCTGTTTTGGTGTTGCATTCTTTGGCAGCAGAACAGAGAAGAGTGTTCTTCAGCACCCCCCCCTCCCCTTATTTCCTCTCTACAGAGCCGTCTATCAAAAGCATAGTGTACATGAAAGTGTAGCTCTGTGAGCTGTAAAACGTAAGAACGGTTTTAATTAAAACATCACACCTGGATTTTTACTATATACATTAACAGTACAAATTCAAGTAAGATGGGATGTACTCTGTATTTCATAATAATAGGGTCAAAATAGCATCCATATAGTTTGAATTGATATAAAAAGAGGTCTTTGACGGCCATTTTGCAGCTGGGTCTTCAATGGGAGTCAAAACAAAGCTGATCCAACGGCCATCAGCAGCTGCTATGCTCATGAAAGCAAGCTGGCCATTTCTCAGTGAGCTTTTGAGGTGGAGGAGAGGCTCAGAGCCTTCGCCTTGTGCATGCCTTATGTCCTGCATGCTCATAACCTACGCCTCCTTAACTGGATGTGTGCCTTCTGTCTTACCACACACACACGCACACACACGCACACACACGCACACACACACACACACACACACACACACACACACACACGGCACACACACTGCAAAATACAAAAGTCTGGCTGGCCCTGGGCCCAGACTGGTTCCCCTAAACTTTACATCATGAATGTCACAGGGGCTGGCACACTAGCCTACTTACTGCAGGGAGCCCCTTATTCTCTCAGGCTGCAGCATTTCACAATTTAAAGCAACATTACCCCACAATATGGCACTACATCTCATTTTCAATCACACTTCATTTACCAACCATAGACAATATATATTTAACTTCATTTTTGATGATACTTTCAGTAAAGTCTTTATCTATAATGACCTATAAGTACATCACAACACATATCATAACATGTTATAATATGTTCATAACACATTATGCCTTTTGTTATATATACATAAAAATGCATTAGCATTTATTGCAATGTTTATTATACATTAATATACTCCATTACACAGTGTTCATAACACACAACACATTCATGACTGTGAAAGAAAACCCATTCTTGTGTGCACAGTTCATTATGGTGTTATTCTATGCCATATAACTGTAGATACAAAGAGACATTCCCTGTTTTGTTTTTTTTTTTCATTTCAAACAAATTATTAATCATACTGACCAGAACAATAAGCAGATTTGTTTTTTGTTTTTTTTGGTTGTTTGTTTTTTTTTTAACAAAATTCTATCAAGCCCAAATCTGCATTACAGTAACTGGAACAGTCTGAACACAAGTAGTCACATTGTTAAAAACAATAAACAAACCAAAATATGACAACCAACGGCCAACTGAGGTAAAAGGAAATATTTTCATGTTATAAAGATGTTTACAAAATGTCATAATGTTAAATGATTTATGTCTCCTGTCAAGTCAGAACTTTCACTAAATTCAAATGTTCCTTTGTGGTTTAATTTCCTAATAGTGTCGTTAGTACATTTCATAACTTGTTCAAATGAAAATCATCAGTGTAGGTCTAGTGCATCTAAGACTACTCATAAAGCACTATACAAAGTAAGATTGAGGTTTTGACATTGGCAAAAAACTGTTGCTTATTATGCATTTACAATGAACAATTAATGTTAACAATTCATAATGCAAATTAAACATGGCTATGAAGTCCAATGCACTAAAATGCCTTATGAAAGCATTATTACCTTTCATAAATACATTTGTAACCCTTAATAGCCATGGCCTTCATACAGTCCCTCCAGTATTTAGCGATTTTGCGATAAAAGAAATGAATGCAAAATCAAGCAATATTCTGAGGAGCTTGCATTTTTTCAAAAATGCCACTGATTTGCCAGGGTCAAAGCCCTCTTCGATTCACGTGTCAAACATGAGTACAGCTAAAAGACTTCCTTTATCAACAAACAGCACTGCGAAAGACCGTGCAAAACGATTTTGTACAATTGCAATTTCGCCAATTCAAGTAGTTTTCTGCAAAAAAAAATAGCATAAAACCTCTACATATTGAACTGCAAATTGTGAAAAAAGCCGCCGCAAAATCAAACATTTTCTCCTGCAACAGTCACACAAAAAAACCATGAGAAATCCTGTACGGACTGTTCACAGAAGGTGTTCATTTTGTCTTGCATAAATAATCATAAAGAAGCCACCCAATAGGGTGCAAAATAGGTATATGAAAACTAAAGAAAATTATCTATTCTTAGTAATTTATGATATACTCATTGACAACACGCATTGACAATAAAAAGAAATGCAAGGGAAGGTAATGGCCAGACAATTGACAAACAGGCAAAGACCAGACAAGACTTAATCTGTAAACGTGAAGCAGGCCATAGTCAAAACACTCATAAAGATAGGCAGATAACAAAGATCTAAAATTGTCACAGACACAATGCCATTAGTAATCCATAGTGAGCAGAGATAGGAGATTGTCTTGAGGTTGTGCAGGATTTTGAGCTAAGGATCATGGCAATTGTAATCAGCAACTTTGAGAATTGCAAACACAGACGTGGCAGTAAAAACCCCACTCATGGAATTCCCACCAGGAATTTAATGGAGCTATTTTCTGGTTTGACCCTTGGATTATGACCGTAGCTGTCCCAGTCGATGGCATACTGAAATGCCTTTGGTGATGACAAGAGTCAGGAATATACACTGGGGAATATTCCTTCAGTATCTACCATGGAGGAGGAATTCATTGGACATCAACCAGTAGACTAAAAATGACAGGCTTGAGAAGTTATATGTGGAAGCTATAACTATAAGGTAGTTTTAGCAGGTTAGGATATTTTGTTAATTATTTGAACTACCCTTAATATGTCTATGTAATTTTGCATGAGTTTCCTCCAGGCCCTAAATGATTTCAAGCCCTTGGCAGACAGTCATACCCAATCACATGGTTTATTGGTGGAGTTGCAGAATGGTGTCTGTCCATGCCATTGCAATACTTGATTCATGTGCCACCCCCTCACTGTTTACCAGCAACAGTTGGTACTCTTTGGGTGTGGCATTCCAAGGAAAGAGAGGGGGTTGGTAGTATAGTATTCACTGGAAAATCTTGAGCTGGGTGGTGCATGAATTTTGTGCATATTCAGCCCAGGGAAGGCAACATGAGCATTTTTCCAGGTGATCATTACAGAAAGTATGAAGGAGTTGACCAAATTATTTCTCTGTTAGTGCAGAGATTATAACCAGATATCAAACTAACTGATACTCCTAGTTTCTGCATAATTGCCTTCCATACTTGCAAAGTGAATAGTGGTCCTTGGTCACACACCAGTGGGATAACGATGTGTCTGAAACTGTATTGCTGTATTTAAGGTAGGCAGGGGAATGAGTTCAAGGAACAGTGCAGAGTTGTATGTCACCACTATTATGGATTTTTGGCCTTGGTAATAAGGCAGGACTGATGAGGGCAGGTGTCTGCAAGCTGGGAGAGTGCATGTGCAAGCTTTATCTGGGCATGCACAGAGCATGACATAACAAACCTCTGGATGTTTGCAGCATGGTTTCCCAACAATTGTCTGTATGATCGCAGGTTATCAGAGCATCAGAAAGATTGAAAAATGACACTGGAAGGATCTTGCATACGTCTGTGCATACTTCTATGCATGTGACAATAAACTCTTGCGTTATGAATCTTGCTTGGAGGGCATTTTGGCAGGGAGTCGGTGGTCTTGGATGGCCCTGGCGATTTGGTGATCAATATCCAAGCTTATGGCAATGAAGCAAAAACAAGATGGTGTCGTTTGTGGTGGGTTTTTGCTTCTGTTGTGTAATCTACAAAGAGGAGGCATCTGTCTCTACTATGAACAGTAAACATAATGTTGTAGGATTGGAGCCAAGTTGAAGGCTTGTTTTGAACTGCTTGGTTGTTTCAGAATACTTGTGTGAGGGGGTGGAGTGATATGTGAGGGGTTGCAATGATACTGAATGAATCATCTGTAGACATTTGCAAACACTAGACATCTTTGTAAGTCCTTTACAGTTTGGGGAGTGGGCCGTTCTTCTACTGCTTGTCTGTATTTGTGACAACACCCTCCAAACATACAGTACAATGAAGTCTGGAAAGGTGACTTGATTCTTGACTGAGATTATTCTGATTGGGTCTCTCAAACACCCCTTGTCTTGTTAGATGTGTTGGGATAGTGAGTTAAAGTAGATTAACATATCTCTATATGCAAACATATATATCTATAGGCTTTTCTGAGCATGTCTCTGAGGATATTGTTGCTGGAGATCTGCAAGACAGAGGGGGCATTGATCAGTCTATATAGCATCACCATATGTTCATAATGACCTAAGGTCATACTGAAGGCCCTCTTCAATTTGCCACCTTCTCTGATATAAACTAGGTTGCAGACACAAGATTGAGCTTGGTGAAAAGGTTGGCTGTTTTGAGCTTTTCTAGAGCTGATAGTTTCTAAAATCTTATCTACACAAGATTGGTTTATTAAAAGCACTAGCCACTTAGAAAAACTGTTTGAAAAACTGCATTTAACTTGATCAAACACTCAATACAGAACTAATGGGTTTTGGCAGCACAACCCAAATACTTCACTAAAGAAATTGACCCTTTCTTTACTATATTTCGTAGTTGTACAGTAGCCTGTTGTATGCAGTTGCTGTGCCAACATTTTAACAAAAAAAAAGAACTCGGATAAACCTGTCTGATTTTTTTCAAGTGGTATGTAAAATGTAAATGTGCACTTATATAGCGCTTTAAACTGTGTCTCATTCACCCATTCACACACCAATGGTAGCAGAGCTGCCAGGCAAGGTGCTAGCTTGCCATCGGGAGCAACTTGGGGTTCAGTGTCTTGCCCAAAGACACTTCGGCATGTGGAGTCACCCGGGCCGGGAACCGAACCATCAACCCTACGATTAGTGGACAACCCGCTCTACCAACTGCGCCACAGCCGCCCGCATGTGCCTTGCCGGCTGAGACTTTAAATATTAGTCTGAGACAGCATGATGAGCAGATATGTGATATTGTACAAAATAGTGGTATTTACAGGACACCCTTGAGACATCAGTTGAATCACAGACAACATAAATTTTGATAATAGACCATTGAGCAGTATAGTGCTTTTTATAGCTGAATCACAGCTAGTCTTTTACAACAGAATAATGACGCACAATGATATTTTAAACAGGGCCAACAGTAGAAATTGCTCAACATGTTAGTCTTGTTATGATTAACACAACTCATTGTGGTTATGATTTAGGGAAGGAAAAAGATTATTTAAACTCAACAGCAAGAGCAAAGGAGTAACATTAGGAATATATACATACAGTATCTCACAAAAGTGAATACACCCCTCACATTTCTGTAAATATGTGACTATATCTTTTAATGTGACAACACTGAAGAAATGACACTTTGCTACAATGTAAAGTAGTGAGTGTACAGCTTGTGTAACAGTGTAAATTTTAATGTCTAAATCGCTGGCAACAAAAGTGAGTACACCCCTAAGTGAAAATGTCCAAATGGGGCCCAATTAGCCATTTTCCCTCCCCGGTGTCATGTGACTTGTTAGTGTTACCAAGGTCTCAGGTGTGACTGGGGAGCAGGTGTGTTAAATTTGGTGTCATCATTCTCACACACCCTCATACTGGTCACTGGATGTTCAACATGGCACCTCATGGCAAAGAAATCTCTGAAGATCTGAAAAAAGAATTGTTGCTCTACATAAAGATCTCCTAGGCTATAAGAAGATTGCCAAGACCCTGACACTGAGCTGCAGCACGGTAACAAGACCATATAGCGGTTTAACAGGACAGGCTCCACTCAGAACAGGCCTCACCATGGTCGACCAAAGAAGTTAAGTACATGTGCTCATATCCGGAGGTTGTGTTTGGGAAATAGACGTATGAGTGTTGCCAGCATTGCTGCGGAGGTTGAATGGGTGGGAGGTCAGCCTGTCAGTGCTCAGACCATACGCCACACACTGAATCAAATTGGTCTGCATGGCTGTCGTCCGAGAAGGACGCCTCTTCTAAATATGATGCACAAGAAAGCCCGCAAACAGTTTGCTGAAGACAAGCAGACTAAGGACATGGATTACTGGAACCATGTCCTGTGATCTGATGAGACCAAGATAAACTTATTTGGTTTAGATGGTGTCAAGCGTGTTTGGCGGCAACCAGGTGAGGAGTACAAAGACACGTATGTCTTGCCTACAGTCAAGCATGGTGGGAGTGTTATGGTCTGGGGCTGTAAGAGTGCTGCCGACACTGGGGAGCTACAGTTAATTAAGGGAACCATAGATGCCAACATGTAATGTGACATACTGAAGCAGAGCATGATCCTCTCCCTTAGAAAACTGGGCCGCAGGGCAGTATTCCAGCATGATAACGACCCCAAACACACCTCCAAATGACCACTGCCTTGCTAAAGAAGCTTGATGGTGAAGGTGATGGAGCATCTATTGAGCATCTGTGGGGCATCCTCAAATGGAAGGTGGAGGAGCACAAGGTCTCTAACATCCACCAGCTCCATGATGTCGTCATGGAGGAGTGGAAGAGGACTCCAGTGAAAACCTGTGAAGCTCTGGTGAACTCCAGGGCTAAGACAGTGCTGGAACATAAATGTGGCTACACAAAATATTGACACTTTGGGCCCAATTTGGACATTTCCACTTAGGGGTGTACTCACTTTTGTTGCCAGCGATGTAGAAATTAATGGCTGTGTGTTGAGTTATTTTGAGGGGACAGCAAATTTACACTGTTACACAATCTGTACACTCACTACTTTACATTGTAGCAAAGTGTCATTTCTTCAGTGTTGTCACATGAAAATATATAATCAAATATTTACCAAAATGTGAGGGGTGTCACACACACACACACACACACACACACACACACACACACACACACACATATATATATATATATATATATATATATATATATATATATATATATATATATATATATATATATATATATATATATATATATATATATATATATATTGTTCTTTTGTTTTATCTACTGAGCGAAAAGGATGTTTTGGGACAGGCTGTATTGAAGACTGTGAGTGGAATATTACTAAAGTGGCTTCACTCCCACAGGAACTCAAGCAGGAAATACCAACAGATTAAGAAAGAATGAAAGTAAAATGAGCCAGTAAGTGGGGGGAGTCATAAGAAAAAGTATATCATCTCCAAAAGCATCATTTAAAGGGCCTCTAAGGTCTCTTCATTCCAAGGTCAAATTTAGGGCTAAATTTCACACACCACACACACACACACACACACACACACACACACACACACACACACACACACACACACACACACACACACACACACACACACACATCACACTTCACACTCCCAAAACAAAACTCCAACAACACAGTGCTGCTTGGAATACACACTGCTTCTGGACAATGATGGATCCGCTGCAATGCGATAGCTGTTTTGTTTTGACGTTGGTCTCTACAACCCTTTTTCACTCAGAAACCCTGCTGGGGCAAAGTATCAAAATATCATTATTTAGATCAGTGGAGATAAAAGCAAAACATATACTGGTTGCTATATCATAACAGTGACTGAGTGAGTGCTTGTGTATTGTAAACCAACCCTAACAGGCAATCCAGAGGCTCTTAGTAAACACAGTAATACAGGGAAAGTGATTCTAAGATACATAACAGAAAGTACTTAGATTTACTTTAGCTTAAAATTCCAACACATACAGCAGAGTGCAAAAATTTGCACGCCCCTATTTTTTTGGGGGGTGGGGGTGGGGGGTAGGAAATTTACCACAACTGCAGCACAAAAATGTAATATTGAGCAAACAGAATGCAAAAGTGGTTGGATAAAGGCAAAGGCTGGGCAAACAGGAAATTAAAGAACACTTAGGAATAACATTTAGGAATTTTGAATTGATATCATTTTGATTCTGCTATTACGAATATCTTAGCATATACTATATGACCATTTAGGTTATGTCTGAAATATAAGAATATGCATCTATCTACTGTTGGTATGGATTAGGTTTCTATTTTCATTATGGAATTTCATTTATGGAATTAAGAGGATGAAAACATTTTGATAGCACTCAACTATCTCCAAACTTGCATACATATTTTGATGCTGGCTATTTTTTAAGTTACATTTTGTGCTCAGGTCTGAATTACTCACATATTGAAGGTAGTGATTTTAAAAGCTGCTGTAAAACATGTGCGTGTGTGTTAGCTTCTGAAAGTGTACCAACGAACCAACGAAGGGATATGTCATTCTCAGCACAGTGACTATATAACCTTAAAAATAACGACAGTCCAAGAAAGAGTTTTAAAGTGAAATCTCAACACAAATATATAACAGACATTGCTGCACTGTCACTATTGTCTGACATGGTTATGTCACGGGAAATGTGGCATGTAGTAAAATGCATACAAGGCTCACTTAAACGTTCAAGCAGATTATTGGTGAGTGTCAGGCCTGACAATGTTCAAGCTATATGTCAAAATTCTTCTTCAAGGTCAATCTCCCTGTGAAATAAGTTGAATTTGCAACAGCTAAACATAAACACAACATGCTAGTATTTTGATAGCATTAATATCATAAGACTGTATGGTGTGAAATCTGTATGAAAAGATTCATAAAATATACAAGATGTCTACAGTAGTTTTATTATTATTATTATTGTTATTATTGTTATTATTATTAATTTGACACATTTTTATCAAAAGGACAACTGAGGTAGAATACGTATAGGACAAAATTCATTAATTGGTGCAAAAATAAATGGCCACGTAATGACATTTGCTTTTGTTTGCTTCATAGTTTTCCAGAGATTTGGATAAAATAACTAGAACCCTGGAGCAATTATTTAAATGAACATGAGCTGGATTCTACATTAATTGAGCAACAGCTCTCAGAGATTTCAAGTCAGAATTGTGGTGGAAAGGTTTAAGGGGATCATCTTGTGCCACGTATATGGTGAAGCCCTTATGCAAGGGCACAAAAGTCACTCCCTGGCATTCCTGGCATTTAAACTCACAACCTTCTAGTCACAATCACAGAAATTTAACCACAGAGGTAACCTCACACATTATGCATCATTGATAAAACAGTTTGATCATAATCTTGATGAAACGGCTAAAACTCAACACGTCTCTAAAATGCCTAGAGAGTCTCTCTCTAAGGTAATGCGGTCACAGAATATAGCTCACTATGAACAGCATTAAAAGATAGGCAGTGTTCTGTTTTATTGCTCTATTCAAATCTCTAGACAATGACCAATTTCCTGTTGTGATAATGAGACAGAGCATATTTCTGCCCAGCCCTAACGTTCAGAGTATTTAACTTTTCAAAGCAAAGCAGCTGGTTTTGTGTCAGTAGATGTACTACTCCTTTAACTTTGTATTAATGTAGTGTGTAACTTAAATGAAAAAAAAACACACCTGAATGTGTGGCACATGACCAAGATACACTTATGGAAGGCCAGCTAATAAAGCTTTACAAAACAGTTATTACAGCTCTGCCAAAAGACCTTTAATAGATCTTTTCAAAATCATAACAACCCGATAGATATCCGATAAGGGTTATTAGCTGTGATTGGCTACGTGCTAACTCGCATACACCCTTCCATATTCATCAGAATAGATTTCATTTACAATTGGGTGCAAATGAGGTTCATTATTGTGAGACATTCCGAAAGAGCCAAACAAACTAACATGCAATAGTGAAACACAATGTATCCATGCATGAATGCATCTGTGGATGTTTACCGAATTTTTATGTCCAAAAGATACACTGCATAATATAATTAGACTTTAATTGATGGATTGTTTTCTATAAAAAAAAATGTAGGGGTATGAAGAACATTAAATCATACTTTCTCCAGGCATTATAATTAATCTGACAATCATTTAATGTAATTTTATTAATTCAAGGTATTAGACTATATTTAAAGATGCGGTGAGCGATTTTTAAGTCTTTTTAAAAAACTTAAAATATATTTTTAAAAATAAAATTAAAAATTAAAAATGTATATATATAAAACAATTTTTATATTATTTATTATATAAAATAAATAAATAAATAAATAAATACATAAATAAATATATGTATGTATATATATATATATATATATATATATATTTATTTCTTTTTTTTTACCACTTTTTGTAATGTTTGGTTCATATTAGATCAAATGTCTGTTTAGAGGAAAAACTCTAAACAGACATTTGTATACAAGACAAAACTACAAATGAGGTGAACCACCAGCATCCAACCAATTATGATACACAGCTGATTGAACGAAGCTGATTCAACTTGCCTGTCAAACATGTTGCTTGTCAATTCAGGAATCTTCCTTCTTGTGTTTTAGCCTAGATTTGTAGTGAATCCTGAAGAAAACTGCACTTCTTAGGAATTTCAAACATCTAGTTTCAGTGGCCTTTTACCATGATCGCAGACCACACCTTCAATGCAGAGAGTCTACTACTTCCCCATCACACCTCAGTAAAATTAATAGCCTTTCACTATTTCTTCTAGTTGTGTCTGATTGCATGTGTCTTGTGTATGTATGTGTGTGCATGTGTGTATTTTATAAGTTTACAGTAACGTGTAGAGACAGCTGAGCCTGCAGGGCCCTCATTCCAGTCCAGTAGATTTTGACTGAGATCAACGTTATCTGATTACCCAAAAAACAAAGTCAAACATCCTGGCTAAATAATACTAACGTCGTTCGTTACAGGGGTTTGTTTGAGGGCCGGTCTCTGTGGTTGGTCTTAAAGGCCGAAACTTTCTGTTGACATGCACAGAAAATCATAATTCAATTGGAAATTTTTAAATTCCTGTCACTCAGTCATATGCACTCTATTCAAGTCTGGAATGAAAATGTTCTTTTACCAAGTCAAATACTACTTTAGTCAAATCCAAAGATCAAATTTCCTCTTTCTTGCAGAATTCAAGCTGAAAAATACTAAGTCCTGCTGGCAAATAGTCACTGTACAGTCGTTTGGTTGAACAGACTATGGCAAAATAAATGACCCTTAAAAGTGTCTTGTTAAAAGCAGACGATTCTAGTGAGCCTAATCGAGACACTAAGGACTTGTTGAGATTACAGAGACATATGATCCTGTTCCAGCTGCAGTATAAAGAAGCAGAAATGCTGTTTTTGAGAATATGTGCTGCAAGGTAACATTTGCTGCTCCTTTAAATACATTTTAATGTAGTTAAAACAAAGTTAAATAAAATGTTCTTTCTTAAATGCAAAAATCAAGCCAATATGTAGTTTACTTTAACCTATGCTTCTTTATGCTACATTTTAATGTTAACTATGTTTTAAATAATATTTAATAATAACTATATTATTTATGAAATTTGGCAGTTGTCAGTAAAAGAGTTAAAACTTTGGTTTTTGTGGTGCTTCGATGATAAATGAGAGATAAATCAAATGATAGTCCACCTGCATCCAACCAATCAGGGCAAGGAGTGATATTATTACCTATCAATCATATTGCCTGCCAATTCAGAAATTGTATTCTCTCACAATAGCATTCAGGCATTCTAGCCTAGGCATGTGTTTTGGGGATGTGTTCTGGGAGGGAGCGTCTGCCAAAATCACTGACGGCATCTTTAATAAGTGTCAGTACTGGAAAACCAAAGCGAGACTGAATTGTGAAATACAGCACAGGGTATTTTCGTTTCTGTGACTGATGCATGAGACGACATGCGATTGTTATTCATTTGTACATCTGCACAAGTCTTAGTGAAGCAAGCTGTCAAAATATGAACCAAACTTCATTTGGTTTCTTCAGTAACACGCAGTCGTCATTCTACACTGTGGTTAGTGAAACACCTGATATCACCTGCAGCTGCAGAACCCACCTAAAGGCTAATCTATTTGAGTCAATTTGTCCATGTCCAGAGGCATGTTTATTGCACATGTATCAGTGTCACATGCCTTAAAATTCCATAATGGTGAGATCATATGTATGCACTTAACTTCATGTCTTCATATGACATTTGTGTCTGTAAACTGACAGATTAATGTATAACCAGATCCCGCCCTCTGTCCAATCTTTCTAACTGTGTACTATGTTTGATGCAATGTGAAAAGGAATGACTAATAAGAGGTCTACACATTTTTTTTTTATTAATGTACATTTTACATATTTATATTTTAGCAGAATCTGTAAGCAGTGTGAAGCAGTGGTGGAAAGATTACAAAACACACTGACTTGAGTAAAAGTAATACAATTGTAGTAATAAGGCTGAGTTCACGCCATGTCAGAGTTACTGTAATTACTTGATGACAACCCGGACGTTCTACTGTTCACGTCCTCGGACTTGGAATTATGCGTTTCTAAAAACGCCCCCAAAAATCCCAACTCTGTGCTAGCTACATTCAACTGTATTGTATGTCTTTCATTTATTTTCAGATTAATCGTGCATTATTAAGGAACTAATAATAGTCAAGTATACAAATTATTACACAAAAATATTATGATATGGGCATTATAATGAAATACTGCTTAAAGGACCTTACCAACTTACCTTTTTATGTAACAAATCTAAAAACAAAAGGCAATTTGATAAAATATTATTACATTGCTATTTTTGTCAACTATACAGGACAACAGTTCCCTGATTTGGGGAAAGACAATGGGTCCTATTTATCTTTTAGTAAAGTTGTGTGTAAATATTTGCATAAATTTTTATCAGCCAGACTGCAGGTTAGCACAGGCTTGTGATTTGGAAACTCCACACCGTGTCCCAACATGCTCACCATTTGAATAATGCACTACTCAAATACACCTACATACAGTATGTGCAAAAGTTCAAGTGATCAACAGTTAGGAACATATGATGAACAGATGATGTTTGGGGCATATTTCAGTCCGTTACAGTGTAGTGGGACTATATTAAAAAGGAGATGCTATATCGATTAAAGTGATAATTGATTATCAGAGGTCATTGATGGATTATCACTTGCAAAATAAACAAATAAACCGCTCCAGAATTATACTGTATATAATTCCTTTAAGAAGTGACTCATATTTTAAATGAACAAAAGAGGTGGGGTGTTACAGGCTTTAGGATATAAATAACTGTAATTTCTGAAATATTTGTAGTGAGTTTTTTTTTTCTTCACATTACTACCTGGATGTTATATAAAGGTTTCTCTGTTTTGCCTGCCAGACTTCCAAAGACACTCCTCTATGTAGTTCTGTATTTTTAAAATTAGACTGCAGGGATTAGTGACATAATTACAAGTTCCCTCCCATGTCATTAGTGAATGACGACTTCCTTTTTACATGGCCCTTAAGAAATCCATGGCCTGTTTCATGAAAGTGTTAATGATGTAATGATGAAAGTGTTGATGGTGCAATATAAAAGGTTTACTCATTTCCCACTATGTGGTTCTGAAAATGCATTTCTTTTCAGTATAAAAACCACATTAGGAAAAAAATGTACAATCCCTTAGAAAATGCCACATTCTTGAAACACCGCCAGTTTGGCCGAATGTGCACATTTTGACAAGTAATACAGGCGCAGCGCTGTGAAAAACCAGATGTCAAAGTGCTGGTTACATAATAGAGGCCTGCAGAAAAACATGCAGTCAAAGTCAAAATCCTAAAGGCAGACATGAGGTCGGGGCTGTAGCAGCCTTTAATTGCAAGCATTCCTCGATTCTGAACATTCCACTGACGTTAGTTTTCCCCTCCCCCTCACCATCTCTCTCTCTCACTCGCTCTCTCCCTCACTCGCTCTCGCCACCCATAGGGTTTTTTACTGGCCTCTGTGCAGCAAAAGAGATTGTCATCCTGTCCAATCTCTATCTGCTGGCATAACATGTTTGGAATCATGACGCAATAAACCCTTATTGCCATAAAAAGTAATGCAGTCCTGGTGCTTCTCTGAACAGCTGCTTAGCTGATTTTGGGCTTGTTGTATTCTCGTTAGATATGGCTTAGATAAGTGTTTGTTTCACTGGGTTGTGAGTTATGACATGATGATCTGTATTCATATGTCTGGTTCTTAAAGTGACAAGCTATTCCTTAAATGTTAATTCATATTTCTCTCTTTAAGAGATGTGGGGGGAAAAACAAACAAAAAAACATGACTTTGCGGTTCACTAGACAGGTTGTGGAGAAAGAAAGAGAGAAAGAAAGAATGGAAATAGAACACACAGAAAGAAAGGGGAAAAAAGGATAGATGAAAGTAAGAAAGAATATGGAAGATGAGAAGGAAAAAGAAAGAAATAAAGAAATAAAGAAGGAACAAGAAAGTAAAGAAGGAAGATGGAAGAATTAGAAAATAAAGAAGAAAGGAAAAATGGTACATTTTGAGTAATGGCTTCTATATTAACCTCCTCTGTTATGTTAATACTGGGGTTCAAATTGAAAAGGTGTATCGCAGGGTCACTGGAAAATCAAGACCGTTGCAACCATTTGACGTCACTACCCAGAATGCATTGCGACGTAAACAGCAATGGTGGTCTACGAGTGAACTGACATCTAGAGTGTTTTTGTATAGTGGACTTATATAGCGGATGTCAGTGTTAATCTAACAAGCCATACAAGTCTTCATAGTCGATGTTCCCTTTAAAACATGTATTTGATCACTGTTACAGCAAAGCTGATGTTAATGATAATATATTGTATTACAGTATAACCCACACCTCCTCCCCTCGCGTCACATTAAAATACCAGTAGCAGAGAATCTGATCTCTTTCCCTGATTGGACATTACACAAGACACAGATTCTGAGCAGCCAATAACTTGCCACAACAACAATCTTGCCCTGACCATAGGGCAGCTAAATCTCTCACTGAGAGCGAACAAGAGCGATGGAGAGAGACACAGTGAGAGTAGGAGGGAAGGAAGAGAGCAGATGTCTGTGAAAAAATTGCTAAGCTCCTTTTTGGTGCCACCCAGGCAGAAACAAAGGAGGAGAGAATGCAACAGATGGGCCATGCGTTCATACAGCGTGCTGCTCATCGCACTGCTCTTTCAGCATTCTCACAACCTTCAACAATGAGGCACGTTTGAGGCCTCTTAATCGGCTGCAGCTTTGCTAGATTTGGGGAGGTGAATGAGAGCAAAGTTACAAATGAGAAGGACTGTACGGTTCAGAAGCACACATTCAGACTCACAGTCTTCCTTGTAGCTGTTAGAAAAGCGCCATATTAGGGCATGAAGCAACATGTGCTTTCTTCCACTGGAGGAATTCAGCTCTTATCACTTACTCTTCTGACAACATGATCCTACTGCTTATGCTCGAAAACCAGACCTAAATACCATCGAATGATGTGTATGTGAGTCTTTGTGCATCTAATGGTATGAACATGAGAAGAACGTGTCAGTGACGCTTCAACCACATGACTTGAACTAGCTCTAGAAGGATAAATGACACCTGCCTCAGCAGGAGTCCTGCTGTGTTTATTCAGCTGTATGAAGCTTTATAGATCACTGCAGCCAAAGAGGAAGCTTCCTTGAGACACAGCACCTCTTAGTAACTAATCAAAACCGTCCATTGTTTTAGACTTCCTCGTCATTGTCCTGAACTATATTCAGGTTTCGGAGTTTGAGTTCAAGCAAATGCTAGCATGATTAATTGAATGCTAGCATGATTAATTCAATATTGTTAGCTAACAGTAGCTAATAACAAACTGAAGAAATTCAAGGTTGTACCTCCAAATAATGAATATGCTTCCAAATAATAGCTTTGATTTATGATTAGTGGGGCCTATGGAATGTTTCACTTCTGTGTTAGCTAGCTGCTTTGGCTGGGTGGACGAGAGATGACAATGTTTCACTCTAGGGTGGCCCAAGTTACACTTATAGGACTGACAATCATATAACCCTGTCATGGACGATCATGAGTTGCAATGAGAGCTTATATCGTATATCTGTGATATACATTTGGAGGCAATGATAGCTGCAATAATGTCAGCTTATGTCGCATGCTAGTTATTTCTAAGTTAGCATATATTTTATGACAGAATGAATTATATATAGTTTAGACGAACCGTTAATGCACACGGTCAATTATACTATGGAGATGGTGAATACTTGCATCTGAATGTCTGCAACTGTCTGGATTTCTGTCTTGTATACCAAATGCTAAGAATGAATATAATCAGCAGATAGGCTATGACAAATTTCATGACAAGCTCTTTGTGATTCTGCCATAGTGTTAGCAATAACATGCAATAATAGAAGTCATATTTTTCAGTTTCATATATATTTTCGTATATTATGACTTGTATTTATGTATTAGGTATTTTGACTTGTATGAGCTTGTATTTTAAAACATGATATGCTAACTAGAGTACACTTAGGAAAAATACTGAGTAGTATAACACTCCTATACAACCGGACATCAACTGTAATGACAGCATGAAGCATCTATAATAACAACCTCATGATATGGTTATGTTTGTCTTATAATGCACCCCTAATTCACATGCACCTGTCGACATAAACATTCAGTAAGGTCTATATATAGCTTATAGATCACATATGCACTTATGAAACTTAATGTTTAATAAAACTCTTGAGTAATGACCCAGATATGACCCAGGTTTTGAGCTAACATTTGAAGTACCTTGGTTTCATCATCTCCAATAATGGGATCCATGCTAAACTCCAAGAATGAACTGACGTGGACGATGTTCCTTGTGCAAGCTTAAGTGCTCAATTTTGAATTACTGCTTAAATCCATTGTTTTTGTCAGGTTGCTTACATTATTCTTTTAACATGAACTGTAACTGACACTAGACTGAACAAGTCACAGTTCTACACTAACCCACATGTACAAATAGCAAACATAGCTGGGTATTTCTTAATAACTAGTTGGTTTAACTAGCTAACTAAGCAGCTGGCCTTGATAAAACACTTGTTTGAAAAGGTGCTTGTGTTTATTAGCCACCTGTTGGCATGTATTTCTTGTATTTTCGAATATTTTTGATTGATTTTATACAACGAGCTGCATAATATTTTTCCATAAGTAGCTGGCCATAACCATAGTTAGTAAAGATTTTCAGATTCATTTCTGCACCAAGGATCAGTGAATCAGATTCATTAACAGACATGTGAACAATGCTCCACCAGCAACAAGATGAATTAACAGAAAGGTCATTCAGATCTGAATGTTAAAACCGTTTGAACAGTTTGAACTCAATTTGAATAAATGCATTCGAGGAGGAGAGTGTGTAATAAGTAGTTGGTGTTTCCACCGGTGTCCGCACCCCCTCATTGATTCACACCTTAATCAACCACACTAGAAGTTTCGCTCTTGGAAACCAATGTCTGATCTCGACCCATGAAGTAACTTTCTGACGTTCTGAAGTCATGTTCAATTGGAAGAATAAATCGGACTTGGATATGCACTTTTTACATGCTGTTTTCACATGCAAAAGTGTAGCATTTGAGATTCAACAAAGATTTCTTACTCAATGCAAATGCATGTAAGATTACCATGAAACATGAAACACTGGAGACAGTTTGTGAAAGACAATTACGCCACACTTTGGGTAAGATACAGCTGGTTCTTTTCTCCTGAGTGGGGCTGTTGAGTGTCAAAAGTAATCAAACTGTTAAACCATGACTCTGGCCCCAAAGAATGCAAACTCTGAAACGAATGAGCCTAATAATAGAAGCAGCCACAAGCATATTGTTGTCATGTCTTTGGATAACTTGTACACAGCAAAATCCCCAGTGTTGATTTAACACCCAGAGTGTTGAATTTACACTTTATAATGTTTATATATGTCCAATCGGACACAAATGAACGCTCTGGGTGTTAGTTTAACAGGGATTTTACTGTGTATAAAGAAGAACAGCCTTGAGGGCACTGCGAAGGCTGTTTGCCTGTGATGACTTGTGCTCGTATTTGATCTATGAACAAAACAGTTTTATTTAAAAAAAGGAGATGTATATTTATCTGATTTGCAGATTCATGGATACAAATGACTAGGAGAGGCATTCAGAGAACTATGCCTATGAGAAATAATGAAGAAAATGGAACTGCAGATCTCGAAATGACTGTTTCAAGATGGGTCTTGCTCAAGGTAGGAAGTGAGCGTCTGTATTTAGATCTGGTTTCCTGTCCACTGATTCAGTTTAGTCCAAGCATAAAACCATTTGTAAATATTAATCCAGTGCATACATTTCTAATGAAATTTACTCTGCAGTTACATGCACTGCTAAGAGTATTTTTATGCACATGGAGCTCGGCTTGCAAACATCGATGGTGGCAGCTACCTAAATGAGAGGTCTGTTGCAAAAGAAGAACACAAATATGAAGAACCGATATAACCACTGATGTTCTCTCTGGTCACAAGGCTCAATGTGAGAGGTAGAAAAGAATACTTCTGCATTTGCTGCAGTGAAGGGGAAGTGGGAGGCATGGTTTCCTGTCTCTGCCGAAGCTCATTTTGTGCTGTTAGTAAATGTTTTGATATGAATCTGAGATCAGTTTTGTAGTTTCTGATGAAGGTTATTGTAAGGTTGAGTAAGAGCAGCTGATTCTAGAACAGTGTACAGGGAAATGGTTCAACAGCACCTACTGTATGTGTAGGTGCTGCACACAAGCTTGGTGTACTACAGTATTAATACAATGAACTGTTAGTATGTTTCCCTACTGTATGCGATTTTTGCGCATCTGATAAGAGGATTACTCATTGGGCCCAGTGGGGGCGAGAGGGGCAGTTCAGACTTTCTAGGTGGGAGAGATGGTATACTATCTCTCTCCTGTCAATGACTATGTTTACATGTTCCATTTAATATGTTGCAGCCATATTCCGAATATCATATTTATATGTGTACAGGCATCAGAATATTCCTGTATACGTGGTTGTTGTAAGTATACCGAGCTACACACTGGCTTTTCTTTTTTCACTGTTATTTCCTGGGAGATTCAAGATGCTGCCAATGCTACCCACAATTCCTTGCGGACTGAGCATGCACATTTATTTACATGCAACAGATTTGCAGTTAAAACAGGCATATTCCAGGGGTGGGAATCAGAATTTGGGGAATCAGAATATTGTCTTAATGCAAATCGGGCAATTGGATTGCGCAGTTTACACTACGCATTACTAATTAATATCGGAATATTGATGTGCATATAAATGTCGTGATTCACAGCAACACTAGTCAATTGCATGCGTCTGTGAGCTCTTGTATGTGAAAGAGGGGCAGATAGCGCTTTCTTGACATTTCCTGTGACCAAAGAAGTGTTGGTTTGGCTTGACATGTCTCAGAGGAAGCCTTCACCCTCCCTTGTTGATAGCTGTTGTATGAAATATGAGAGTATAAATAAATAATCCTAGGATTATTATTTAATGGTCCAGACTTCAATCCACAGATCTAGAGTTACATTCCTTTATCTTGTAACTATATTAGTTTCACTGTAGCTATTCGGGAAGTAGATTAAAATGACCTTTTAGCAATCAGAATATTTTTCCTCTCTGTTTTAAACAATTGTAAACAATTACTTACTATTGCCACGTAAGAGACGTCCATATGGATGCTACCGTGCGTACTAGTTCCTGTGAATGTGTTGTGACGATAGAAAAAACTAATGTATTCAATTGAGTGCATTCATACGATTTAAAAAAGTGATTTGAATTGTAACAGGCAGTATTATCAGAACCGCTGTTATAGAAAGTTGACCTCCTGACCATCGAGAATTCAGCAGCGCTTTTGGATTAAGCATTGTTATCCTGTACTTCATCTTTATTAAGTTAATCAAATAAGATCTGCTCTTTCCTGTTCTTTTGGTCTGCCCTCATCTCACTATGTTCAGCCCCACACCCCACGCACACACACACACACACGCACACACACACACACACACACACCACACACACACACACACACACACACACACACTCACACACACATGCACAGGATTGGAGGTCATGGCTGTGGTTTTCATGTAGCCTGCAGCCTCGGTCTGATAAAAACATGCTGTGGAATTTTGGCCACTTATTACTCATTCCTCCTCCCTCCTCTTCAACGCACTGCCAAATATGGGCGAGCTGAAACTAGATGCTTTTTGGTAAGGCCTATACTACGACTGTGTGTTTGCGTTTGCACACTCAGCTGACTTCAAGGGGGTTGGATCAAAACCTATGACATCACATTTCACCCTCTTTATGTTTCTCACTTTTTCTTTCTTTCTGTGTCTGTCTGTCTTTCTTTCCTTTCTGGGTTTGTCTTTGCTAGTCAGGTCAAAGTGATAATGAATCATTCACCACCCTGGAGGAAGAAAAACTGCCCTGCCTCCTTCCTGCTGTCTAAAGCCTGCTGATATGCTCTACCCTAATCTCTAAGCTACTTTTACTGTTTAACTAAGAACGTTTTTCTTCAAAAAAAATAAATAAATAAAATTGTATTGCCTTTCAATTTTTATCAATCCGAAACAGCTTCTGTGGTCTGTGATCTGTTGCTGTCTTTCATTACTGGATGAAATTGTGTTCTTGCTCTGAGTGGGCTCACTTTCAGCAAACCTGGTTTAAGTACACTGTATGGGTGTGAGCGTATGCAACCTCAGGGTCAAATGCATGTTAGCGCATTTAACCGCAACTAAGGTGATGTATGAACCATAACAACAGCACAATTTACTTCATTAGCTTTGATCTGCACTGCTATTTGTTCTCTTGTTCTTAGCACAATCATCCTTCTGTTGAGAGTTTTTTGTGTTGGCTTTGTAGGACTGGATCGCAAATTTTGAAGAAAAAAAAAAAAGAAAGAAAGCCGCTGCAAAGTCGAGCATTTTTGGCCGCAACTATCACAAGAAAACTCCTGTATGGATTGAATTTTGTGCACACAGGCTTATCAACAAAGGAAAAACACAATTTTAGAGCAAAACCAGAGCAAATACATGGAAGAAAGAAAAAAAAGAGGAAAGAAAAGAGAGAAGAAGAATACAATAGGGAGAAACTTTCTATACAGTGAAACATACTGAGTAACAAAGGTTACAATGGAGATACGTTAGATGAATAAGGATGTTATTCTGGAGTCCAGTGGATGTTACAATGCGCTTCCTGTCGGACATCTTTAAAACAAGAACATCTTGCTCTTATTATAGAAACAAGCAATAGCCAGACCTACACTGGACCAAATATAATAATAATAATAATAATAATAATAATAATAATAATATAATAATAATAATAATAATAATAATAATAATAATAATAATAATAAACTTTATTTTTATATAGCACCTTTAAAGCAGCTTCTCAAGGTACTTTACACAATAAGATAATATCAAGAAAAAAAAAAAAAAACACAGATAAAAACACAAAACACAACAAAAACAAAAAACAGACTTGAATACAAGAAAAACCTAACCTAAAAAGGTTTTAGGTTAGACTTAAAAGTGCCCAAATTCTGTGCATCTCTAATGTGATCAGGAAGTGCATTCCAGAGTCTAGGAGCATAGGACAAGAAAGTCCTGTCCCCTACAGATCACAACCGTGCCTGTGGGACTTCACAATCACCTTACTGTTAATAATCTTTTCGAGCCCTTTCAGTCTGGTTTTCGTAACCTTCATAGTACAGACACAGCTTTGGTCACGAATGATGTTAATAGCCTCAGATTCTGGTTCTGTTTCCATCCATGTCCTTCTTGATCTTAGCGCTGCTTTTGACACTGTCAATCACAACCTCTTACTCAAATACTATGTATATTGCTGACTCTTCTCTCAATACTGCAACGAAGGAGATGTCCATACCAGGCATGTTTACATTTACATTTACTTTTATTTATTCATTAAGCAGATGCTTTTATCCAAAGTGACTTACAAATGAGGAAATTCAAGCAAAGCGATAAATCAAGTGGAGAACAATACAAGTAGTGCTACCATACAAGAGCTTTAATTTAGTTCTAGAGGAGCAACGTGCACAGAGTAGAGGTGTAAGATCCAGTGTAAATGCAGATTATTGTAAGTGCAGGTGACAAGTTATGGTTTAGTGAAGTATTCACGGAAGAGTTGGGCCTTTAGCAGCTTTTTGAAGATACTGACGGATTCTGCTGTTCGGATTGAGGTTGGAAGTTCATTCCACCAGTTTGCAGGTTCTGGAAAGTGACCTTGTGCCTTGTTGAGTAGACACTACCAGGCGTCAGTCGCTAATTGATCACAGGTTGCGCGAGGGAACATAAACCTCAAGTGTTGAGGTAGGGGGAATATCAAGGCCTTGAATACAGGAAGCCACAGGAGGAAGATGAAGAGGGCTGTGGCATGGGTCCATTTGGGCTGGTTGAAAACACGGCGTGCTGCTGCATACTGAATCATCTGAGGAAGGTTTGATGGACCTGGCTGGGAGACCAAGGAGTAGAGCACTGCAGTAGTCCAGTTTTGAGATACCAAGAGCCTGGACTAGTAGCTCTGCAGCATGATCAGTGAGATAGGATCTGATTTTCTTGATGTTACACAGAATGAACCTACAGGACCGTGAAGCTCTGTAAAGTTCAAGTGGTCATTGAAAGTCACCCTAAGGATTCTAGCTTGAGTGTGGTTGAGCCTAGCTGTATGATAAGGTTGTGGTTGATAGAGGGGCAGGCTGTCATGACGAGAAGCTCTGTTTTTGTTTAAATATCAACACCAACAAAACATTTCTCTGGGTAAACGTATAAAATGGGTGTGGCCATGCTATTTGGCACCAGACCAAAAATCACATTTCTGAGACTCAATTATGAAATTTTGACATCAATAAAATTAGAATTGAAATTGTTGACAGCCCTACACACACACAAACACACACACACACACACACACATACACACACACACACTTATTCTCGCCTCAGTGTGCAGGCTATCATGTTAACACTCATTGCACGTTCCCAGTTGAGTATGTGATCCCGTGCCACCATGAACAAAGGGCCTTCGCTACTTGCTGTGAGCCTTTTGTCAGAGGACAGCTGAAGAGGATCCCCCACCCCCTTAAAGACTTGCCGTTTCATGCCTTCCTCCTGTTCTCTCTTCTCATCTCATTCATTCCATTTCAACCCTTTGGTGCTCTCTCTCTCTCTCTCTCTCTCTCTCTCTCTTCTCCAGGCTCTGCATATGCAGCAGTGTGTGTTCTTGCTAACCCATCAGGCGTAAGGAGGAGCTAAAGACACAGAAAGAGAGAGAGAGAGAATAGAAAGAGGAGATGAAGAAAAGGAATGTGCAGACTGTTGTGAAATCTGATGGAGGTGGGGGAGGACACTGCAACTTGCACAATCAAAAAGTGTCGGCGTGGGACTTGTCCTACGTCCTCGTTCCCTTGGACATTATGACAAAAACGATGAGCCCCAAATGTTGGACGCTGGCTTTACTTTGCTAGTCAATATATATATATATATATATATATATATATATATATATATATATATATATATATATATATATATATATATATATATATATATATATATATTTTTAGTTACAAAAATTGAACACGCTTCAAATGATTACAATTACAAGCCAGTTCCTGGTGCACAATCATCCGCACTATTTCACACTATTGTGAGCTCACTATATATAAGTTCATCACTTCTTATCTGAGCTTGTGCACCTGTTCATGCTGTCTTGTAATTAATGCCAACCAAAGCCAATTCCAGACAGTTCATCCTTTGTCCCTCTCTTTCCAAAGGCATGCTCAGGACTGTCTCCTGCGTGAGATTCTGTGTAGGAGGGGCTGTTATGGTACGAGGTGCACTTACTCAGGCATTTACACAGCGTCTCTTTTATATGATGTCATATATGAATACAATGCAATACAAAGTCATTCTGTGGGAATAAGCTATGCTTTGAATATGATCTCATTCAGTACAACATAAGGTCATGTCATTCTGGTTTATTAATGTAAGTTAAACATGTCCTAATAATGGATTTATTATCATGATGTCATAGTAATGGCATTGCTGTTATCTTAAGGGACTCAACTATAGCTATATTGGTTTGGACAGGACCATTAAATGTGTTGTATTAATAATAATAATAATAATAATAATAATAATAATAATAATAATAATAATAATAATAATAATAATAATAATAATAATATAATAATAATAATGTGTTTCTGACTTTTTATGCCATTTTGTGTTTTACAATATGAACATAACACACAGAAAGAGCTTTTAAGCATGAGAAATGTTCATTCATATAGTGTGTGTAAGGAGCTAGCTAGGATTTAGCTAAGATTGCAAGCTAACTAACATTAGATTACTTAGTATTTCATTAACTGTTATGTAATGTAACAATTATGTCATGTAATATAGCCAGGCATTGTTTGTGACTTGGCTACATTAGGCTAACTTTATATTATGTAAAGCAGTAGCCTAATTTGTTAGCCCTCACATTCCCTCATATTTGATGGCTATCATACATTATGAGCAGCTTTTTGACTTCAGTAGCCACCCAGGTTTGCTAACAAGCTAGTTGATGTTAGACTAAGTGTTAAATCATGTAATTAAAACCAAGCACACTAGGAGCCTATTACATTGTGTAAACAAGTAGCTAAGATTGCTAACATTGGGTATTTCAGTATTATTTAATGTAATTTAGTCAGGTCACTAGCAACTTAGCTATGTTAGGTTAACTGTGATATGTGTAAAACTAGTAACGTAGCTGTTAGCTAACATTAGGTGAACTATTCTGTAATTTAACTATTGTGTCATGTTAGGTTACTTATTATCCAGGTAGAAGCTACTAGCAACTTAGCTACATTAGGATATCTGATAATTTGTGTAAAACAGTTACTTAGTTGGTTTTCAAATTCCCAGTTCAGTGGATTTCATGTGATACTTGAAACACAACAAGGTGGTAATTAGTATATACATGTCTGTGGCATGCTTGGGGTTTTAGCATGAACATAAACCTAAAAACATCTAAAGGAAAGACAGGCAAACCAAACACTGTGATAATCAAAGCTAATAGTTTTCTTAAAATTCTAACTGAAATGTTTGGTTTCAGACTGTTTTTTAAATATATATTTTTTAAACTACTGTTACTCGAGAAATCCTGATGAATATCCAACAAAATCATGTTTCAGATAAAACCACAAAAAAAACACTGCTTCCCCACTTTGCTGCACAATAAAAATTAATGGAAGGTTAAACACTGTGATGCTGATATTGCCTGTAATGGGTGGCCGCTTCTCTGCTTCTTCTGCAATGTGTTCCCAGAAAACAAGAAAGATTCATGTGGACAAAAAGACGTGTGTCATTTGATTATAAACATAGCCGGTCTCGCTCTCTCTCTCTCTCTCTCTCTCTCACACACACACACACACACACACAATACTTGAGCCAAGAGACGTCCCTTCCACCCTGCAGTTCACAATCAACACAGTCGAGAAGGCCAAAGATACATAAACACAAAACTCCGGAGAGAAAGTTGAAAAAGGGAATTCCAAAGTGTGTGGCGTCTTCACCCAAAACATCACAGACAGACGATCAGTTCAACAGCACACGTGAAACCTTCCAAAAACAGTTCAGAACAATAATACAACACATAATATTATCAAATGTTTTGAAGTCATAATACAATTAGCAAGGTCTTATCGATCCAAAGCCTAAACAAGACTCTGCGTAGTCAAAACAGCTTCCGACTCGAACTAGAAACGAGTGTTTACGTCTTTTTGAATGATGTTTACTGTCATGTAAACTTTACCGAGAATAGCAAAGAAAAACAAGACTATAGATCTAATGGCCGAAACATACTAGAGTCGTCACATTCCTTTAAAAAGTATTCGAGTATTATGCTGGTCTTAAAGTTGTCGTAATTATGGAGTGTTTGTGTTCCAGGGCACAGCTAACATTATCATACCATTAGATAGCTTGGCCTGAGATAGATACAGAACTAAATCTGTGTCCATGACGTGAGAAATATAAAGGTATTCCAATGCACTATATGTTAATATAATTCATCCATGTATATTCAGTAACCATCCTGGTCAGGGTTGTGGTGGATCTTGAGACTATTCCAGGTATAAGCTGGGAAAACACCATGGATGGGATGCCAGTCTACTGCAGGGCACACACATTCACATATAATTCACACCTAATTATTTAGTGTAGCCAAAACACAATTTAGTGTAGTCAAAACACCTACTAGCATTTTTGGTAGGTCAAAGATAGCCAGCGGAAACCGATGTAGAAGAAGAAGCAGCAGCCTTTATTATCGCTTATCCCAGACACAGGAAGCTGGGGTCAGAGCACAGGGTCAGCCATGATACAGCGCTCTTGAAGCAGATAAAGTTAAGGGCCTTACTCAAGAGCCCAACAGTGCTTGGCAGTACCGGGGCTTGAACCCCCAACCATTTGAGCAGTAACCCAGAGCCTTAACCGTTGAGGGAAGAGGGTTGGGGATGACATGGTAAGTTGAGGTTGGTTGCGGTGCATGGGTGCTTTGTAAGGTGAGATGTGGTACTTGCCTATCTCAGTAAAAGAGACCATTTTGCACAGCTTTAATCAAGCACTAATAGGGAGAAACATGAAAAAAAAAGTCATACAAACAGTAACCCGAGCTCAGGACTGAAGCAGTGGCCCTCAAGACATAAAGTTGTAATGATGAGGCAAGACTGCTACCCACTGCACCACCATGCTGGCCATTATATATTATGTATATAGGCATTCACATTGAAATGCATTAAATATTACTGAATTTGTGTTATGTCTCACTTTCTGTATCTGAACATGAGATCAGACCCACAAGGTCGCCCACAAGGACTCAGATCGCCTCACCTTATTTTACCCTGTGCTCACACTGTGGTTTGTAGAACAAGTTTGGCCCTCTCTCTCTCTCTCTCTCTTACTGCAACATGCAACCTCTCCGCCTTCCACTACTGAAATACAACTGTACAGGCATAAAATTGTACTCAACTCAGTAGATATAAAAGTTCATGTTGTTGTTTCTCTATGCTCTGTGTTGCCTTGGCTAATCAGGAGGCCAATCCAAGCTTCAACTGAACCAATAATCCTAAAAATAAGATAATAATAATAATAATCATCATAATAATAATAATAATATTAATAAGGCAAATGCCTTAAATGTAAATGTAATGTAATGTAATCATGATCATCATCAGTCTTGTTTTGTATTTGTCAGACTTTTCGAAATAATTTACTCTACTTGCTCTCAGGTGCCGTCCCAAAAGAAACAACACGCCGTCTTGTCATCACTTGAGATGATTTATTTGTGCATGGCAGCAGCCAACCCCTGTGCAGAGTTGCGTTTCACTGACATTTCAGCGTCCTAGTTTGCCAAACTAAAGTGAAGTGAATGCAGGAAACAGATAAGGGTACTGAAAATTGCTGCGCACTAGAGCTAAACAAGCAAACAAGTCAGTTCTTCATCGCCTGCTTGTTTAAAACAGCATCAATGTACGATGAAAGACGCACGCAAGGAAACCACAAGGGACCAGGAACAATCAAGCATTATGCTAACGTGCCTTTACATTGCTTCCGTCAAAGCTTATCCTGTGTGTTTTTATGTTGATCTGGGATCAGTTTTAATGCGTCTCGTACAATAGACTGGATACAAAACGGAACAGTGGAAGGCAGTCAGAGATTTTTTATGAGGCTTTACAACTTCCTAGGTAATGGGCATGGAACTAATAGTCGACTAGAAAAGTTGTGTGTCAGGATGTCAAGCAAGACAAGGGGTGGAACTGCTGAATTATCTAAAGGGCAACGTTACATTTTCAGAATGACTATTTTCACATTTGGTGCAAAACTGAATGGCATTGATGACTTTACATTGCTGGCTTCACAGTGGCTACATTACGTTGACCTCACAGAAGTGTAATTTGATTTGAGTTTGATTGGCAAGGCTGGTTTCAAGGCTGACAGCTAATCTCCAGCACTTTCCTACCAAATGCCACCATAAAATGCATATAAAGAAAGGTTGGTAAATAAGTGATAGTAGACTTTGCACTGTTATAACATATCAAGCAGCCAGATGAGAAAAAATTGGGCTAATAAACAGGTACTGAGATATGATCCCTAACTATGTGTTGCAGCTGAATGTCTTTACAGAATCAGTTGAATGTTACAGTTCTAACTCAACCCCATTGCTCAGTGTCATTTCCCAGCATTACAGTTAATTACTCACTCACAGTGAATTTAAGGGAAAACACATGGTCCCCTGAGCACCACACCAAGTCTATTCTGCATGAACCTCTAATCCAACAACTATCAAGATGTTGTAACTCTACATGTTCTCTTAAAATGGCTGACGTCCTAGTAAAAAACAACAACACCACACACACACACACACACACACACAAAACCCAACTACTAACTAGACATGAATTCTAGCACATGGGACAGAGCCCACAAGCACAGTGGAGCAGGAAATGACTCTGCTCCTTGCATCCTTATGGTGCGGAAGAGAATACCATGAGCTCTGATTGCCCTCTTGTGGAGTGAAGGGAATGTAAAGTCAGTAAAATTCCACTTGCTTGCAGAAGTCACACCCGGCTGAGCTCAGATTAGACTGCAGACACATCAGTCAGAGCTGCCAGTAGGCCTTGAGCTTTTGCTGGTGATTGTGCATCTTGCTGAAAGGCTCCAGAGCTGATAAGAAATCAGACGCTCGATTTATAAACTCTGATTTATGAATAAATTCATAAGGCTACACCCATATACACCAAGTACAACAGAGGGAGGTGGGAGCTTAACTGTGTGTGTGTGTGTGTGTGTGTGTGTGTGTGTGTGTAACTCGGTGCCTGTCACTGTGTGTGTAATTGTGTGTCAACAAGACTGGGTTTGTGTGTTTTAAAGTGTGTGTGTGTGTGTGTGTGTGTGTGTTTGTCTGTGTGTGTTTATAAGACTGTGTCAGTGTTTATAAGTCTTTTGAGTGTTTAGACGCCTGTGTCTGTTTAAAAGCCTGTGTGTTTGTTTAGTAGCCTGTCTGTTTGTTTAGTAACCTGTGTCTGTTTGTTTAATAGCCTGTCTGTTTGTTTAGAAGCCTGTGTCTGTTTAAAAGCCCGTGTCTGTTTGTTTAGAAGCCTGTGTCTGTTTAAAAGCATGTCTGTTTGTTTAGAAGCCTGTCTGTTTGTTAACTAGCCTGTCTCTGTTTAGTAACCTGTGTCTGTTTGTTTGTTTAGTAACCTCTGTTTGTTTAAAAGCCTGTGTCTGTTTGTTTAGAAACCTGTGTTTGTTTAGTAGCCTGTCTGTTTGTTTAGAAACCTGTGTCTGTTTGTTTAGTAGCCTGTGTCTGTGTTTATGTGCATTTGTGAGTCTGTGTTTGTGTATTTAAAAGTCTGTGTCTGTGCTTGTGTGGTTTATATTTGTGTGTGTGTCTGCTTGAATGTGTTTTTAATAAACATTTTGTGTGTTTGTGTTATACTCCTCAGTCTGTATCTTTTCATGTGTTTATAAGTTTGTGTCTGTGTGTGCTTGTTAGTATTCATTTTTAAGTCTGTGTGGATGCATAGTTGTTTGCTTGTAAGCCTGTCTGTGTGCATGTCTGCCTCTGTGCATGTGTGTATGTGCATTCCTAAGCCTAATCTTGTCATTGTGCATGCGTGTGTTTGTATGAGATCTCACGTTTCTTCCATTATAGAGAAAACCAGACATTGTCTGTTTCTGTGTGTCTCTATTTGGAAAGGTGTGCAAGGTTGTTTTCTCCTTTTGTCAATGTTCTTGTGCATGTGTTACCGGATATTCCAACTCCCTGCTGGAATACTGTGTAGGGGTTCACTTCATATTAGCAGGAAATCCCACTAGACCTCCACACCCTCAGCTCTGACAGGTGATGAATGTTTAGCTCACTCAACGTTCAGTGTGGAGAATGACCCTCAAAACGGCTCTCAACCGTACATCCTATGTATAAATGACCTCCTATACACTCCCTGTACACTGATTTCTGTTCAAATGGTTTTAACTTTCAGTACCTGTGTCAATGTTTTCTTTCTTTCTTTCTTCTTTCCTTTGGCGTGGATCCTGCCTCACCTTCACATTTTTGATAAAAGTGTGTACAAAATAAATAAATGTAACATAACTTTAAATAGCTTGATGCGGTATTGCTTGAAACATACACTGGAACACTAATAACTTCTTATTGTCTTCAGTAGCTATCACAGTCTACAGTATTGTTTAGATTTTATATCCCATTAGCCTAAATATTATAGTTGAGCATATCCTGTAGTATAATGGTTCTAGGCTTTAAAATTGATTAAATCACCAATGATCTATTTAATATCTGGTGTATTTCTCAAAACATTCCAGTTTGTAGGATTATATTTAATGATAAGTGTCTCACTGTAATCGTGCCTTACTTGTGAATAGATGTCTCTGTCAACATATGTTTAATTTCTCAGGTTACTTCAACTATGAACTAAGTTTTTGTTTTGTGAAAAGAAGCAGCATAAATATCTTACACTCTTCTTGTCTATTTGGTTTTGTATGCATGTAGACACCAAAGAAGGTACCTAGGGTTGTGTATTCATTTTGATAGAACATTCAGCAGAGTAGTATGCATATTGCTAATGTATCCTTTCCGCCATCTAGCGGCGACAGTGGAAATTGTTGGCAGAGAACAACAACAAACATGGCGGATTGGATTTGATACAGTATAAATCGGTAAGGATTTTGTAGTAGTAGTCTGCGGTATGTCGCAAAAAAAAAGACAAGAAAAACATAAGGAGGAATAATAAAACATTTTGTTCTGATTTTTTTTTTAACGTTGTTTGGGCGTAGATAATATGTGGTTGAAACACTAGTAACTTTAACCCAAACAGCTCGCACAATAGGCCTAATCTCTCTGGCTGTGTTACAAATGGTTTCAGACTTTCTACTTACAGTAAGTGCCCTTCATGGGGAATAACAGTATGGCTTGTACGCCCTATGTAGTGCACTACATGTACAATAGCGACCCTTTTGGGTTGAGCCCCATTTACTGCCTGATGAAAGAAAATGTAATGTTGTAACACATTTGTTTTGTTCTAGTTATGAAAATTTACAAAATCTGCTGATTCTCTTTTCATTTAGACGTGACAATGGAGTTAAAGGAAATGACACGTATGGCGGTACAAATAGAGAAACTACACAAGGAGGGAAATTATGAAGATATTTCATGTCTACTAACAGACATTTACAACACCAATGTGACATTAGAGCAGCTACAGACCACTGACCTCGCCAAGAACATTTATCAGCTTTTAAAGTCATGCCCTGTAGCCAGTGTTCGGAAAATAGGGAAGGGCGTGCTCTCAAAATGGAAGCATTTGTATGGTTCAGTACATGAGCACAAAAAGATCAAAGACACAAGTCAGACAAAAGAATGTGAAGCAACTGAACCAGAAAAAGCAGAATCAGCCCAACAGGACCTAAATCGAAAAGCGAACGACGACGAAACAATCATGGGCTTCAAAGGTGAGGAGAGTAATATGGACCAAGAGTCAAGTGACTCATCTTCCGTGAGAGATGCTTCATCAAAAGCCAAGATTGTTCGTGTAGAAGAAGATATGAGAACCACCTTAAAGGTTCCACCTTTGATTAACAGCTCCACAGACTCCACAGTTTTGAGAAACAAGTGTGTAGAACTGCTTATCCAGGCTCTAAACTCAGGCTCAGATCAGACAGACCCTGAACTGACAAACCAGCTAGCTCACGCCATTGAAACACACATAGACGCTCTCCACGGCCGCAATCCACTCAAATACAAATCCTGCATAAGAAGCAAGGTGGCCAACTTGAAGAACCCAAAGAACGTTCACCTGCGCCAGGGTCTTCTGACTGGCACGTTGGCTCCGGAGGCGTTTGCCAGGATGTCTGCCCAGGAGATGGCTGGTGATGAATTGCGCCAGCTCAGACAAGGGTACACAACAGCGGGCATCAGCGAGCACCAGCTGCCCCAGGGACCACAGGGGACGGCCACGACAAAGGTGCGATGTCAGCGCTGTGAGGGGACAGACTGCAGTGTGACGCAGATCTCCCGTGGCACACTTTTCCTGCCCTCCTGGGTGAAGACAGGTAGTGGCGATGAAGAAGCCATGACCTTCATGACTTGCACCAACTGTGGAGCGCAGTGGTACCATAACCGCTGGGTGTGCCTTTGATTTGACTGTGAAGACATTGAAAATAGATTTAGGGTCTTTTGGACAAGGGTGGCATGGTGGTGTAGAGGGTAGCGTTGCCACCTCACAGCACCAGGGACCCTGGTTTGATTACTGTCTGTGTAGAGATTTGCGTGTTTTCACTAGGTTATCCAGTTTCCTGCCAGCACCGGTAAGTGGATTGGCTGTTCTAAATTGCCGCTACCATGACCCTGAAAAGGAGTAAGCAGTAGAAGATGGATGGATGGATGGATGGATGAAATTGCCGCTAGGTGTGTATACTGCATAGTTCCCTGTGATGGACTGGCGTTCAATCCAGGATGTATTCCTTCCTCAAGCCCATTGTTCCAAGCATAGGCTCCATATCTATAGCCACCCTGACTAGGTTATGACCCTGACTAGGTCATATTAATTTATCATATTTATGCTTGTATGAATTGCTACTTTGCTAGTTAGTGGGCTATTATTTAGCTACTAAATAAGCTGTGGTAGTGTAAAGTTAATGTTCTGGGGGTTTTTGTTTGTTTGTTTTTTGGTGATATAATATTTACATGAACATGTTAAATACTACATTCTTTTATGAACACTTCTGTTAACCACTAACATTTAGGATAAATCTCAGATGAAAATACATCTAACCCTAACCCAAAATACATGAAAATACAATTAAATGGTCAACTCCTTTCAAATGTCTGACTCTGACCAGAATAAAGCTGTTACTGAAAATGAATGAATGTTAGAAAATCACTATTGTAAGTCATAGCAGGCAGCCGAACAAATCCTAGACTTTTTTTGTTTGATTTTTTTTCTCTGCCCTTTACATGTCAAGTGCAATAAAATATTTAGTTTAAACGCGAAGGTCACTCTTTTAATTGCAATGTTAATTATGTATAACATCCACCTGTGCATAATAAAATGAGAATGCTTCCTCCTGCACTGCCATAGTTATTACTCGTGAAGCAATGATTTCCTGTTGTACATGTGGTGAGCAGCTGCTTTGAATGTCAATGTGGTTTTTTTTATGCTGATTATAATCAATTGTTCTTGCTGAATAAGATTGTCCCCAAACAAATGACTTGACAATTGCTTACAATTACATACTGTTTAACAAAAGAAAATGTAGAAAATGAATAGGAAGGTTAAATGAAATGGGAGAATCCACACACTGGGTTTGACAGTATGTTCAACAAATTGAACATAATTGCACAGATTGAACATAATTATGTGTATTTCACATAAACAGAGAGATTTACTGTTATCTGAAAGTAATTGCCCGTGATGTGAACATTAATAGATGCTATGCATTGTGTTATGTAGTGCTGTGTTCTGCGGCAAATCTTTCTCATTTAATAGGAGACACTCTGATCAGCACTGGAGTGGACCAGCCCAAGAGACAATGCGCTCATAGAGGAATGATGATCAGGCCTAAACTCCACCGCCTTCCTGCAGACATGTGACACGAAGCGTGCCACATGTGCAGTGAGCATGTGACTCAGTAATCTGCAGTCTGGGGGCAGTTTCCCATGATGCTTTGCTGCAGAGAGCTTCACGCATCAATGCACAGCACAGCATTGTACACTGTAGGCTTGTAGATTTTTAGTTATCGGATATGATGAGTCTCGTTTGCGAGCACTGTGACCCAGGTTATTACTTGTACTGTTTGTGGAGAGATAAAGCATGTTATTAAGAGGGTGATACTTATGATTATAGTGAATATAAAATTATGGCATACTTATAGTTATAGAGTGACACTATTTGCACTTTATATAGGTCTAGCTTGAATATTTTGTCCAACTGTTTGCGTGGGATGAAAATACATTAAATGATTTTTTTTTTTCGTGGTGTCTCAGGACGCAGAGTCGATTCGTTACATGTGTACAAATACGAATGAATATGGTTCATTCTGGAGAACAAAAAATTTAAATAGAGGAAAAGAAATGTACTAAATACGTTCAAAACTTTCTTATGACCAACAGTATGCGTGAATAGGGATTTTGACACTATTACACATTCACGATAAACTTCCATTTTAGGTCAGTTAAATTGGACAGTTAAAAACTAGATAAATTATCTTACCCTCCTGTGCTGAAAAAAACCCCAAATGAAAACATTCATAGAAATTCTAATGGTTTCCACTCCAAACTCCATTACAAACCATTACCATTATTGGTCCTTAATGGTATCCACTAGACATAACAAGCCACCAATAGAAGGCAACATTTTACCAGTACAGACCCATAGGGACTACTATAGTTTCCATTAAAACCAATACAATTCCCATTATAACCATTAAAACTATTACAAACCCGATGGGGATTCTTATTGTTTGTTTGTTTGTTTGTTTCAGCAGGGTGATTTAAGATGCCTTAAGCTTAGTTATATGCTTTATTGTAGGACTTTTGTCGTTTGACTTCCCATGTTGCATTGTTTTCCAAACTAAAACACTGATATCTTTGAGTTTGGAGAGTCATCTCTTCTGGATTGACTTCTTCACCCTTACTCCAAGTGACTTTGCTCTCCTACACGTGACTGGATTGTATTAAACACACACACACACACACACACAAAAACAATGCCAGGCCTTCTCGAGGACAACATTTCTGGTTACAGACGAGTCCCCACTCAATATGAAGTCCAACAGTGTGGAAATGATTAGACAAGGCTTTTTTCCCCCCTTTGCACTAGTCATGTCGCCATGGCTCGTCAATAAGACTTGATCAATAATAAGGCGCTGCATGTTTGCTGACTATTTAAAAAAAAAAAATATATATATATATATATATATATATATAGAGAGAGAGAGAGAGAGAGAGAGAGAGAGAAGATAACGATAACGACTCGTTGCCTCACACACTCAGCACCTGACTGGCTGTTTGAAGCTGTGTAACCTGACTGTACAGTATTTGAACAGATGAAGCACTGCAGAATTCCTTCAGTGAAGATCTGGGGCTGAAACGGGTCGGTCTGGTCATATGAACACGAGGGAAGAACCCCGGGGCGCCATGACGCGGAAAACTCCCTACAAGACCGGAGAAATGGCGCCGCATACACAGCTCTCCGGTAATCGTCGCTAAGCTATAACGGTAAGGAAAGCGTTTTCTGGAAACTCTCTGCTTTATTCGAGTGTCCTAATTGTGAGCGTGTGCGCACGGTGGAGTTTCGGGAGCACGACGAGTTTGAGAGAGCAATAAATACAAGAAGTTGTCCGGGCAGTGTTCTGCAGAGCTAGCATGGACGCTCAGCAATCCAGGAAGCTCTGGGGGAAATCCTGTCCGAGGTTCAAGCGCACTTCGAGTCAGCCGGTGTGTGAGATTGGCCCTCGGTTACAGCTTCAAGTTTAGGATTGAAGGTGTGAAGTCGATGTTTGTTTTTTTGTTTGTTTTTAGCTCAGCGGGGATGTTAGTAGCCAGTCAGTAACCGCATATTCAGCTCGCTTCTAATGTGCTAGTTTAACTAGATAACGTGTCTTCAGTGTTGTCAGTCTTCCATGAGAGTGGAAACCTGTTTGTTTGTTTGTCTGTTTGTTTAAGTCACAGATATCTTCAGTGTAGTGTTTCTTCCTCCTCAGTTCTCAGTTATGACTTTCCCTCCTCCTTGCGATGATGAATCTGTAAGATGACTGATTATTTGTCACTGACATGGGCTTTAAAATGAAATAAAAAAAAAAAAAAAAATGAAAATGCTTCCTGAAGCAAGAGAAAAGTTATTGGCTGTTAATTCTGTGTGAGCGCAGAAAAAAAAAACAACCCCACACCCCACCACCCCTCCACCCCACACCCCACCACCCCTCCACCCCACACCCCACCACCCGATCCCAGGCTAACTTTCCACATGAATGAACCTCTGTTGAACCTTTCAAGTTTCAACATACAGTTGGTCTTTGTTATGGTACCGTATACCAGCGGTCCCCAACCTTTTTTGCGCCACGGACCAGTTTAATATCAGACAATATTTTCACGGACCGGCCTTTAAGGTGTGGCGGATAAATACAACAAAATAAAATGATAGGACCGGCATAAAAACTGGGGTATTTTAAAAATATAATAATAAACGTGAATCCAAAGTGAAATCGCAACTTTATTAGCAGCGTCCTCGTAACATCTCTCCCCCCCTAACGCTCTCTGGTCTCTATGGTAAGGTTTCAACGTATCACGTGACCGAGACAAGCGTCTTGACATGCGTCAAGAGTGAGTCGTAGAAGGATGTAACGGGGAGAATCTGGTCATTTTTCAGATCCAGATAATAAATAAAACGGAAATAATGTAAGTTATTTATTCTTTCTGTGCGGCCCGGTACCAAATGACCCACGGACCGGTACCGGTCCGCAGACCAGGGGTTGGGGACCGCTGCCGTATACAGTTTTAGGTGTTTTTGTTTAGTTTTTTTTTTTTTTACGAACGCTTTAAGTGCAGTTAATTATTAGTCATGCTGTAGTTGCAAATAGACTGCTTGAAGCCGTGGGGTGCGTCTCAGATCGCATACTTACTTACTGAATAGTAGCCGAGGTACATGTATTTTCCCCACTACAGGCCTATAGTAGGAAAGTATGCAGTTTGGGACGCAGCCGAACTCTCATGTTCGCTGTAAAACGTAAAAGTGACGTGTGTGTGATCGTGTCCTGTCGCAAAACGCGGTGAAAACGCTCACACTACGTTCATGTGATTAAGGTTTACATGTCTGTAATGCACATCCATAATATGATTAAAACAGGAGTAATCCACCTGTCTTAATTCGATTATTGCTTAATTAGATTATGACCTTAATTAGATTAAGGTTGCTGTTTACATGGTAGTTTCTTAATCAAATTATGGTCTTAATTAGATTTAGAGTGGATTATTGTTGTCCATGTAAACGTAGTCACACACATTCATCCAGCATCTGAAGTCTCTGTCATTGTCCCATTCAAGTCCCCAAGGAGATTCCTTCGTTTGTCTCTCGGTGTTTTATGTTTAATACGACTCTGAGACCAACTTTGAGGTTTATACGTTCACTGGTCACGTTCCACCGTATAGGTCAGTTCGCAGGTGTACCAATTCTGACTGTTGTGCATGTGGCTCTGTACACGGTTCTTCATACCCTTTGTTACTTCATGTATCGTCGATGACCGGTTATCGTCGGCGTGATGGACGACAAGTGTCTGCTCAACAACGAGACTGACGCGGTAGGGTACCGTTTGTGGACGTGGTACGAGTGTATCCAGCACAGCGGAGTCGTCAGATTTATTTATTTTTTGTACGTGTTGTACACGTATACCTGATTTTTATTTTTGGTTAATCGGAATTGCTTTGGATAGCGCTGACCACTCTGTTGTCTGTCCAAGTAAAAGGGTGGCGCTCCGACTGTTTCGGTTTTCACGGTCAGATCTAAGTTTGAGTCTAATTGGAAATGATGGCCTGTTAGTCTTGACGGAGTGACTTAAGATGTATTCCCATGTTATATTTTACAAGCAAATAGGTAAGGTACTTCAAAAATGTTGTTACCTACAGTACAAGGTTGCCTACAAACGGTCCATCAGATCAGGAGAAAACGTCCTTGTATACTTCTTCGGGGTCAGATTCTGATCACGGTGCCAGCGGAGGCCAGTCGGTCCAGGATTTCGTGGAGTATGGCGAGTGAAAAATGCTTGATTTTGCTGCCCCCAACCAAGTTGAGATGCAACTTGTGGAGGTTTTGTGCTGTGTATGACGAAAAGTGCTCGAATCAGCGAAATCGTCTTTCGCAGTGAGACCTTTTTAGCTGATCCTTTAGCTTGAGTTGAAGAGGGCTTTGGCTGAATGCGCTTTGTGATGATGTCAATTCAATTTTATTTGTATAGCACTTTTAACAGTGGACATTGTCTCAAAGCAGCTTTAGAGAAACAGATAAACACAGAATACGGATTTTAAGTGTGTGAATGTATCCCTATTGAGTGAGCCGGTGGTGAGGAAAAACTCCTATGAGGAAGAAACATTGAGAGGAACCAGACTCAGAAGGGAACCTGTCCTCATCTGGGTAACAACAGATAGTGTGAAAGTAAAAGGAAGTTCATTATGGTTTTTACATGAAGTCTTCATTGAATTAATCCACTGTTCACTAAAAGGAGACTTGACTGCAAAATTGTGGTCAAATGTGGTCTTGATGCGTCTCGGCCCAAATCTGCAGAAAACCTGGTCATATTGGAAAAATTGCAGTCTTCTCTGAGTATTGTGGATTTTGCTTGGTTTCTCGTTCGCAAAAATTGCGAAATCCTGGAGAGAGACCGATTATCTGGATATGTATTGATGTTGGTCTGTTACTCAACCCAGAAGTGACACTTAACCCTCTTACCCTGTAAGGCCGATATACCGGCTTGGTCGTCTATGCCGAATCCCTGTAAGGCCAATATACCGGCATTACTCTGCTATGATTCCTTACTTATTTAATTATTATTTTTTGACCCGGAAGGTTGATGATGTCATGATGTCACGATGTGATTACGACATTACGCCGTCATTACAATGAAGATGATCCAAGCGTGAATATTGCTGTAATAGTATTAGTATTCGCTTTGGCAATACTAAAAATGCCAAAGCGAAACGCTAATTGTGTTCCAGCTAAAGTTACACCTACAGTGGAAAAAAAAAAGAAACATACACGGTTACACAGGCGAGAGCGAGAATTCTAGATAGTGACCACAGTGAAAGTTCAGGCGATGTTGAAACCGAAACTGATAGTGACGCAAACTCATGATTCAGACCCTGATCCGTCTTCATCTTCAGAATCAACCAGTGCGACTGACACTGCAGGGGTTTGGAGTCATAACGTGACCATTTCTGTGCATTCGTGAAAACACTACCTGCTGGTCTGATTATCACCAGAAAGTTGACTTTTGTTGAAAGTTGATCCATGTAAATAATAACTTGTAAATCATGGTTCCTTGTCTTCAGAACAGGATAGAAAGGGGCGACAGTCAGTAATTGTACACCTAGTGTGGCCTAAATGTTACCATTTTTATCAGGTAAAAACTTACCAGAGTTGTTCACAGGTTGAAGAGTTTGACCTATCATTAGTAAATGAAAGTTTGAGTCCTGATGATGCTACAGATATCTGTGACCAGGAGCCAAGGGGACCGAAAGTGGCCGTGCTGTCTGGGTGGGAGGGATGGCATACTCTCTCTTCCCTGTCAATAACAGTGACACTAGCCAATCACAGGTGCCGGTGAGCTCATGTATGCGGAAGAGGGTAGATAGATCTGTCCTACAGTGAGGGAAAGAAGTATTTGATCCCCTGCTGATTTTTTACGTTTGCCCACTGACAAAGAAATGATCAGTCTATAATTTTAATGGTAGGTTTATTTGAACAGTGAGTGACAGAATAACAACAAGAAAATCCAGAAAAACGCATGTCAAAAATGTTATAAATTGATTTGCATTTTAATGAGGGAAATAAGTATTTGACCCCCTCTCAATCAGAAAGATTTATTTCTCCCAGATGTCTTTTATACAGGTAACGAGCTGAGATTAGGAGCACACTCTTAAAGACACCTGTCCACAGAAGCAATCAATCAATCAGATTCCAAACTCTCCACCATGGCCAAGACCAAAGAGCTCTCCAAGGATGTCCGGGACAAGATTGTAGACCTACACAAGTCTGGAATGGAGTACAAGACCATCGCCAAGCAGCTTGGTGAGAAGGTGACAACAGTTGGTGCGATTATTCGCAAATGCAGGAAACACAAAAGAACTGTCAATCTCCCTCGGCCTGGGGCTCCATGCAAGATCTCACCTCGTGGAGTTGCAATGATCATGAGAACAGTGAGGAATCAGTCCAGAACTACACGGGAGAATCTTGTCAATGATCTCAAGGCAGCTGGGACCATAGTCACCAAGAAAACAATTGGTAACACACTACGCCGTGAAGGACTGAAATCCTGCAGCGCCCGCAAGGTCCCCCTGCTCAAGAAAGCACATATACATTCCTATCTGAAGTTTGCCACTGAACATCTGAATGATTCAAAGGACAACTGTGTGAAAGTGTTGTGGTCAGATGAGACCAAAATGGAGTTCTTTGGCATCAACTCAACTTGCCGTGTTTGGAGGAGGAGGAATGCTGCCTATGACCCCAAGAACACCGTCCCCACCGTCAAACATGGAGGTGGAAACATTATGCTTTGGGGGAGTTTTTCTGCTAAGGGGACAGTACAACTTCACTGCATCAAAGGGACGATGGACGGGGCCATGTACCGTCAAATCTTGGGTGAGAACCTCTTTCCCTCAGCCAGGGCATTGAAAATGGGTCGTGGATGGGTATTCCAGCATGACGATGACAAAAAACACACGGCCAAGGCAACAAAGGAGTGGCTCAAGAAGAAGCACATTAAGGTACTGGAGTGCCCTAGCCAGTCTCCAGACCTTAATTCCATAGAAAATCTGTGGAGGGAGTTGAAGGTTCGAGTTGCCAAACGTCAGCCTCGAAACCTTAATGACTTGGAGAAGATCTGCAAAGAGAAGTGGGACAAAATCCCTCCTGAGATGTGTGCAAACCTGGTGGCCAATTACAAGAAACCTCTGACCTCTGTGATTGCCAACAAGGGTTTTGCCACCAAGTACTAAGTCATGTTTTGCAGAGGGGTCAAATACGTGCGTTTTTCTGGATTTTTTTTTGTTATTCTGTCTCTCACTGTTCAAACAAACCTACCATCAAAATTATACTGATCATTTCTTTGTTAGTGGGCAAACGTACAAAATCAGCAGGGGATCAAATACTTTTTTCCCTCACTGTATGTTACACTGCCCTGTGATGCAGCAGTTTGAAAAGATGCAGTTCGTAGGAGGCTTCACATGTCTCACATAGCTGCGGTGTTGTATTGGTAGATGATGATCCCTAGATCAGCAGGAGCATTCCCAATTTTCAATCAGCAGAACTTCTTGCTAATAAATGGTTTCCCTAACTGTCTTTTCTTGTCTCAGGTTTCACATTAATTTCCTCATCATGGCAGCTAAGTCATCTCTACTAAAGGTGATCCTGCTTGGGGACGGGGGCGTGGGTAAATCGTCGCTCATGAACCGCTACGTGTCGGACAAGTTTGACGCGCACCTCTTCCACACAATCGGCGTCGAATTCCTCAACAAAGAGCTGGAGGTGGACGGGCGGCGGGTGACCCTGCAGATTTGGGATACTGCCGGTCAGGAGCGCTTCCGCAGCCTGCGCACGCCATTCTACCGTGGCTCTGACTGCTGCCTTCTCACATTCGGCGTGGACGACACACAAAGCTTCCTCAACCTCGGGCACTGGAGGAAGGAGTTTGCCTACTACGCCGACGTGAAAGAGCCTGAGAGCTTCCCTTTCATCATTCTAGGCAATAAAGTGGATGTGGTGGAGCGGCAGGTCACCACCGAAGAGGCGCAGAGGTGGTGTTACGATAACGGCGGCCATTCGTATTTCGAAACTAGTGCCAAGGATGCAACGAACGTCGCAGAAGCTTTTGAAGAGGCTGCAAGGCGTGTGTTGGCACTGGAGGATCGTCAAGCACACGTCATGCCCTCAGACGTTGTGGATTTGCGCAGGAAGCCACGCTCTGGCAGCCGCTGTTGTTTGTAACAACTAGATGTTCTGGCAGTCCTCGGATCATTTAAATCTGCCTAATAGACTTTTAAGGACTTACTGGAGCTGTGCTCTATTAGTCTTTCAAGGTGTTTAGTCATTCAGGGCATAATGAGTGTCTAGTAGTAGTAAGTCAAAGCGTTTTGGACTTTAGTTATAATCGTTAAAAATTTTGGACCACATGTTGGTTCTGGTCTGTGAAATCATCTGAGAATCATTGTGTTAAATTTTGTTGAAGGCTCTTGCATGAGTGTTGAAACACGTTCAGCATTTTTACACAAACGGCTTTGATTAACTGCTATCACGTTCAAATTGACCCAGATTGCCGAAAACCTTCACAGACTATTGGAGCCTCTGGGTGGCAGGTGGCACTAGTGTGCAGGAATATCTGTAGCTCTGAACCAATAAGTCCTGCAGTTTTTGCATTAGAGGCCTTTTTCAGGCCAGTGAAATGTTGCGCACTCACAGGGAATAGAGGTTAATGTACACCATACTAGTCAAAGTTTTGAATACACTGAATTGAAACAAAGTTTTGAAACTATTAAATGTGTCCTTAACCACTTACTATCTCACTATGTGATGTGTTTTGATTGAATCCCTTACTTAGACATGAGTTGCATTTGCGAATTTTAAATGACGGCGCGAATGTCGTAAGTAAATGCATTGAGATGGATGTTTATGTTTAAGTACATGTTGATTAATAGTCGGGGGGTTGGGCACTGGCCAAGTGGATGGCCGTTTTCGAACATATCATTTGAGCACCATATTTATTTTTATTTTTTTCTCCACAGTGCCTTTTCTCATGATGGATAAATATTCAGTTGGGCAGCTTTAAAAGAAACTTGAAAGAACACTAGTGGGAAATGAAACACTCCTGTGCACTGATTTTAGCATCATCCACTTAATGGGGAATCTGACGACTCATAATAATAACTGCCCAACTGTGATGACGTGTCAGACCTACACTTAAGAACTTATAATGTGTATGTGCAGGACTTGGTTTTTCGTTCAGTAGGATCAGAATGTAACGCTTACTTTGTGTCACATGACCCCACGAAAAAACCCTGCTTTAGCACCTTTCATTTGCTCCCCCTCTCACCACCAACACAAAACACTCAGTCCTTTATGCATATATCTGTGCTGTTTTATAATAAAAAGGGCAACGATTTCATTTTAACTACACATTAGCAAGGTCTTACCTATTTACATCTAGATTGTAACATACTTTTTACTATTATGATCTTACTAAGTATGGATGTTGGTCCTAATGAAACCGCAATCACTTAATTTAACAGGCGAATGTTGCCATTTTCAAACTTAATTTATTTCAAATTTGGTATGATTTTGTTTCTTCCTTGCCTGCACAACTAAGAATATTTTTTTTTTCTGAATTGATTTCTGATGTGTAATCTATTTCTAGTTTCTGTCAGTATGTTGCAAATAAATAAGGGGCTGGAAAATGTATGCTTCCTAAAACAAGCTATTCGTAAATGTACACCTTCATCTCCAAGTCATTTGTACCGTCATGAACTTAACCTGCAAAATCTCACTTAAAGCATCGAAGCCCAAGTTGAAGCTCTAACGGAGATGGATGTTTATGTTTAAGGTGGTCCTTTAATTGTTGTGTGAATCTAATTAAAATCTAGGTCAACTCTTTTTGTTGTGAATTTGTGATGCCACTTTTTTTTGTTTTCACCGCGTGGATGATTACATATAAATTCCTCACTCTCTGTTACTAATATGTGAAATATGTATATAAGTTGTGAGACTATAGCATAAGATGAAATAAAACTCTTTATAAAAAAAAAAAAATTTTTTTAAGGAAAACTTTTTATTTATGAAAAATGATGAGTTGATCAGTTTGTAGTCACATTTACTGTTGTGGAAAGGCCATGAAACAAGTTAGATCCTGTTATCACTTATGTTACAGCAGCAACTTCTTTTGAAGTTATTAAGGGAAAAAATGCAACTTGATAAGGAGAAACCTTAAAGCACAACGTCTTTCATTCTCAGGATTTCCTGTGGTACAGTAGTTAAAGGTACAGCTCTTACTTACATAGCAATAACACTGGAGATTCCTTCCAAAAATGTTAAATAAACATCTCCTTATTGAATGCTTTGTAGCAACAATGAGATGTTTTCATTGTTAAATAACATCATTTTTACCTTTTCTTTTCTTTTTAAAACTAGTCCATGGGGTGTACAGTGGCTTAGTAGTTAGCACATTTGCCTCACACCTCCAGGGTTTGCGGTTCGATTCCCAGTATGCACGGATATTGCATGTTCTCCCCATGCTTTGGGGGTTTCTTCCAAAGTCCAAAGATGCACAATGGCTGATTGGCATTTCCAAGTTGTCAAACTTTATCTGCTCCATACAACTTTCCCTCTCACAATCTTTGCAATATATCTTACAATCAAAAATAGGGTGGCTGTGGCTCAGGTGGTAGAGCGGGTTATCCACTAATCATAGGGTTGGCGGTTCAATTCCCGGCTCCTGTGACTCCACATGCTGAAGTATTCTTGGGCAAGACACTGAACCCCAAGTTGCTCCTGATGGTAAGTTAGTGCCTTGCATGGAAGCTCTGCTACCACAGGTGTGTGAATGTGACACAGTATAAAGTGCTATATAAGTGCAGACCATTACCATTCTGTACGTCATAATCACACTGTCTGTGCTTATTATATTTAATTCCAATTATTTGCTATAAAAATATATATTGGTGCCTTCACAGAATTTCTAAACTAGCTCAGTTTGGCAATTCCATTAACTGTTCAGTTTACTGCTCTTTCCCCACCCCTGAGCATGGGGGCAGTGTGATTTGTGTCCTTATGGATCTCTCTTAGTATTTGGTGCAGTTCCCAATTTTAAGCACTAGCTGAAATAATAACTCCCTGGTGTTAAATGGGTAATTCGCAACATCTAGAATAGAGAATGAATCAATGGACTTACATCGGCTTACATCTGTCAAATAGCAACATTTTTATAACTTTGGTCACGCAGTAGAGGTTGAAATGCAAACGTGAATGAATGAAGATAACAATAGAAACCTTAAGGCAATAAAAATAGTTTCAAAAGAACCAAAATGATGGCCTTAATCTCTAGACCTTAAATAATGGCAGTATATGACACCTGGCAGATTTATAAAAGTGCGTCATTTACAATGAGCAAAGAATGACCACGCTGCAGTGACAGAAAGAACGTGTGGGTTGGTCACAGACCACAGGGACACCCCAGACCCCACTTTGGACCATGGGACCATTTTTGACACGTCTGTGAATTCTGGCACTCTAAATGTCCTTCTGGAATAACAATCCTTTTTATTTTGTCTTCATCATTTTGTCCTAAATGGAGGCAAATTAATGCACTTAGCAGGAAACTCCTAATTTGACACAATGAACTGTTGCGGTTTCACCTAGAGACCCTGGATTAGTTAGAACAAATCACATTTCCAAAATGGTGTCCTATAGTTAAAATTTCCCCACAAGATGGCATCAAAATTCCACACCATCAGTCAGTGGTGTGTGTGCAGACTAGAGGAAGCGGATTATCATATTTACATGATCTCTTTTGTAGAATATGTTTTTGTCTTATTGTTCATTTATATGCAGCCATCTATTACTGAATCGTGCCTATTGGGTGTATGTATTTTCAATTTACAGAAATCTGATTATGAAAGATGTTTATGTAAGGGAACATTCTTCATTGTTAAACATGTAGTTTGCAGAGGATAAAACACTTCATGACGTACTGCCACTGCATCGGTAAAGGTTTTATTCTTCTATCACAGTAATTTGCCAACCATTACAATTTTTTTTATTAATTAAAGGGGGACATCATACCTTTTATTCATTTAGGTGGGCAGTGGTAGCACAGTGGTTAAAACATTGGGCTACTGATTAGAAGGTCATGTGTTCAAACCCCAGCACCATGCAGCTGCCACTGTTGGGCCCTTCCTTGAGCAAGGCCCTTGACCCTCAACTTCTCAGATGTATAAATGAGATCAATGTAAGTTGCTCTGGATAAGGGTGTCTACCAAATGCCATAAAATGTAAATTTATAGTTACATTTAATATCATGGATATTAAATCTGTGGACTAAGTTAGTTCCTGTTTTCACGACTAAGTTAGTTTGTGTTTTCAAGTTCTAGCAACTATAAACACTCAATTTCTGCTGATGTTCATAAACAAACAAAAAAAAAAACACAAAAAAGCACAATTCCTGCTTACCAAGAAACCACAAAACACAATGTCTGCCTTTCCCTGCTTTAAATTTTGACTGTTACAAAACATGAACACCCAAAACCCCTTCAGTAAATATAACATAAATGTCTCCACAGAAAGCTTCCACATATCAACAATTAGATAAAAAAAAATTGTTAAATAAAAACCCACTTTTGCCATATAAACGGTAAATAATTAAACGCCTTGATGCTAGCACTACTGTCTAGAGCTGCTGTTATAGAAAATTCTAACCAATAAATCCATCAGTCCATTTTCCCAGGGAACTTGGGGTACAAGTTGGGGGACACCCTGGATGGAGTGCCAACCCATTTCAGGCCACAATTCACACGCTGCAGACACTTAGGAAATGCCAATCAGCCTACCAGGCGTATCTTTGGACTGGGTGAGGAAATCGGAGAACATGCAAACTCTGTGCACACGGGTCAATTCTACTAATTGTAACCTTTTTATATTTTATTATTCTTATCTGAATAGTTTTGCTATTTTCTAGAAATAAATGCTTCAAAAACCTTGAAACATTGAACATTGAAATATGTAAGAAATGGGTTTAATGATCTTATATATGTGTTTATTGTAATCATAAAAAGATTATATTCAAGATATTTTCATATTATTTTGTCTTCTGGGAAACATGTAAATATCTTATGTGGCTTCTGAAGGGCAGTACTAAATGAAAAAGAGATCTTTAAATAAAAATAATAACAATTTACACTGATCATCCTGTTCAAAAGTTTACACCCCTTGGTTCTTAATGTAGTACATTGCTTTCTTGAGCATCAGTGAATGTGAATGTCCTCAGTGTGAAGATGGATCTCAGCATCATATACCGTTGCTGGAAAAGGGTCAAATATGCAGAAGATGCTGGAAAAGCAAAGAATGTGCAGGACCTGGAGGATTTTTCTGAAGAATGGTGGGCAGTTAAACTGCTCAGAACAATCGAGGGACTCATGAATAACTCTCACAAAACCACACACAGTGTAAAGAATCAAGCATGTGTAAACTTTTGAACTGGTGCAATTGTGTAAATTCAGTTATTGTGTCTACATTTTCTGACCCCTCTTTGACCCCTCTTATTTAAAAATAAATTTATGCATTATGAAGTAACGATTAAACTTTTCCAAAGTGGGCTTGCTGAATAAAGACCAAAGGCAGCATGTGTTGATCATAGAAAATATCATTTTTACTAGAGAAGGTTACAAAAATCACTTTACAGGATTCATAAAACTTTTCAAATCAAATGGAACTATGAAACATCTAGGACTACAATCCCATCAACGTACAATGGCTAATTATTTTCAGAGGACAACAGGGGAGAAGTAGGGAAACACCTTATCATAATTCATCAGAACAGTGGACTACACATCACCTACAGAGTGAAAGCAAAAAAGAGGACTATCGTCTTTCCGTCATGCAATAACGAGGGAACGATAAAACATCCAGGCACACATCTTTTTGTACAAAAAAAGAAAAAAATGTACTTCTGGGCACATCCCTGCAGTCATGTCCCCTTTAAACGAAACAGAACATACAGCAAGAAAGTTTCATATTCAGCACTGTATGAGAGGACAACACTAACATGCTTTCATAAAAGATGTCTGAAAGAAGAGTTGTGTTGTAAGAGAGAAAATTGAAACCGGCGATAAAAAGATTTACACTACTATATATATATATATATATATATGCTGTGAAAGCAAAGCTCAATTATAAAATACCATAAAATCATGGAAAATTCTGTACTTGTACATGGCAGTTTTTAGGGATGACTTTTATATGCACATAATAAAAGGAATCACTGATCGAATCACAAAACTTGGTAAATAACAAGCCGTGAACATTTCCACACGAAGAGAGCAAAATAACACCAAAAGCATATTTATAAAAGTGAAATATTCTCATGGGAAATGGCTGGAGGTCCAGCAAGTTAAATACTTTTGTGAATTTTTTTTATTATTATTTTCACTATCACTATGAGACATTTTACACATGTTGGTCTCACTCTATACCAAAAATGTCACATGATTTTAATTTTATATATATATATATATATATATATATATATATATATATATATATATATATATATATATATATATATATATATAATCATTTCTGTGCTGCTTGTTGCAGGGGAATGTGATCTTCTCTCCTGGATGAACATTTACAGTTGTGGAGAATGTGAAGAAAAAGCAACCACCTGGAGTTTTTTTTTTTTTTCACATGCAGTGTTTTATCTGTTTGATTATGTTAGCATTTTTCAATCTACTGTTGATCTTATTTTTTTTACATTTATTTTTAGTTCATTTTATTAATTAGAATATTTTCCTCTTACTGCTGATTTTTTAAAATGTTTTTATTTTTTAAAGATTCATATTTCAATTCATACATTTCCCCTCTTTATTAATCTTAGGCTAAAATTAATATTCATAATTCATTGTGATTCCAATATTTAATTCTAATTGTCTGTTCTTTAGAATTGTTTTCAGCATCACCGAATACGTTTACATGCACATCGATATTCTGATATTAACTGATACTTGGTGATATTCTAATTAGTACCGAGTCATGTAACACCGCAAACTGTTTTCCCAAATCAGATTAAGACGCTATTCTGCTTCCCCACATTCTGATTCCCACCCCTGGAATATGCCCATAATTAAATTTATTGCATGTAAACACCTTATTCAGAAAATCCACTGAAAGGAGATATATGTGCATGCTCAGTCCACAAAGAATTGTGGGTCGCAACGGCAGAATCTCTCGGTGGGAAAGGAAAAGCACATGTGTAGCTCGGTATACTTACAACAACCATGTATACAGGAATATTCCGATGCCTGTACGCATACATCGTATTCGGAATATGGCTGCAACCCGAATATAAACCTTAAACGGGATTTGATGTGCATGTAAACGTAATCTTGGTTGCTGCTTTCGTTTGTTTTTGATAATTGATCCTTGGGTTACATTTAGTAATAATTTAAATTTTCCAGGAATCACATATTTCCCTTAAACGAGAAATTCTTAAAGAGTGAATAAATATACAAGGATTTAATTTCAGAATAGTGCAACATATAAAGCACAGATATAAAAATGCTAAATGCCTCATACTAAAAGCTGAGTTAGACTTAAAAGCAGTGCTACTACTTTCAATCTTTCAGGTTTAGTCCATGGGTTTGACTTGAGTTTTGGGCATCGCATGATTGTTTTTTTGTTTGTTTGTTTGTTTGTTTGTTGTACAATTCAGAGAAAGGAGTTGTGTAAAACAGTGGTTTTGCAGAAAAAAATCTTAAAAAATGAAATAAATATTGTGTAATTTGCGCAACTAATTATTTTACCCTAATTTTATTGTATCTAAGAAAATGAAACTTTTCTATCATATACAACAGCGGTCCCCAACCCCTGGTCTGCGGACCGGTACCGGTCCGTGGGTCATTTGGTACCGGGCCGCACAGAAAGGATAAATAACTTACGTTATTTCCGTTTTATTTATTATCTGGATCTGAAAAATGACCGGATTCTCTCCGTTACATCCTTCTACGACTCACTCTCGATGCATGTCAAGACGCTTGTCTCGGTCACGTGATACGTTGAAACCTTACCATAGAGACCTGAGAGCGTTAGGGGGGAGAGAGGATGTTACGAGGACGCTGCTAATAAAGTTGCGATTTCACTTTGGATTCACGTTTATTATTATATTTTTAAAATACCCCAGTTTTTATGCCGGTCCTATCATTTTATTTTGTTGTATTTATCCGCCACACCTTAAAGGCCGATCCGTGAAAATATGGTCTGATATTAAACCGGTCCGTGGCGCAAAAAAGGTTGGGGACCACTGGTATACAAGACATTAAAGTTGATGTGGACCAAAAAAAAAAACAGTCACTCCAGGATTTTGCAGAAATTAACACAAAATCAAGCAAACTCTGCAATATTCGAAGGAGCTTGCAATTTCTCAAAATGACCGCAGATTTTCCGCAGATTCGGGACAAGACGCATCATGTGACATCATCATGACACCCATTCAAACGAAGCCCTCTTCAAATCACGTGCGTTGAACGTGAGTACAGCTAAAAGGTCTCATTTACCATCAAACATCACTGTGAAAGACAATTGCAATTTCGTCGATTCAAGTAGGTTTCCGAAAAAACCTTCAAAATTGCATCGCAAATTTTGGAAAAAAAAAAATCAGCAGCAAAAGCAAGCATTTTGGTCGCAACAATCACAAAACAAACTGTACGGACTGAAAAAAAGACATATTTATAGGCCAGATCAAGGTTGAAATAAGACTAACACTCTGAACAGATATTCTTTCTGAAGAATATCATATTGCTGTAGGTGTTTTATTTTTTTCATTATTGTACATGAAATGTACTTTAAATGACTAATTTACTTTATTTTTAAATATCATATCACTGATATTTCTGTTGTCAATTAACAAATAAATGACTTGAAATCTTGAATTATAATTATTATTAGATCATATAACTAGCTTTACTGTTTAACCTACAACAACATGTACCACTGATTTGCTGGCAGTTTCACTGAATTTATTTCACACTGCATGTGAGTAGATCTGGACCTTTCAACAAGCTTTCTTCTATGTCCAACAGCAATAGCTAATACGGCATCTACCATTTTTGTATCCATGGTATCAAGTACCAGTATAAAAAAGAAAAAAGAACACAAAAAATATGTTAGTAGTAGTAAAAAGAAAAAAGAAAAAAAAAGCTGTTTAGGAAACCATTAACCGAGAGTGAGAGAGAACGAGATCAGAGAAGTTTCATATTAAACCAGGCATACGTTATTAAGTATTAAAAAAACAACAACATTCATACACGTTCACTCAGTTCCTGCAAAATGTCTGTAGCATGTTAGTGCAGACAGTAAGTGCTGTGAGGTTGTGTGTGTTACGTCAACAGTGTCAACAGTCGTAACCTGGAATTTTCACTAACCGTTTTAGCCATTAGTCATTAACAAAAAGCACACAAATAATGACGATTCTGAATATCATGCATGCATTTCCATAGCATCTTACCAAAATTGAGTAAAACACGTCTTGATCATCATGTAAAATCGTGTAATAACTGATACCGTATCATGGTCGTAACTGCTCTATAACACACTGTTGCTGTAGCACACTACTAGGCCATGTTAGTTAGCTCTGTTTTGAATGTGTGTGTGTGTGTGTGTGTGTGTGTGTGTGTGTGTGTGTTTAGTTGTGGAATTAAGTTGTTTTCTGCCCCGTTTACGAGTATGAGTTGAGGCCCTCCTTGGAGCGTGACTGCACATCCTGCAGCTCGCCATCGTCCTTGGTCTTGATGTCTTGGTAGGCGTGAGTTTGCTGGCACGCGCCCTTCAGATACGCCCAGTTCGCTGACAAAATCATCAGGTAGTGCACCTGCAAGAGAGAGGACCGAGGACGAGGAAGAACAGGAAGAAAAAGAAAAAGGGTGGAAGAGAAAGGGAAGGGGGAGTGGGGTATTAGAAGTGAGTGGGTTAGTCAGCTAAAGCTAGCGCTAAGAGTTAGGCTAAAATTCGGTTAGCATCTATACGACAATTTCAATGACAAAATGTATACAACATTTTAATTGATGTAAGTGTGCAGTAAAATGAAGCATGGCTATAATGTTAACTCAGGATGAGATGTGTTAGTGAACAGGTTAAGCTAAGCTAGGACACTGCTTAGAGCTAAACCAGCTAACAAGTTTAGGTTAGCAGAACATTTTCGGAACTGTTCTAGGAACTTCTGAATCAAAAAACATTCACTCTGCTGAGGACACTTCTATATAAAGTTTGTAAACGGCAACATTTTTTTTTTTACTGTAGAGATATTAACACTGACATATCATTAATGTTAGTTTTGCTTTTTTGTCTAACTGGAAATACTGGGTGAGCACCATTCTAATAACAATGTGAAGTAAACTAGTATTACAGCAGATGTTTTTAGAACATTGCAAGATTGTTATTTCTGATATATTACAGTCTAACCTACTTAGAACCTGGCGAATACTTACTGAACTTTGTAATAACGTTCTGTTAGCTAGCAGCAGTCACTTACACCTAAGGCTGTTCCACTAAATAAAAAGACAGAGAAGTTCTTGTTCTGCATATTAAATGTTTATTTCCAATTAAGACTTAGAAAAGAGCCTCTACTGGTCCTGAAGCAATTCTATCTCTGAACTTGACAGTGAATAAAAAGTCCAAACATGGCCAAAAGTCAGTAAAGTCCACAAGAAACATTGCATAACGCAAAGCCTAAAAACTCTCAGGATCTGTAAAAGTACAATTCATGCCCGTCACAGGTACAATTGATGAGGAGTGAATGTCAAAGTTGAATTGGGATCAAACATTTCACCAAATGCTTCGATTGACATTTTAATCACAGCACTAATCCACTAAATAAACTCCCTCAGGTTGTAGTACTTGAACTACCTTGGCTTTGACTGCTGGTGCCTCAGGGCATTTATAGTACAAAGTAATGGACAGAACAAGTCCCTTAATACTGATCCTGGGCCTGAGACTACTTACTCATTAGATTCTATAGCACACATGTACTGGAGATGTTTCTAGTGGACTTGGGTTAACGTTAATATGACAGGTCTTATGGTCGTCACTGGTTTTAAGACCAACTTGTCATTGACGTGGATAAATTCAGTGAACATTCTCTAGAAACCAAACCAAATCTTTTGATTACAACAAGACATACTTCACTGCACTACATGTTTGTGATGATCAATATAATCCTCAGTAAGCTACTGCATGGTCCGTGGTGTCAGTATTACACTTTCTTTGCTCTATCTTCCTTTCTACATCCCTCAACCCAATTCTACCTCTTCTTTTTATCAAAACATTGTCTACACTTTGTGCTTGCCCTGTCAAAAGCGCAAGATCTTAGAACTTAGTGGTGTGGCTGTGGTCGTGGCTCTTAAACTTCAGCACGGCATAGTTATACGTGGTGGCCATCATGTAGATGAGCTAGGAGGAAGAGAGCAGAGGAGAATAGAGCAAGTGGGTGATGTGATGGGAGTCACATTTGCACAAGCACACTGCGCATTAGACAATGATCCATTGGCATTACATCATTAACCCCCAATTTATGTTTAGCTAAAATTGATTGGAGTATCTGTGGAAATGGTTGGAATATCTGTAGACGTGGGTGGTAATAGTCAGAGTATCTGTAGAAGTGGGTGGGAGTGGTTGGAGTACCTGTAGAAATGGGTGGGAGTGGTCGGAGTATCTGTAGAAGTGGGCGGAAATTGTTGGAATATCTGTAGAAGTGGGTGGTAATAGTCGGAGTATCTGTAGAAGTGGGTGGGAGTGGTTGGTGTAACTGTAGAAGTGGGTGGGAGTGGTCAGGGTATCTGTAGAAGTGGGTGGGCGTGATCAGAGTTTCTGAATAAGTGGGTGAGAGTAGTCGGAGTATCTGTAGCAGTGGGTGGGAGTGGTCGGAGTATCTGTAGAAGTGGGTGACAGTGGTCGGAGTATCTGTAGAAGTGGGTGGGAGTGGTCGGGTGTCTGCAGAAGTGGGTGGGAGTGGTCGGAGTATCTGTAGAAGTGCGTGGGAGTGGTCAGAGTATCTGTAGAAGTGGGTGGGAGTGGTCAGAGTACCTGTAGAAGTGGGTGGGCATGATCAGAGTTTCTGAATAAATAGCTGGGAGTGGTCAGAGTGTGTTTAGAAGCGGGTGGGAGTGGTATCTGTAGAAGTGGGTGGGAGTGGTCGGAGTATTTAAAGATATTTCTATCGTTCATGGGTAAGTTCATGGGCAAACAAAACACGAGGGTTTAATGAACATAGCTATAATGAACAAAATCATGAATCCCCATGACAACAGCCGTAACTTGTTTTTTTCTGAAGACCCAAGTTCATCAGAAAGTGCAAAAATCACAATAATGTTATGGTAAGATGTAAATGCATGTCGCTTGTTGAACATGTAGAAAAATAAAATGGTTTAAAAAGAAAAAAAAATTTTTTTTACCAGTGCAATCACAGTGGCTCCAGCTCCGGCGCACGCAACAATGTAGAGATGGTAGGACAAATAAAACTGTTATGGAAGGAAAGGAAAGACATGTCAGACAAATATCACGCCGAACAATTCACTAACAGAATTTGTTTATTCAAAGAAGACGAATAATGTATAAAAAATTGTTTAACATAATTTGGCTAATGCTTTAAATATGACATTTTTTTCAGCAATTAAACTGTAAAACAACACTTTTAACACAGAATTGCTATCAGTTACTTAGTAATGGAAGTCCCATTGACCAAGGGCATCTCTTTTGATATGTTACTAAAAATGTTTAGATTTTATATCCATTAAAGCTTTCCCTCTTCTCAGTTATGTTAACGAGCTAAAAATGTTAATTTCCCTTGGCAAGTCTAAAACATCTTAACATGCTGTTATTTCTGTAATATAAACATGGTCATTAGAGATTATAAGCCAAACATATGACGTTTCGTTTTTGGTATAAGGCAATTCTCTAGGTCACTTTTTAGATAATGCTATAAAATGTAAATCTATTGCTCCCCTTTCAAAATTTAAATGGGTCCTTCTCACACGAACATTTGGAATAATGGGTAGAACTTTACCTCACTGGTGTTGCAAATGTCAGCCAAGGTTTGCCCACAAGCTTTCCCAGGATCTGCATTCCAGGGAATGATTCCTGACGATACAACAGCGCACCACACATTAAGGTTGGATGAAAAACTTCCAACCCTGTCTTGTTGCATTTATGTCATCATATTTCATGATTTACAGACAAACGGAAAAGCAACAATGTGTACATTCGTTCCATGTGATTGAACTGAGTTACATTAACACAGTTTGTTTTCATACTGTATATCCAACATGATATAATCATTTATTTTCAAAGCCCTGAAGAAAATCAAACTCCACATTGTCATTAGAGAATATAAGCCAAACATATGAAGCAATTTTTATTTTTTTTCTGACCCAAACTGAAGATCAAACCCAGGTCACTGACCCAAACTGAAGATCAAACCGAGGTCACTGACCCAAACTGAAGATCAAACCCAGGTCACTGACCCAAGCTGAAGATCAAACCCAGGTCACTGACCCAAACTGAAGATCAAACCCAGGTCACTGACCCAAACTGAAGATCAAACCCAGGTCACTGTCCCAAGCTGAAGATCAAACCCAGGTCACTGACCCAAACTGAAGATCAAACCCAGGTCACTGGTATTCAGCAGCAGCCACATTACCATTGCACATTCTAACATACACATTTATTCACGTTAATTTAATACTATAGTTATAGTTTCCATCAATGCAACATCCCTCAAAGATTTCATAACGTAATTGGTTTATGTTAATACAACGTGAATTGATCAGGCTCACACATAATTCAATCTACTAATTAGAAACTTGTTTAAATTAAGTTTGTATATGCAGTTTAATAATGTTTTGATGAGAAACTTATTCTTTTTTAATGTAAACTATACATAATTAGTTTTTTTCTTAAATCTGGCTGTCCACATATTCCATTTTTTTTTCAATGCCGGTACTTTACATTAAAGCATGCACAATAATATTTAGCATCCCATTTTGAATTCCTGAGGGCACATTTACGCCAACTGTCCCTTAGGGAACGGAGATAAACTCTTATTGCACCTGTTTTTACTCTTTCCAAGAGGCAACATGCCAAGTGCTTTATGGCTGATCAATGTAAATTAGATTGTACAAAGCACCAAGGCTGTATTCTGTTTCACCCCCTTACTACTCACCATACTGCCTCACATCCACACAGATGTTGTCAATAGAGGTGAGGTTGGCGATGGGAGACTTTATGGTGGCGCATGTGGTCCACATGTTGTAGAAGACGAAGACTGGCACAGCAGAGAAACCAAAGATGCCCAGCCAAGCCAAGCCCAAGATGTAGGTCAGGAACACAAACTGTGGGAAAAGGAGAAAAACGGTAAATTTGTAATTCTAATACACACAATAAAACCATATATTAGTGTGATAGTGTTATATTATGGATGTAACACAATGACACTATCTGTATCTGTATGAACAGAAAAACTTGTACAAGCTAATATTTTTTCCTTATTAATGAAATTCATATGTGATGTACACTATTTGTGCGGTTCTGCTACATCCCTAAGTCATACAAATAAAGTATCTGAAAACTATTTTTTTACTTACCAGGAGCAAAATATTTTTTTTCTTTTTTACAAAAACCAAGCCTGAAGTCCATGTGAACTTACAAGGGAAATTATTGAGAATACAGTGCCCTCCACTAATATTGGCACCCTTGGTATATATGAGCAAAGAAGGCTGTGAAAAATTGCCTTCATGTGTGCAAAAACAATTATAAACTTGCACTGCTAGAGTCCTGTTTTTCCATCTTACCTCATGGCCTGTACACATGTATTTCCATTTATAGCAATTAAATTGTAAAGGTGATCTTTAAATTGCCAGTACATCATCTCTTTACCTTAAATATTAGTAATATGATCAATAGTAATTGAAATAGACGCATACCTTTCCTCACATGTTCTAAGGATTAAGGATTATTTTGGTGCACATGAGAGATTCAGTGAACATGATATAGAATCTTTTTAACACTTTTGTTTCACCTCTGATATATATATATATATATATATATATATATATATATATATATATATATATATATATATATATATATATATATATATATATATATATATATATATATATATATATAAGAGTATATATAACTTGTCAGATGTTCACTGGTGAAAGTATAAGAAATCATTTTTATGTTGCGATCATTTATTAAAAACATGAACTAGGTCGTTTTGACATAACCAGAACACAGGGGTTAATGCTCAATCACACAATAATATGGTGACCTAGTTAAGCCTTATCCATGGGGCTTAGAGCTACTGCATATGCAAACACATACACATACACACACACACCTACAAGGCTTTAAATTATATTATACTATAGGACAATTAGACTGTATGGCACAAATAGTACTATAGCAGTCCTGCATGGTTGGCCTTGGCCTGTATTTGCAAAGACTGTAGGATGTATTTGTGTTTGTGTGTGTGTGTGTGTGTGTGTGTGTGTGTGTGTGTGTGTGTGTGTGTGTGTGTGTTTGTGTGTGCAAGTATTTGTGTGCTCAACTCTCACCATGGCACTGATGCAGCGGCCACACACAGTGGTCTTGAACTCGCTGTGCATCTCTTTGACTGCGCTGGTCGTGTAAAAGCCCTCAGCCAGCAGGATAATGCCGTAAAGGAAGAAGAAAGAAGCAATACCATAGATGATGTACTGCAGAATCTGAACACTGGATAGAAAACACAGAAAACGAAAATATGCCTTTACCTAAAAAATAAAAAAGTCACATTATTGGTAGTGCAGAAATTACATTTTTGTCTGGAATTTTGTATACTGTTACTATTATGTAGTACTACACTATTAACTATGTCCAAAATATTGCATCAACTTATCCGTTTTTTTCATTATTTTACTCTATTTTACTTTACTTAAATCCATAACTTACTATTCAATGTATTTTTAAAAACCAAGTCTTATTAAAAAAGACATTAAAAAAGACTTATTATAAAGGCTTATTAAAAAAAGTCTTAAAATGTATTTCTTATACTTTCACCAGTGAACATCTGACCAGTATTATTTCAGCTTGTTTTGAAATCCCAATATGAAATGAAAACACATCTCATTCACACCATTTTTTCATTTAAAAAACAACAACATTGAGACACTATATTAACAAACATTAACACTAATGTGCTCCTAATATGTTAATCATTGCCTCCTAATGGATGAAAACTGCAATTGATTCAAACAGTGCTATGATATATGTATTACTCTCATGTAGGGCTGGCAATATGGCAAATATATATATCACATACACAAAAAATTATTTATCAAGCAACAAACATCAATACTGTAGGTACAAAAGTAGATTTTAACATACAAGCTGTGAATTAGATAATCTGTGTTATATAGTCAACTCCAGAATTATTGGCACCCTTGGCAAACCTGGGTAAAACATCCATCCATCCATCCATCTACTACCGCTTACTCCTTTTCAGGGTTGTGGGGGAACCTGGAGCCTATCCCAGAGAGCATCGGGCACAAGGTGGGGTACACCCTGGACAGGGTGCCAGTCAAAAAAAGTTTAATTATCCTATTTATTTAATTACTTGTTTAAAGTTCACTCGAGTGAACTTTTAAAACACTTAAGCAGTCATCCATGACTTCCTGTTTCACTGGGGTGCAAATATGAGGTGACAAAGAAATCTTTAGCCATTCATCAACATGGGGAAGTTTAGAGAATACAGAACAACTGAGTTATAGTTTCTATAACTATCTAAATCTGTGCCCTGCGATGGACTGGTACCCTGTCCAGGGTGTACCCTGCCTTGTGCCCGATGCTCTCTGGGATAGGCTCCAGGTTCCCCCACGACCCTGAAAAGGAGTAAGCAGTAGTAGATGGATGGATGGATGAATGTTTTACCCAGGTTTGCCAAGGGTGCCAATAAATCTGGAGTTGACTATATAACACAGATTATCTAATTCACAGCTTGTATGTTAAAATCTACTTTTATAAGCGGTAGAAGATGGATAGATGGATGGATATCTAAATCAACACAAAAATAGTTCTATGGTCACAGAATCAAACTTCTGACATGGCCATCCCAGTCCCTCTTGAAAATCTGTGGGGTGAGCTATAGAGGTCTATGGAGACAATGTAAAATCGATAGATCCTGCAGGATTTTGATAGATACTCTACTGGGGATTAATCTCAGATTTATCTCATCAAGCAAGATAAGAGACTCAGTGCTGTTATGTTGGTTATACAAAGGAAGGCTTTACAAACTGCTAAAATACAGGGGTGCCAATAATTGTGACATGCAAAAAAAAAAAATATTCCATGAATAGGATTTTAAAATTTAGGATATTTGGAATCTGAATCCTGTGTCTTTAGCCTGCAGTTCAAAAACAAAAATCTATTCGTTCTGTTCTGAACTGAAAAATGAGCACTGGCATGTTCACAGGCATTTTGGTCACATATTTTCAGCAGATGGTGATACATAATGCTACCTAAAATACATTCCTATTTCCTGTGCTTCTCTACATCTCTATGTCTGTCCTTCCCCCCTCCTACTCTCTTTCTTTGTTTGCCATACATATCTACCATACCACCAACTTAGACATGCAGAGTAAAATGTGAAATGTACACCGTGTGTGTGTATATATATATATATATATATATATATATATATATATATATATATATATATATATATATATATATATATATATATATGTATATATATATTGCCCTCCACTAATATTGGCACCTTTGGTAAGTATGAGCAAATTTCGTGAAGCTCAACCATCTTTTGTCACACATCACAGCTATATTTCTTCGTCCTACCCATTAGTATGAATGACTAAGGGAATTCGGCCTGTGTGCTGCCTCATATTTATAGCCCTGTGAAATAGTATGTCCTGGTTAAACAATTTCCTGTTCCTAGACACCCAGGTGTACTAAAAAACTATTTAAATATCAATGCTTCAAATATATTTTTTCTCATATGAATTCATAGGGGTGCCAATCATTTTTGTACACCTATATTTAAAAAAGATCAAAAGGTTAAACAATAAAGACAAATTTTCACAGCTTTCTTTGCTCATATTTACCAAGGGTGCAAATATTAGTGGAGGGCACTGCATATATAAACCGTCATAATCTGCATGTACATTTCTCCCTATCCCCCCACCCCCACACACACTCACACGTCACCGAGGCTGGCATGCTCGGCTGTGATGTGGGAGAAGTGATTCTCCAGCATTGTCATGGTGCTCGTCAGTGCCACATGCCCGCAGCCGCAGAACAGAGCCACGCCTGCGAAGCACAGGATGGTGGCCACCAGTGAGGCGTACGGCACGCCACCCAGACATTTAATGCAGCAGTCCACGCAACCTGCAGTCAGACGGAAAGACGAGAAAGTAATATTGCAACGTTAGATTAGTGAGACACAACAGCAGTCCGCATGACATTACTCACCACACATTAACCAAGTTAATGATTTTCTGGCTCTGGGGTTAATGTGTGGGGATAAATGAGGTTAATTATTATTATTCATAGTATCCACTGTATGCTAAAAGCATCACACACTTCACACACAGCTCTAATGCAAGTCTAAAAAAGGAGGAAAGCATGGGGATCAAATATGTCTTCTTTGGTTAACTTTCGTAAAGTGGAAATGTGTTGGACCTCCCCAGACAGTTAAATGCTGGAAATGTAAGTTTCCGTGAAAGCTGATATTTTACAGTTAGACATCTTTGACAAATTGGTTACAGTCATTTGGCAGGTGGTCTTATTCAGCTTAACAGCTGAGTATGCAACAGTAAAAAGCACTTGGAGAATGACAAGAGACTAATACCGGCTCCTAAAAGTACTAGAGTGGTCGAAGTGGTAGTGAAAGAATAATTTCAACTGAATGAGGTTTTGACAATAGATGCCAGTGCAGAGAAATACACATAAGTATTATCCTAGATCTTGTCTGAAGAACCATGTCTTTATATCTTTGCATAACGAATGGAGAAACTGGGATGTTCACACAATAGAGTGATTGGTGTGTTCACACTGAAAACCCCCCAAAAAACAACGTTCACTTTCAGTTCCCGGATGATGCACTCATTCAACCAAAAAAAACAGTGTGGAATGATGGACGTGTCATGCACTCAACAGTCGCAGCTTTCCTTACGTTACAGATGGGGAGAGGCTATATCAGGCTCAGATGCTGAATGAAAAAATATAAGATCCACTTATAACCACTACTTACTAAGTTGATTTAAAATTGTGCAAGCAGAGACGATTACGCCTACGTCTCATGAATACTGAGGTCTTATTGGGCATAAAACGAAACATTAACATAAACAGTAAAATGTACCAATACATTTTTGTTATCAGTTTAGCTATTTCGCTAATGCTGGCGCCATCCCATTAAGTGCGTTTGACGTAATTTGCCCTCGACCAGGAAAGAACCTATACTTCCGGTTACTACAATAGTGAAAGTGTGCCATTTGAGATGATACTACCCTTCTAAAATTCATACGCTAGACGGCAGAGAGTATAGTGCATAGTATAAGTATATAGTGTTTAGTATGTAATTTGGGACACACTACCAGTCTTCTTCCCTGCATTTTAATATAAAATGCTCAATATAAAATGATTTAAGGGTTATGTCCTATACTAAATACAGGGTGTCCCAAAAGTCTCCATACGTTGGGGAAATTAAGACTTCTTAGCACAATTTCTTCCAATTTTTTTCATACTTAGATTATATATATACATGGAGACTTTTGGGACACCCTGCAATATGGTACAGTAGTACAGACCTTATGGTAACAGGTAACCTACAGCAGTGTAATTTGTGTGGTGCTGGTACACAATTTGGGACAGATATTTATTTATATCTGCAGTAACTATACCAGCTCAGCGTGCTACTCTAGTGCTGAAATAGAACGTCAGTGTACATGTTTGTCACATATAGAGAGCAGAGATTTGCTTATTCTGACAGACAGTAATGCATTTAATGGATGTCATTTATGTATAAACATTTCCCATCAGGAAGACATTCGATTTTTTTTTTGTCAAATGGGGGATTTTGCATATGATCTAAAGCACTCTATGTAGATTATGAAATTGTACCACTTTAAGAATTTGTTATAAGAACCCCTGATAAATTTGCTGCCTACGATTGTAGCTATGCTTGGCATGTTCACAGGATACACAACATTCTGACTTTTAGTCATTTCTGCAGAAGAAGAAAATGAAGCAACTGTTTATATTCATTGCTGAGCAAAGCACATGAGTCAAAATCACTTGTTTGGGGTGCATACAAAGAACCATCGTGTTTCTTGTGTCACAACACATTAACATTGTGAGAAGGTATGCACAGAAAGTAACTCACAATACAGATACAGAGATAAATCTTTGGCATGACAAACCAACCAAACAAAGCCAAGAACTATAATCCAGGTCAAAACATAGATTTAAAGTTTTAAGTCCTTGAAAGATCCTTTCACCCACCTTTCACCTTGAAAGAGTCCTTTGACCCACTCATCTGGTTAGTGATGCAAATTAATTTCCAAGCCGTATAGTCACCCTGAATATACACAACCATCTGTTCCACAGCCCTGCCCTTTAATGCATCCGACAGCACTGCTGCAATCAGCAGGAGCCCTAAAAGTCTGACACATTAACCTGTGATCACCGTAATCGTCGACAGATAATTTATATAAGTACATTGTGATGATTTCATGAAAAAAAAAATCGTAGATGCCATAAAAGGACAAAATGGATGGAAGAGAGATTCGCCTTATTGGGTGAGATTCAGGAATGATTATATGGACAAGATGGAGACATAAGATGGAGAGGGGAGATATCATGCTCTACAATCATTTAAATCTTATATAATAGCTGTTAAAAATAGCTCTGCTAAACACACACACACACACACACACACACATACATACACACACACACACACACACAGATTGAGAATAAAAGAGGGTGTTAAAATCACATGCTCTTGCACATTCCTCTTTAGTGTTTCCATGGAAACCCTTTTCCATCGGCATCCCGAACACTTTCAAATCGCAGTGAAGTGAGCGGTGTGTGGAAATGGGCGCTTCCCCTTTGTCCTTCTTTACTGTACTGTCGTATGAAGAAAAACGCTTAGAAAACTGTAATTAGAAAAGGTCACTGTATTTGCGTCAAGCAGTATATTTTGCACAACATTAATTTATCACATGGGAATATCTGTACAGAGAGTATACTCTTTTTATATGTGCTTACACTCTCATATACGGCTACACATGAAGGAATTTTGCATTTTTATCCTGATGCTGTTTTTCTGTGCAGATAGTGCGTGTAGTCTCTAGTTACCTATATTCTCCTGTATACTTATTGTACTCTGCAGCACTCTGCCGTTTTACTGAAACTGTCATTTTGTACACTGATGCTGTCTTTCAATTGTACAGCCAGGGGCGGAGCTTCCGAGTAGGGGTGTGGAGGAGGTAACCCCCCAATAATCAGAACTAGCTATTATAACCACCTGATATATCATTATCAATCATTATACCATGATCAACTGAAACACATGTCGAAGTAATTTATGTTGCAACATTACTGGTGTTCCGAATCGATTGTGAGGTTGTCATAATAGAAATCTGATAAAAATACTCAAAGCACCCGCTACGTTGCGCAAGTTGGTATCACCCAACTATTTCCTTGCAACACAACGTTGATTTCTGCCGTTTGACTGGGAGAGGGCACAAGTAGTTTGAAAATGAAGAGAAGACTAATTTTGCATTGCTGGTCAGAGAGGGACCATAATTAATGAATGAATTAATTAACTAATTAATAGATAGATAGATAGATAGATAGATAGATAGATAGATAGATAGATAGATAGATAGATAGATAGATAGATAGATAGATAGATAGATAGATAGAAAAATTGATAAATAAATAAAACATGTACTCAGAAGGAGGTAGGATAATATTGTGTAATCTAGCTAAAGATACTCGACATATATTGTAGCTAGTTAACAATTCATTGGAATTTAGCATTAACTATCAATATAACAGGTTAGCAAAAAGCAGCCTTGTGTTATGTTAAGTAAAGTTTATTTGAATAGTTCCCATTATTATCAGCAACAAGGTTGTTCACACTAAATGATGGGTATAAGTTTTAATAAGTTACAGTGTGCATTCATCTGGACTGTTATTATGCCCTGTGTTATTTGCTTTAATGAAACAATCATTTGATCATAAATGCTTGTGCACGATAGATAGATAGATAGATAGATAGATAGATAGATAGATAGATAGATAGATAGATAGATAGATAGATAGATAGATAGATAGATAGATAGATAGATAGATAGATAGATAGATAGATAGATAGATAGATAGATAGGCAGAGGATAATTATGTAATGACACTGCGGATATAACAAAGCTGTTTAAATTTTTTTTTAATTCATTAAAAATATCAGGAACTAAACAGTATCCATTGACACTTCAACCCCCCAATGTTCAAATTAAAGCTATGACCATGTGTATATTGGCACTTTATATCATCTGGTGTACAGACACTTCTGTTCTGTCTTGTATGATGCACTGCATTGTTAATGGTACCTATGTAACTTTTTTTGTTCAAAATAAATAATGAGTAAGTACATCATAAATCCATTTTCCAAACCATGTTTTTGTCTTGTTCTGATTCGCTAAGGTAAGCCTATTATAATTATTTATGTTTTAGACCTGTCGGGACGGATTTCGACGGAAATTGCATACATACGTCATTCACCCGCGCGCGTCTTGTCATATCCACAAACAGAAAAAAGTCGCTCTGGCTACTTTCTCACGTGTAAAGATGTGGGAGTAGCGTAGGTTAGATTAAAAAAAGGGAACACGACCAAGTTTGTAATTAAACCAGAATCAACACTGGCGTGGCTTTGCAAAGATGGTGATAACTCAGAGATTTAAAAAGTTTTAAAAGCAAACCAGAGATGGCTTTTTTCTTATTCAACAGGTAAGATATTTTACTGAAACAATAAATAGCCATTTAGCTCTCTAACAGAGTTCATGGTAAAGCATTATCTATTGTAATGGGTGATTTCTGTATGGGTTGTTAATGACGCAGTGCTGGATTATAAACTTAACGGGTAGCTAAATTAACAATGTTTTCAGCTGTCTAAATTGGTATCTCTTGAGCCTAGTAGTGAATGTTTTATGAGCAGTAGGATAATCTCCATTTTAGTTTAGTTATGAGAAAGAACAATTCACTTCTACTCCAACTAAAACACATCTGCTACCACCTGTTTGACCTTATCATACTCTTAATCATCTGGGGCTGAACCCAGCTTCTTCTCCATGCATTTTTTCCAGCTCAGCTAGTAGCCTACGTTTTGTTTTATGGAAGCTGAGGTAACGTAGTTGTCAATATATGACATGATCAGAAAAAGTTGGTTTTATCATTAAACTTGACTCAGGTGTTGTCACTGTTTGTAGGACTACAAGCCTGCTAAAATATAAAACATTTCTAATTAGGCTAGTTAGCTAGTGCTATCACTATCCAAGGGGAGGCACAATTAAGTTATGGGTTTAGCTGCTACAGTACCATGCAATGTACATTATCTTTCCTTATGCTCTGCTCATATCATGTTCGCGTAAACAAGAACTTATATAGATATTTACACACCATGGTTTCCATGTATATCCATTTTTCCTCACACTGACTGTGTGAGCAAGCGTTTGGCAGAATTGAGAACAGTCAGCCAAAAAGACACGAGTACTTCCACGTATTTTCCTGTAAAGCCTGTCTGATTGGTCTCACGTCCGTTCACTGAAAGTATAAAATTACACCTTCAGTGTTATTAATTAAAACATCTTCTTTTATTGACGTTCAGTTATTTAGTAGCAAATCTTTCTTAGTGGAGAATTAGTCGGGGCTAAAGAAAAAAACTTCGTGACTACAGCCCTGAATTCCCAAGCCAGCTTACGTGCCTGGTCAAAAAAAAAGCAGAAAATGTGGCACTTACCTGCTCAGATGACATCTTTTTTGGATTTCCATATGTTCAATGGTGCCGCAAACCATATTCATCCGCACAGACACGCAGAGCCGAAGCACAACCAAGCACCGTGTTCATCCATAAAAAGCATGCAGTTTTATTTTTTAAGTGCTAGAGGACCAAAAGTTACCTAGTGTACGTTTAAATACACACTAATAAAGGTATACTCAGCAATTTTGGTGAATAGATTTATAAATGGAAAAGCAAAATCCAAACTAATACAGCCTTTCCCTTCAGTGTTCCCTCTCAATCGACACTCACCAAAGGCATGATTGGCTAATCTGTTGCTAGAATGCCTGAAAGTTCCTATTCAGTTTGTGGATGAAAACTTGGATGAAAATGGTCGTGCTTTTGACCATGACAAAAATCATCCATCCATCTTCTAGCACTTACTCCTTCTTCAGGGTCACGGGGGAACCTGGAGCCAATACCAGGGAGCATCGGGCACAAGGCGGGGTACACCCTGGACAGAGTGCCAGTCCATTGCAGAGCACAATCACACACACACTCACACACACCCATTCATGGCAATGTGCATTTGCAAAGCATTCTGGTTCATTTAAGAGGGTATTAAAATGTAGAAAACGAATGCATTTCCTGTTCAGGTGAGGAACATTTCTGCAGCGTTTTAGCAACTAAACCTAAACTAAGCTAAATACAAAAATTCACAGCACAAAAAATATTTTAAAATGTCCTAACTACAGACCCCACCTTTAAGCTATTAAAATCTTTCTGGATGGATCCCAAGATAGATGTCAGAGTAACTACACCATTCAAATCCATGAATGTTAAAATATTTAATGGCTGTAAAATCTCCTTCTTGAATGCTCTAGAAACAGTAGAGCAGTAAAGGGATGACAGAGCTGCCATTTGTGCACTGATCAGGCTCCAGTTCTGGAACGAGTCATAATATCTCTTGACTGAAAAAAGTGTGATAGGAAAGAGTTAAGTCTAAGAAGCAGTGGGAGTAAAGTGAGGAGCGGAAGTTCTGATGAGTGATTGCATAAGAGCATGAAGTAATGTTACATAATTGATTTATCCAATTAATATTCATGGCGTAATGTGGCAAACTGAGATATGGCGGCCGAATTAGCTGCCTCAATATATAGTAAACTCCAGTAACTCTAACTATGGCTCTAGAGGTTCTAGAGATATCTGAAAAATATTTGTTCTTTCATTGAAATAGCTGACTGCAATTTGGGTAGATGGGACTGGTCCAACATTCAACATCCAATGTAATATACAATAATATCTATATTTGTATTGACACAATTAATCAAGGTCTACAGGTCCACAACACAGTTTTACTATACAGTACATATGTTAAGAAGCATTTTTATGGTATAGTAATATTGTTTATTCATTTCAGATTGGCTACTTATTTTATATCAAAAGTTGATTATGAATCTAAAATATATCATTAATCGTGTGGCTAGTTGTGTTTAGTCCTCCCGTTTCAGATTTAAAGTCCATTAAGCAATTATTGGTGAAGTTCTCCTCACCTTCTTACTGCTGTCAATAATATAACTGCTTAGGGAAGAATCTTTGGTCTCTGTGGCACCCCAGGTTCTGTAAGAAACAATATGTGGACCACCACAACATCCAACCAATCAGGACAAGCAGGCGATTCTACTTTCCTATCAATTCATAGAGTTCTCCCTCAGGTCTTCTAGCCTAAGCTGTGGAGTGCTCACTGAAGTAAAGGGCTGTATTTGTTTGAATTTAATATTGCTTCCATCCAATTCACAAACTACACTTTTAATGCATAACAATGCCTGTAAATGTTTAACTTTCAAACAGCTAGCTTCAACTAACCTCTGGCTGAATCACTGAATAAACTTTTAAATAAATATAAGAACCTCTAATGTGTCTACCAGTGAACAAAGCTACATTTTATTATCACAATTAACACCGCTTAACTGTCCATTAAACACTTTAGTGCTCTTACTGTAAATTGCTTCTGATGAATAAATAGCCAACTAAAATAAAACATCCTGATACGGCATGTGATACACCAGAAAACTGGCTGTATTATCTGTCCTAAAAGCACAAGTCCCATGACTTTTGCAATGGTCCAGTTGTCACATTTGGAAATGTTTACGCTCTTTCTCAGCGCTGGAAAGAAAGTTAGAAAGTGCATTAGCTAGACAGAGTTGCTTCCCGATGTACAGGAAATCAATGACCTACTCATTACAGTAAATGTTATGGGCCAATGAGTCTCTGAATCATCTCTGTAATAAAAAGGACATCATTATGTAGTCTACATAATCTCTCTCATATTTACATTCTGCCATGCATTTATCTTCTCAGTCAGTAAAAAGAAAATACAACCTTGTAACTCAGTTGCACATCTCTGATTTTTCCTGCCTCCTGCTGCAAACATGTGTGGTGTAAATCGGTGGTACCTGAAGGCTCTGTGCTGGGAAACTAACGACGTAGTCCATATTAAAACAGCAGGCACACCAGCCTCTAAAACGTTATTGCTTCTTCTGATGTACCTAAGATTAACACCATCAATAAAGCAAACTCACTATAGGAACATTCTCCAAAGGCAAGACAGCAAATAAAATGAACTTTGGCAGCTTATGAAGGACAGACTCCAAATGCCTGGTTAAGGCCAGAAGGGAAGGAGTTGATTAGGATGAACGTCTGAGGCTGCTGCTAGTTAAGAGATCAGTTCGGCTTTCATCTCCGTCATTTTGTTTAGCGTTTAGCTTCAGCCTACGTTGGGTGAGTCAGGTCAGATCAGGCTACGCCGACTAACATTACTGTAGTATTAGCAAGTGGATGCATGAGGAGAGCAGATCTCAATATCTAGAGCAGAAATGATTTAGAGGACTGTAATCACTTTATGTTCGCCTCTGTTTTAATCAGACACAGTCTGAGTGCATGGGACTGTGATTGCATGGCACCCGACAATAAGTTACGTGAGCGGTTTGTCGTGACTTTCATGTGGGTGCGAGCGGGCAGTCAGATATGAAGCTCATGGGACAACGAAAAGCCGTGTTCATTAAGCATGTTGGACAAAGAGCACTGCTTGCATGACGATGTACCAAGGATCTACAGTGTACAGAAATAAAAGTGTCAGTTAATACTTTATTCCGCTTATTGTCACCGTGGTTTAAATGACTGATTTGTTTATATCTTGGGAAATAAAACCAGCTTTCTTTGTGATCAAATAAAAGCTCACAAAAATAACTGCAGGACTGGGTGAGAGTGGGACTAAAGAAAAAAAAAAAACGTTCCATTCTAATGTGCACATGATCTTGAAAGTTGAAGCCTGACTGGCTCTCTGCACTACCATGTATACGCACTTCTCTTGTCAGTTTCTACAGACTGAAAAAAATCCCACATTATTAAATGGCTATTAAGAGTTTTGTGTGAAGCGCTTAACATTGTGTAAACAGGACAATCTTGAAGGGTTATGGGAAAGTCAGTCAAAATGCCTTTCTTCTTTTGGCCACGTTTACTGACAAAACGTATCTATAATGTTACTGCGACATTTTTTAGTTATAAATACATTTCAGTCATGTTACATATTCTGTATTCTGTGGGATGAAACTACGGTATGTTTACATCATACGATATCTATATCTATTAGGGATGTATTTATCAGATCTTTTGACGAAAAAATCCTGAAAAACTGGACCTTCAATTTTGGCCTTTAAAAAAGGCCAAAAAAGTATTACTTTTTGCTAATTACATTGTCTTAGCATCTGTCATACACATTACTGAAAATTCTGATCACATTTTCTTGTCTAAACCAAGAACAATTCCAGTCTTGAGCAACTACTGGTCTAAACAGACTTGGAAGAAAATAAAAAATGATCTGCATGGAAAAATCACCATGCTGTATCCAAACCGCTTTAAAGAGGCCTGACAACAATCCGAAATCAATACAAAAGACTTCCTCTCTACACAGCTGAACACTAGGCTCAGTGTGCGTCTACTGCAGCTTTCTGAAGGCTTTCAGCATGTTCTGCTGTTTATCTCTGAAGTTCCCCATAAAGCTGAAAAATCTGTTCCCTTGGAGAGTAGTACAGTCGAGTCAGTGCCAGACAGTTCAGACCAAGAATTGGTGGAATGAAAAAAGCGAGCATGTGAGAGAAATAAGCAAATGGGGAGAGAGAGAGAGAGAGAGAGAGAGAGAGAGAGCAAGTGAGAGAGAAGGAGAGTGAGCAAAAAAGCATTTTTCGGCCCAGGGGCCAGTGAAAAGCGGTTGTCATGGAAGCATGTTACCCATGACCCAGTTGAGCGTAGTTGACTGTCTCAGCGTTGCCACAGTTTCCACACACTTCCCACACACATGTACCCCCAGGGTGTGTGTGTGAGAGAGCAAGAGTGTCAGTGTGAGAGAGATGGATACAGCACAAGAAAGAGAAAGAGCAAGGCAAAATGTATATCTGTGTGAGCTTGAGACTGGTAAATAAGTAGTAATAAATAGCAGAGGGTAACCATCCACTGGGTGTATCTAAAACGTGAATGATGCCTGCGTAGACTGTATCTGGAATCAGGAAGCTAGCATACATTTCCCATAATCATGTTCATCATCTTTGTATACAGAGATGTAAACCACTGTCAGAACGGTTTTTGGACCAATAGTGTATCCATGTCATTTTATATCAGTCCAAGAACAACTGCACTACCAACAGTACGAAGTACAAAGCTATGATGAAAATTTCTGCCCACTACTTAGCAATGGAAGCCATTAAACGGTTTATCCTAATACAATTGCCCTAATGGCTGGCATATCCAAGGAATAAAACACAGCCAGGCATTGTGATGAGGCCTAATGCGAGGAACGTTACCACATTGAAACTGATTATTTTCCAGCAACAACATGTCCCAATGTTTTCCCCTTATTTTTATACGCAGATAATGTGGGTGTGTGGGTTAGGGTGGGGAATGGCAAGATGGTGCCTTTTTGCTTTTCAGCCCCTGCTCCCTTAGATCCCCAAATGTCTTTCTTTGTTGCTTTCATCAGAAGTGCGGCCCTGTGCTCTACTAGCATGAATGCAAGGTAAGCATTGCCCAACTGTTGTTCAATCACACAGCCAAACATGATTAGCAGTCCAAGAGAGCTTTAATGCAGTCTGGGGAGAAGGTATGGCATTCCTTAGAATGGCTTTGCAAATTCTAGACTTCTTTTAACTTATGTATATATGTAGAAGAGGGCAGTTAATACAGTTGGCACCTCCATGTGTGTTTAGGTATACTATTACACTGCAGGAGTAGCAGTCTGAAAATATGCAGTGGGTGGGAACTATCAATGACCAGCAATATTTATTATTGTCAAGTAAAAAATTTAAACGAGGCCATTTTGACAAGGACAGAATTTAAATCTAAATCCATCCATGAAAATTCTGTACTGGCTGGCTTCAATGCTAATTAATTGACTTTCCACTGTGTGGTTAACAACGTCGCATAAAAACAAACATTTTTATTCAAGCGGCAGTGAATATTTAAAGGGCAAACATATATCTGCCAAAGGCTATTCCTTTTTTAGGAGTCATGCATATTAATTTGCAGGCCAATTTTCTTCCTGGGAAAGAATTCTCTCTCAAGCGACAAAAAACACTGAAGCACTGTCAAATACATCTGTTCAAGCTGTTGGAATGTCGCCATGGCTCTTTGTCCTGGTGGATCATGGTCTGTGCTTCTGTGTAATTTGCAATCAGCAAAAGAATGTGCCCTATCTAGAACATACTATTAGCCACAGATTGAACAGATCACACACATTAGGCTATATTCTGAAGTAGTGGTGGATCAGTATAACAATAATGCTGAGTGGTGTACAAGTAGATTTGAGACCGTGGTAGGAATTTTTTAACTGGTTGAAACTGTAATACTGTTTTGGCTACAACGGAGCACACAAGCTTTTAGCTTGTATCTAACTAGCTAAACTGATGCTATAGATAATTACTGAAAGCTAAATTATATAACTCGCCAACATTTTATAAATCTGGCTGAAGAAAAAAGCAATAATCCCATTAAAATATCTTTTTTCCCTACTGGTAATGTTACAAAATATGGGATTTACTGCTCTAGAATAGAGTTTTAGCGAGTCAGTTTTCTGTGATGCTTTTTTTTATTGTACATCTTAGGAAATGCACAATATAATTTTTACCTACCTGGCTATAAATTCAATCCCGAAATCCTGACCTCACTCGGGTGTTACATCTCTTGCTAACATTCTATTAGCTTTCTACATTCTCAAACAATCCTAGTTCATACATATTCCCTCTGAGGTATCACTCAGGCATGCTTATGCATAAGGTATGTTTATCCTTAAAGAAACAGTATGCTAGTACAAATTATATGATGATTATATGATATTCAGATTTCCTTATCAAAACATACCATCATATAACAAAGTCATTGAATAATTTGCAGAATTTTGAGACATTTTCGTAATATAAATCTTCATAATTGTCTTAGGAAAACAGGGCATAATAAATGATTCTGTGCATTGCAAAAAAATGGGGGGAAAAACCAGCAATCTAATATTGAATGTTTAAATCTATAAATGTCTACGGACAGTTTGTAACAGAGGTAGACTAGCATCAGATACTTTCTGCCACTCTTGACAGCAAAGTCAAGTAAGGAGCTTACATGATGGACAGCAAAGAGAGGACGGCTATCATTCCAGTCCATTGAGGACGGCCAGTGATGACTGTAGCAGCGCATTAGTGTTGACCTAGTTACCCATAAATCCTGCCAGCTTTCCAAAGTAATCCCGCATACTATTAAATATTATTTTAAAAATATACACACAATACAATATGTTTACATTGTTATAATGAGGCATTATTAGATCTCCACTTGTCTTATATTGCATTTTTTTATATTCATATATATAACATTTCTATTACGTTTCTTTTCCTGTGTGGTGTTTAATGCTCCTTTAATGTGTGGGGTTTAATCTCCTTTAATGCTCTCTAAAGCACGCATATAAAATGTAATATCTGGTGATCTTAGACTAAACTGTAACACTTTAATAACAGTACATGAATAATCATGCACTAATTCCTGAATTATTGCTTACTTAAATATGAAATGATGATGAGTTAAGGCATGTACTAATCATGAACTAATTAAGAGCTAACCTTAACTACAACGTGAGTCTTAGTTAGAATAACAGCCACCATAAGTACATGTTAGTACGTTTGTTAGTTAATGTATTAATTAACACGTAGGGGTAAGTTAAATCAAACATGCTCTATAAGAAAGAATATGGATTAAACGTGCATCATTTCAAATTGTTTATATAATTTGCCATATGCAGCTGTGTACACAAACACCATTGGATGTTATTGGTATTTATTGTTAATGCATCTTTCAATGCTCGATAAGGAGGATAAATGTAAATTATAAAAGTAATCCAGCGACAATGATGTTTGTGTACGCAGCTGCATATGACAAATTAATACATTAACTAACAAACATGTACTAATATGTATTTAAGGTGGTCGTTATTCACGCATGAATTCATAAGACTCACGTCATAGTTAAGGTTAGCGCTTCGTTAATTTATGATTAATACATGCCTTAATTCATCATTAAGTAAATAATTCAGATATTAGTCTATGCTTATTCATGTACTGTTATTATAGTGTTACCGACCAAATTTGTGTTTTGCTTTCTGATATAGGCATAAAAAGTTTCTTGCTAAATCAAGCAGATATCTTGTTCATCAAACAGGAAATCCCACTTCACGCTTCTGTGCAACTGTGTTTCTGTACATGTGGCTCAAGCTACAACCACACATTATATTACTGCATAGTGAATAAACAATAACTTGATATTATCTCTGTAGCACAAAAGCCTTTGCTAAGTAGACTACTCTAAGTACATGCAGAATTGTTTTACTTGCTTTATCTCTACTGTTGTCTGGGTCTCAATGCATCAATTTATAATGATAGAGGTTACAAGCTGATTCCAACCAGGCTTGCTGAAGGACAGATTGCGTTTAATAAATGGCTGTAATTAAGTACAAAGTGTTTAAAGTGGTCCCCTCTCAGCACCATCAAGCCAGACTGATCAATGGCCCATCCTGTGGTTTTAGTCCCAGTACTGGAGGAGTGTGTACATGTGTGTGTATGTGACCTCTAGCTCTTCATCTGCCATTCTGTCTACATTCATCAATGCAGCCAGTCTCAAACAGCTGTTCAGTCACCATTTTCACCCTACCTTCACCCCTGCTCCTACACACACACACACACACACACACACACACACACACACACAGCTCTATAATTCATATTTAGACACCTTTTGTTTTGTATTTCAAAAAAAGGCAGCAACAATGGCAAAAATGGCACTAGAACTACTGTGCTCCTAGAAATTCTCTGGTAAGACTTCACAATAAATAAGCAATGTAGTTTCAATCCAGCATGTTCCAAAATGTACACTATTGTTACTGTATTGTTAAAAAGATTTCACATCATACATATAGTCTTTTCCCTATTTAACAAGGAGTGATCTTAAGCTCTTGTCATCAGAAAGAGGAACATTTGTGGAACAGTAACAGTTGAGAAGCTAGACAGTATAACTGATCAACCGTTTAGAACTTAGTGATACTATCAGTGTGGTTTCTGAAAGATACCCAGCATTAGCTATCATTTACCAGAATAGTAACATTAGTCATATTAAGTGAAGTGGCAATACAGGTTACATGTCTCTTATTACAAAAAAAAATTCTGTTTTTTGACAACAGATGCAATCATTTGAAATGTATTCTGTCACCCTTTTTAAACGTATTTTTGCCCTTCCTTGTACATATACTCTACCTCTTAACAACTAGCCCAATCTTTCTATCTTGACCATTGGCAACACGATGGGGAGATTCAGACCTAACAACCAAAATGGGTAACTAGGAACAATGTGAGTACACAAAGATCCTGTCCAACATAGAACTTCTTCTCATTACTGCTGGTCTGAGCCATGGCAAACGTTCAACACTTCATCTTATGTAAGGAGGTGTTTCATGCCAGCCACTTTAATTAAGCACTGAAATAACACAGGCTTGGTTTTAATAGATGCTCAATAGTAATAGTGAATCCCACCTTAATCTATTTTAAAGTTCTGAAAAAGACAAAAGGTTAGGTTATTTAAGTCAGAATATTTAGCTAATAAAAACCCCCGAATAAAATAGTTAAGACTTTTAACAGAATTAATATTCTGTTTCCTCATTAAAACGTGATGGGGAAACTAAGACTGTACGTTATAGAAACTCCAAATTTGGTAAGAAGGTGTAGAATTCTTCCTACTACCCAGTGAAATAAGAAAACCAACATATTTTTTGCCCTGAGAACTGTGAGAAACAAGTTTATTTTCCCCTCTTATTCCTTGGCTTTGTGTGAACAAAAATACAATTTGGACACTATGCAAAAACATCTTTTGTGAAATAGTCCTACAGTTTTTTGCCTATATATATATAATGATTTGTACCCCGCCTTGAGGTTCCCCGTGACCCAGTAGGATAAGCGGTTTAGAAAATAGATGGATGAGATTTCTAAACAACTGCCACATGCCAATGAATCCTATTGGGACAGTGCTTGGTTTACTCAAATATTCATAACTCATGGTTGAATACATTCGAACTTGACAGCCATTTTAAGAACCAGATTCTGAGGTGCAAAAGTTGGGGAGTGGTCATCTATAGAGGATGAGGTTAAATTTAAATAAGTGATTCTCATAAACGCTATGTGCAATCAAGCTGGAATTTGCTATGCTGCATCTTTTTCCTAATATGTAAATGAATTTCTAATGAGAAATTGATTTCTTCAACAACATAAGCATCATTGGTCAATCGGTATTTAGAGGTTAGAATTGAGATATTTTGGGGTATGGCTTTGGAGGGAGGGGCGGTAGTTTTTTTAATTTTGACAATGAAAACAGCTAGTTTCAGCTAACTTCCATGATAATTTTTGAATACATATTAGGTTGATACAGAATATAGGACTTGATTGCCTTAGATTATTTGTACCTATAAACCTTTTAGCACTAAAACCCTTTGCAGTTTTGCTAATGACTTTCTCACGGTCTCCATGAACTAATACATTTAAACCATCAATAAACTGTGGAGCATTTGGCACACCATGCTAACATATGCTATTGTAAAGGTTTTAGAAATCTTTACAATGGCAAACATGACTAGTGCTCCTTGCAGACAGCCTTTTTTGGATGCTTCACCTTTAAACATCCACAGTCTCCACATAAAATCTCAGAAAGCTAGCTCGAGGGCCGCTGAAGCCTCGCACAGAACGCCTGTTCAGCTGCGAGTGGGAGGAAGTTGCCATTTTTAGTTCATTCTTGGCTTAACACATGGTCGGCTGTAGCAGAGCTTCTCCTCCACAACCATGAGGTGTAATCGCACAAGTGTTGCGAGCCAGAGAAGAACTCAATGCAATGTCAAACTTTTAGCCTAAAACTTTGTTACTAACAGGGTGATGAGTGAAGTTTGTGGTTTATGGTTAGTGTGTTCATGTTTTCCAACCCAGCATGTGTAGGAATTCTTACAGATTTCAGACAAAGTAATAAGAAAAGCTAAGAAAACTAACCCTGATTTATGCCCTAGTCTGAACTATTTGTAACTCTTGTGAATATTCAAACTTGAGGTTGCTCAGCTTCTCAGAAAATTGTTAAACAACTAGGCTGGGTGTGTCTCGAAGGAAAGAGGTGCAGTCTCTATTTTCCTCCTTCTCTCTTAAATGAAGAGATTCTGAACTGTGGTAAGAGGGCGAGGTTGGCAGATTGTGCACCAGTAGGGCCGATGGAGAGAATCCATAAGTCGAGAGAAGCCTGGCATAATACAGGAACTGGGCGTGCTGTGCCAACCTGCCTGCTACTGCTATTCATACCAACACACACTATAGTCATGCACGCACACATACAAACCTAGTTAAACACATTCATAAGTGTGCAGTGGCAGATGGAGTCTGTCAGTGTGCCCCTGAGCGAGATGTTCCAAATTAGAGGCACTCCTCCCTCTCTCATTCTCTCTCTCTCTCTGTCTCTCTCTCTCTCTTCGGTGTGTTTGATCTCTTAAATGCTCCCAGAATCCCACATACACATTCAAAATAGAGAGAAAGATGGGCAAAAAAAATAGGAACAGGGAAGAAAAACAGGGTTCCTTCGTAAGATCAATTAAAGAATATGAAGAAATTAAAGAAGATGAAGACGACAGCAAAAGGAAAGGCAGAGGGCGATGGAGGAAAAGATCAACTCGGATATGAATGATCAAGGGGATTAGCACACAGTTTGCAGGAATTTAATCAGAGGAAATCATCATCACTTATGATAACTCATAAAAATGCACTAATGGATGACATCATATATGGTCATTTTCGTCACATGCCTAGATGAACTAAACTGTATCTTTTAAAATCAGACTGACAATTTAAATTAACGACTGCTATTCAAAATCATCTAGCAGTGGACTGTAATTAAGAGCAAATCATTTATAGTTCATCCCATTTTTAAATGATTTAGTGAATACTGGTCACAAAACACACCTGCCCACACGGCTCAGTGAGTCAGTTTGGCTAATAAATAAATATATGGCCACTGAGTTGTGGAAGAGTTTGTGACAAAAAATATATATACAACACCCCATATTCACCTCTACAGGATCATCCTCTTTTCACAACACTGATGTAATAGGTGCAACGAATATAATGCTGCCATTCTCCTGGGTTGTGTGGCCTCGCTCCCTCCCGCTACCTCCCTCTCATCACAGCGATGATGTAATCCCGCTCAGCACCTACTCTAGCGAAGGAGTGTATATGAAAGCGCAAACATGAGTTATCCAAGAGGAGGAAGTGTGCGGTAATGAAAGACTGACTTTGCAGTCAGGAACTGGAGACATCAAGATTTTAATAAAGAGAATACCTCAAAACAAGAAGATCAAGAGATGGAGAGAAAAAAAAGGAAGAAATATAAAGCAACAAGAGCTCCTCCTAATGCCAGATAATGTCACATCTTTTCAGGTAGTTGGGCTGACACCGTATTAACCTATAAACGCAAAGAACTTAAAATGGTCTGTTGATTCAGTGTATGTACAGATTTTTGTAGGCAGTCCAGTAAGACATCTGAGTTCCAGATCAGCAAGCAATCATAAAAATATCAGTACAAAGTATGGGAGTATATACTTACATAGTGAACCACTCAGGCCAGTAGTCAGAAAGTGATATAATTTTCAGATGGTTCAGTGTTAGTATTAAGGACAGTAATCAATCAGTGGTTAAGGCTCTTAATTGCTAACTGGCTTCTATTTACTTTAAATTTCAATGAAAAACTGTGCTCTGACTACAATTCTTTAACATCATCTGATCTACGAAGTTAGTTTTCCATATACTTGCCATAAATCTCATCAATACAACACCAGCATCAGGTATAAGCACTTCTTGCCTGTTTCTTCTGCTTCTTAGCTTCCCCAACTGGTTTACACGAAGCATTTAAGGTACTATCACAAGTAATTATTTACAATATTTCTACTCAGATAAGTGATATAAATTGCCCAGTGCTTATACATTAGATTTATAATTTAAAGATTCTTAAAATATAATCAATATGGTGGCTATTATTCAGGTGGCTATGGAATATGGTGGCTATTGAACCATAACAGTTGCACTTGTATGTTTTTTTAATAGACAGAAAGCTTTACAATGTCATGAAACAAATTAAGGCTTGAAATAAAAAAAAAGTTAATGTGTTACCACACGAAAACAAATAAATAGACAGTTAAAAGATATCAATAGCAAGTTTATGATTTAATGCACAAATGAATCAAATGTTTAATATCTAATGTTAGACAAATAGCTAACTTCACCTAAGCTCACCATTCTAACAATTATGTTAAATTCATGAAGGAAACCCAAATTCATAATCAAATTAAAATCTGATTAATTCTGCCTCATTGGAGAAATCATCAATATTCTATTTATTTTTTTTAAGAATACATCACTGTGATCGGAGTGAATAAAGATTCTTTCCCTTTATTCACTATTTTAAATGGTCTGATGATACGTTCAGATCTATTGACTGATTTTAATATTCATGGAGGGGAATGACTGACATTACACTTATTTAGGACTGTATTCGTTTCCATTGTGAACATTATATTTATTTATTTGTTTGCAACCATATTGCATGTGGTACTCGATGTGACCGATTTAGAGACGAGACGAAACTCTGTACGTACTGTAGCTTTTAACAGGAGTACAGAAAATGCCATAGGTTTTACATGAACACATACATGAACACATGAACACATGAACAGGCAGTGCGACGGTGTAGTGAAAGGGTGCGGTTGAGGACGACTCCACTACATACGTTCATCTATCCATTGAGCATAGGGGATACACAAGAGAATACGCCACTGTGGGAGTCTCGTATTAATTTCCGTGCACAAAAGGACTCGAGCAACAAAAGAAGGGCTAAAATGCTACAGATTGAACCAAAGTGCTGAAGTGAAATCAATCAACGCTGGAGGTGAAGAAAGGGGGGCAGGGATGCTCCAGTGCACTTGAGACTTCATATATATATATATATATATATATATATATATATATATATATATATATATATATATATATATATATATATATATATATAGATAGATAAGATAGATAGATAGATAGATAGATAGATAGATAGATAGATAGATAGATAGATAGATAGATAGATAGATAGATAGATACATAGATAGATACATAGATAGATACATAGATAGATTTATGACGATAAGGATGAAGTGTTCAGACCGAAATCTTTGGTTGATTTCCCAACTGCACCACGATGCACACACACAAACACATAAACACACACTAATGTGTACTGCATAATAGAGTAACATTATAGCATTATATAATGAATTATACTGCATAATAGAGAGATATTACTTATTCCAAAAACAAAGAGGAACTGCTCTTTCTACAATCCGAATATGAACGGAACTCATATCATATCCTTCATGTGTTCACAATTCACACGTACACCAACCCACACCCATATCCACATATCCACACACACACACACACACACACACACACACACACACACACACCTCTACTGAAAAGGCTCTATTATCATTTCCTTTATGTAATAATTTAGGGTAACACTATATGATCAGATGTGTTTCGGTGTCTGATATGTGTGTGTGTGTGGGGGGGGGTCTAATTTTTTCCTTCCACGTGAATTCCTTCATTTTTCACCCAATCACAACCTGGAAACTTGACGTCGAGGCATTAATGGAGATTAATTCAGTCACTTGCGGACAGTAATATGAAACACTGTTATAGCACAGCTTGTGGAAAACACACGGTTATACTCACATAACAATGTAATCAATTATTAAAAAAAAAAAAAAAAAAACACCACCTATAACAACAAAGAACGATTGAGGCTGTAAGGGTAAACAATGTAAATAACGTAAACAACACCTCGAGGAAAATGCGACACTACAGCAGTCTTCACACAAAAACAAATCCCACCGAGTGAAGCGACACAAACACTCAAAATACTTCTTACCACGGATCTAGCTGAACAGTTAATTAATCAGAATGAACCTGCAGGCTATCGAATGCGAGATCTTTCTTGAACTGGCGGATTTTATTGCACGACGCTGCGCGGCTTTGACAAGTCACCATCACTTGGGTTTGTGCACGCGCGCGTCCCTGATGCAGGAGGAAAACATTACGTCAATTCTACACCAAACCAGTACTGGGAGCATTTTTCTTCATCTTCTTCTTTCACCAAATCAACCGATAGAAATAAGTGAATACCGAGTGACTATGAAGCACTGCATGGATGAAGCACCGCACTGGGCTCAATGATGCTGAAGGGCGCGCGGCTTTCTGTCTGCTCGACCGGCGCGCACGCGACAAACGCTCAATATGGACGAATTAACAAAGGTTATTTATTCTTTAGGGGGGGACAAAACAGAGGAGAGGTCCTTTTCTGTACCTTTGGTCTCCTCCCTTTCATCCTGATTCTCCTCGCTCGTCGCCTCCATAGCTGGTTTCGTTCCATCCATTTGGAGAATCCTCACCAACAACACTGTACTGCTCACTGGATACGCGCGCGCCTCTCTCTCTCTCTCTCTCTCTCTCTCTCTCTCTCTCGTTTTCTCTCTCTCTCTCGCTCTCTCGCTCTCTCTCTCTCTCTCTTTTCTCTCTCTCTCTCTCTCTCTCTCTCGCGCTCTATCTATCTCTATTATCTATCTCTCTCTTTATCTATTTCTCTTTTTTTCTCTCCATCTCTCATTCTCTCTCTCTCTTTTTTTTTTTTTTCTTTCTTTTTTTTTTTTTTATTTTTTTTTTTTTCTTTTCTCTTTCTCTCTCTCTCTCTCTCTCTCTCTCTCTCTATCTATCTATCTTTCGCTCTCTCTCACTCTCTATCTATCTCTCTCTCTCTCTCTCTCTCTCTCTCTCTCTCTCTCTCTCTCTCTCTCTCTCTCTCTCTCTCCCTGCACACATAATCCTTCTCGAAGATGTGATGTGCTGTCAGGTCAGATTTAGACTGTTTGGGAGCAATAGTCTACTTTAATTCTACTCCTAATGCATACATTCTAGACAGTGCTTAATCGTCTTAGGTAACAATAGCCGAGCTTAGAATCATACAGGCATATACACCATCTATACATCATCAAGGGACGCATTGTAGCTTTGAGATATACAGGCATATGCTAATGAACTTCTTTAGCGCACACTAATAGTCCAGTACATGCATGTTTATACTACATATACTGTAGATATATGCAATAGTCTCAGTTTGTACCACATAGCTTACATGCTATAGAGCCTTATAGGCATACATTCCAGTTTAGTACTATATGGTACAGTAGTACTTGATCTTGGGACCAGTGATGACTGGTCATGCTCTGAGACTGGAGGGCTAAAACCTAATATCTATTAAAAGCTCAACAAAGCAACTATTAGGGTTGAGGAATGCATTATGTAATTAGTTCCTGGTGGCAAACTAATACACAACACACACACACACACACACATTTAAAGACAGACAAAGCTGGTAATGTTCCACTAGGTTCATGTCCTGTTTACACCAAATACCAAATATGGTAAACAGGAAAGTTGTCACCATTCCTTCAAACCAAAACCACTAAACCTACAGTTCTGTTGTCTGACCTTTTATGTAAGTTGTATTTGTACTTAACTGGTACTTAACTTAATCTATTTTTAGCTTCTCCCCTGAAAGCATTTTAGGGAGAAACAGGATGAAAGAGTAAATAATTCACCTCATTTGTGTTCATTACACCAATTACTGTGTTTCACATGCATCTTCTCAATCAGTGCTCATGACATGTTTATGAATGTCAGAGATCAAACGTAGAGTGTCTTTTACGCTGTGTAATCACGTTGCATGAATGTAAGGTCTGGGCTATAGAAAAAAAATTAGCCTCAGCCTAACTTCTTCCTACCATGTACAGTACAGTTTCGGTGTATTTCTTGTTAAAACCATTACTGTACTGCGGTACTGCTGCGCTTGGTTCCGCAAAGGCCCAAAAAAATCTGCTTTGTGAAATTTGTTTTAGATAAATATCCAATGGTGTTTGTGGATGCAGCTGCATATGGCAAATTATATAAAATGTAAAATTATGCACGTTTAATTCACATTCTTTCTTATATAGCAGGTTTGATTTAGTTTACCCTTACATATTTATTAATACATTAACCAACAAACGTGTACTAGCATGTACTTAAGGTGGACGTTATTCACGCATGAATTCACAAGACTCACGTCTTATGACTTTAACCACTTAAAGTGTAACCATATACTGTACTAATGTTTTATATAAATACTTAAAGTCCAATTTTGAACTATATAGTCTTATATGTAGACATTCAAATTAGTCTTAGATATCTACCAGTAGTCTATTATACTAACATACTTCCTAAGGTATGTAAAATATAGACATATGTAAGTGATCTAGTTTGGTACTATATAGTCCTAAATGCATACTTATAGTCTAGAATCGTAGCATAATATCTTTCATCCGTCTTAGTCTACTGTTTTGCCATGTAGTCTTATACTGTATGCATATATTATCATTTTGTACTGTCATCCATCCATCCATCCATCCATCTTCAACCGCTTATTCCTTCTTCAGGGTCGCGGGGGAACCTGGAGCCTATCCCAGGAGGCATCGGGCACAAGGCGGGGTACACCCTGGACAGGGTGCCAGTCCATCGCAGGGCTGTACTGTCATATATAGTGTTATATATAGTGTCTTATATAGTCGCATCTCCCTCTCTTTCATACATGGTTGACATTAGACTAGGTATACAAAATGCACTGAAAAGTAAACCAGGAGAAATAAACCACTCAAGAGAAACCCTTGGAAAGGAAGAAGTTTATGAGAGTTGAAGTACTCTTTATATCCAAACATTTCCAGTGCTATGCACCATTATGAACAATCTGGGACAACAGTGTGTATCCACCATACTCTATTTTCTAATAATAGACCATGCTCACAAACAAAAAGATGTCATCTGCCCTGAATCCTCTTAAACAGTATTAAATATCATGCACGTGGACTTACTCTGCCTCTGATGGATGCATCAAGCCTTACACAGGCGTACGTCCAAGCACAGCTGGCTAGGGGGAAGATGGAGTCACTGTAATCCTTTAAAATCATCATTACCATTTAAGGTGACTTATCAGCTCGAAGAGGACACGAGCCCATATTTTACTAGGAGCAGTCATTCTAGAGAAAAAGCAATGATTTTACAGGTGTACAAAAACACTATTATGTAATATCATCAAGTTAATGTTTGAGATAGATGGGACTGATGACAGTCAGCACTAATGCATTATTATTCTCAGGTCAGACACAAGGTTAGAAGAGAATTGAAGTCCATTAGCCTTAAGCCTTTTTTAAAGCTCAATAATAAATCGTCATCACCTCATACTATAAATCTTTTCAGATACAATAAGAGAAGACATAAACACCAACAGCTGCACATGTAACATATGGAAAATGATTATAGCCGTAAGAGCCAGTTTAAACAGCATAATGTGTGAGTATAGACTAGAGACCACTCATACCTTTATCTTGTCAGATGTCTGGGAACTATTTTATATGAAATTATCGTAAATTAAATGTAAGATAGGGCTATGTCGGTGATGTAAAGAGGTTATCTTGTTACAGCTGTCAAATTTTAAGGCCGGTTTATATACCAAGATTTATGAATGTGTGATATAGACGGTCCTAATTGCTGTCTGCTGAAAGACAGGTTTAAAAGCTAAAGTGACTCAAGGCATGCAATAATTTTTGTGCCATTTTCACCTTTTGTGAGCATGAAAAATATATTATGTATAAATGGTATACTAATTCTTTTCTCTAACGTTATTTTTTAGATAGAATCCTCATATTTGGGATGTTTGTATTTTTATAATATATGCCGTTCCAGAATGTAACATCAGGGCAAACTCATTAAAATAAGCAGCCTATTAGATATGCCGTAATTGATTTTCATTCGGGGAATCTAAGGAGAGACCACAGTCAACTGTGCAGTGACACAACAGCATAATCGTAATTGCAGATAAACTTCTTGTGTTGTAGCTGACGGACAGCAGTGTCTGACAAGGTTTCTGCTCTCATTAAGAAAGCCTCAGCTGTTTGTAGTCCGGTACGCCCCAAACCCCCCATTAACAAACACACACACACACACACACACAATGCACAATGATGCCTCAGCAAGGGTAGGATAAAAAAATATGTCATAATAACCCAAATAGCCCAATAGCCCTGTTATATACCTGTGTGTTATGTGCCTTTGTTCTGAAAAGTCTTTTTTCCTTCATGGTGATAGATGGCAAAGGGATTTTACATGTAACCTCATGTTTTGCATGTAACCTCAATGGAATACATTACTGGAGACTTATTAATGAGTGAACTTATTTGCATGTATCGTAAAAAAAAAAAAAAAATGCCATATGTGTTTTTGAATGAAAACTTTTCTCTTACTATTTGAGTGGACAATTTCATTGTTTTCATAGTTATCATCTTCTATGATGTAAAGCATGTTAACAGTAGGCTTATAACAATTTCATAGTTGCTTATTATAATACAGTGATGCCAATATATCATCTTTCCCCATAAACACTGCATATGAACATACGATATTTAAAGCAGAAAAGATATCTCTCCAACAAGGACAATACCTAATGTTGGTTCCACTTCAACCAAATTCCATCTCACTTTATCCATACAAGTGTACTTAAGTTCTCCATGAATAACCACATCCCTTCTAATAGGTGCAAATCTGCTCCATAAATTTGTGCATCAGGAGAAAGAGGTATAATTAGGGGATTTCCACTTCCTGCAAAGCTCTCACAGTACAAACCCTGAGGCTTTTAAAAACATCCTCTCTCAGGTCACTAAAAGCTTCTCTCCTCCTTTTTTTTTACAGGATATATTTGCGCTCATTATCACAGTTCCAAAATTATCATTCCCATGAGACATGTTGTGTATAAAATTAAGAACAGTCAAGGCTAGTCCAAGGTTAGCGGTCATATACAGTATATCATTAACACACATTACAATTTTTAGGAATTTGGCATGACATTGGGTTGTTGTAGCTTTCGGACCTGCCAAAACCTCCTACCATGAAGCCTTCCCTTCTAAACATAATCCTTTACAGCTTTGTGACTAAGCTTGGGTCTGTTTTGTACAATGTATTATAGCTTAACTAAGGTCAAGCTAAAGTCTAGACATGAGCTGCAAGCAATAACTGAGAGACCAGAGCGAGCTGTTAAAAACAGAAGGGGGTGGATCTGAAATTAACGCCACACCCATAAGGCTGCACAAAATGTCAGACAATAAAAGTGTCTTCAACAGAGAATGGGTATATGGGCCTCCAGGGTCTTTATGTAGTCTTTGTGTAGTCATTAAAAACTACACAATCACCAGCTAACAGATCAACTGATAATCATGTATTGAACATTGTAATGAGTTAATTTCTAATTAAACTAACAATTACGTCACCTGACAAATTAAAACGTTTTTCGATGTTAAATAATAAGAAAGACAGAAAGGAAGAAATAAAGATATAAAATAAGAAGATACACTGCCTACCCCATCAGCCTACTACAAATATATCACAGAATGTGTACTACCTAGTGACATGAATAAACCAAAATTCTTTCTCAAATTTATCAAATAATTCAAAATGTTACATCTAAAAAATATTTGACATTGTTTACATGGTTACCTTAACTACAGCCATAACCAAACCTATCACAGAAACATCATCGAAACAATAACTAGCTAGTTTGTGCTAGGATGTATTAGATCAAATGTATTTGATTTAATTAATAATTTACTTTCAAATTATTATTTATGTAATAGAGCTGTATGAAATCAAATCAATATCATGATATCACTGAAAATAGAGAAAAAGGAATGAGAGAGCTTAATTTATTCTTCCCATTATTTTCAGGAAATTTGCAAAAAAATGAAAAAACTTCCTGTTTAACATGTGACATACAGTACTGTGCAAAAGTCTTAGGCACATGCAAAGAAATGCTGTAGAGCAAAGATGCCTTCAAAAATGCTGAAATTAAAAAATTCTTAATAAAAAAATAATAAATAATTAAATAAAAATAGCAGTAAACAGTAATAAACGAAACAAAGTTAGTATTTGGTGTGATGACCCTTTAAAAACTAGTAGTCTCAGGTATAATTTGTACAGTTTTATAAGGAATTTTGTTGGTAGGTTTTACTGTGCATGTTGCAGAACCAGCCACAGTTATTCTGGAGACGTTGACTGTCTTCATTGTGTTTTTTGTCTGAAAAGTGGTCTCTTATAAGTAATATACCACTTTCTTTACTAACATACAAACATTTTTCTGTAGCATTTAATTTTGTGCTGGAAAACTAATGTTTGGAAATGTAAAATGTTTTCGTACTGACTCAATAATGTAGAAGTCATAAAATAAAAATCTATAACAAAGTTTGTATTAAAATAAAACATTTCCACAGTACTGTGTATTTGAAATATTACACAGGGGTGAATGTGAATAATGAGATAAAATGGATGACTCATGGAAAAAGTTGAACTCACGTTCTATTCATGTTGGATTCACAGATTAATGCAAATCACATGATTTTGAAGTATTTTAATAATATGTGTTTGTTTTTTTTAGTTAAAGAGTAATTATCGTTATCTGGTAAACTGTTTTATAACTGTGTGATAGGTTCTATTAATGTTTTAAATTCTTTTCTTAAACATGCACATAGGCTGATGTGACACTTTTAAATGTTATTTAACTTTATCTTACAAATATATTTGTAAATGTAATATCAATGTGACACTAATGACATCCCAAATGTGTTTGTAGAGTTAATATGACTTTGCAGGACTTCATTTAGTGTTTAAAAGCCAGATGTACTGATGGCCAGGTCTGGTTAATGTGGAACAAACAGACAGCAGACAGGTCTCCTTCAGTAACGAGGCCATTATGCCTCTTTCATGTGCCCCAACAAGAGTTACTGTGGAAATGATGGGACACAACAAGGTCTTATTTTGAAACCTCCATAAACAACAGCCAAAAACAAGTCCACATGCTAGGACATATAAACTGGCAGGTAAGATGTGGGAACTGTATGAAGTGTAAAAACAATGTTGTGCTAAAGTTACAAATACTAAATTAATGCTTGTGGAATAAATGTAGAGTATGATTTCTTTGTTTAGGAAACTTGGAGACAGTCGTGTGGTGATCAAGACGGTGTTTGGGCAACTTGCAAAAGGGTAAGTGATGTCTAATGTGAATGGCATGCTTCTGGAAAACTCATATAGTACATTTATAAATCAACTGAGTCATCTTCACAAGAATACAAACACAAGGTTAAACCAGTTCCCTTCTAGATGGGTAATAACTTTGTTGCAATGTAAATTATGATATGTTTGAATATTGAGTAAACAAGCAGATCCAAGGAATATTAAGACTCTAATGAAGACATCTGACCATCTGTTGTTGAGTTTTAAACCATTTTGTAATGGTCCATGGGGTTCAGGGGTTCAGAGTTTTATAAAACCATGATCATGATGATTACAATGATCATGGTTGATTACAATGATCATGGTTTTATAATCATTGTAAGGGAAATGAAGCGGATCGTATGATTTTTAACGTTTTCCTTTTCTTTAGTGTGTAATGTATGTTTGTGCATGTATAAGTTCTGCAAAGTTACAATCCTCATAGTCTCCCACGAAAATATTTATTCTATCTAACAGAGAACACTGCTAAAGACCTGCTTAAAATGCTAGATATTACTTAAAAAGTCAAGATATTACTTCTGCAAACGTCTAAGTCACGATTTCAAATAGCAGCATAATGCCGCCCAAAGGCAGTTGAGAAGAAAGAAGGTGAGGCCTCTGTGAATTGTAGAGTTGCTGCCATGTCGTGGAGATGCTGTGTGTTTCAAAGCAAAACCCCTATGTTTGATCTTCCAAAATGGCTGAAATTAGAAATCAGTGATTAACATTTATTTATAAAATTGTTCCTGAGCAGTACAACCCAAAAGTTTGCTTGTGTACAGCGCATTTTACACAAGACAGCTTCCAGAACCTGGGAGAGTACGACGCAGGCTATAAACAAAGGCTATTCATGAAAAATGGAGCAGCTCCGACTTTGCTCGGACAATCTTACGCTTCTGAATCAGAACCTGTAAGTGTTCAATTATTTTATGAAGTATCGCTTATTGACTGTTCAAATGCAGTGTTTTATGTTGTGGCCCAGGGCTCAGTTGTAGACCTCTGCTAGCATGCTAGCTAACGTTATTGTGTTGAAGTACTTTTGATATTCAGCTGTGGGAATTTTTACCTATAAACATGCAGAGTAACACTTGTTATTCTTACGATGTTCACAAGTGATCGAGTTATGACCTCATATCTGAAAGGTAAGAGAGTTACAAAATAAAAACTTACCACTGTGAAACGTACTGCTCAAGTCCTGCTTGCAAAGTTGGTTCCAGTTGATCTGCTCGATCATCCGCATTTTCAGAATCTGACTCAGGCTCGAACCGATACAGTAAAACCGACGATATTATTAACTGTGTTTATAATTGCTTTAGAAACCTTGGAATCTGAAGCTGACGATTATGGTAAGGGGAGTTACATTTCCGACACACGCTCGAGGTTTTTGGACAATCACAACGCAATGGGTCAGCTGGCCAAACAGAGTACACTGGGCTTTTTAGAAAGAGGGGCTTTGGAGAAACTGGAACTCAATCTGAGCGTTTCAGACAGACTGGGAATAGATGTACTGCACTAATGTACAGTACGTGAAAAATAATGTGTTTTTTGAACATTAAAGCATGTTAACCTATTCTATTACAGCCAATAAACAAAATAATGAACTTTTAAAATAGCATCATATGACTAAAAACTTTACTAAAAAAATTACTTAAAACTAAGTACTACTCTGTACACTCTCTAAAGGTGTTAATGATTATAAATCATTAGATTTTCTTGTTTTCCCTAATCTATTACATAATACATGGTTCAAGCTGTTTATTAAGTCTCAAGTGTGTTTGAACAGGGAAACTGAAAAAAATTGTGCAAAGCATTTGTTCCTCAGCACATTAATTGAGAACCATTACACACATAGACTCGTGAAGAACCTTTTAGTGCCCCCTGAACTCACCCTTATAAAAATGAACCATGATTTTTTGTTGTTGTTGGTGTTGTTGCTAGAATTACTATTGTTAAGTTGGCATATTTTACAATTAATAGCATTTACCATAAACACAAGAACCACAATGATAATGTCATGGCCTAACAACCATAGTTATAATTAGCTACTACAGTAAACAGTGTTATAGTTTAAATACTATATAATAAACATAGCACAGGAGTAAATACATAGTAGTATTACAGCTTATCACATACTAACTGTATTAAAATTACATATACATACAACAATGCAGTAGAAAAGAACAATCACAATACACAATAGTACGGTATAAAAAGCAGTGGACATGTTTAAAATTTAATAACCATATAAAACACAGTAAAAATGATTGTGTTTTGTAGTAAATCTATAGGAAACTAAAATCAGATATGATAAAGATTCACTTATATTCCCATCTGTAAATCTGAACATTATTACAGTACTTAGCTCATTGTTTCTTGCCTTAGTCTTGATTCTAGCTTTGCTGTTATACAGGAATTTGCCTGGGCTAACCATGTTTGCTATCACTACACTGCAACCGACTTTGACCTTGTTTCAATTCTGTGGCCCAGTTGCTATGGAGATGGTTGTGGGAGATTGTTTTCGATGTCACTCCTGCTGACCTCTGAACTTGCTCTTGATGGAACACTGACAGTCAAGTGGAGTTATTATCATTTTGTGTGTGTGTGTGTGTGTGTGTGTGTGCACTCACATGAGGGCAGTGGTGGCTCAATGGTTAAAGGGTTACTGCTCGGAAGGTTGGGGTTTTCAAGCCCCAGCACTGCCAAGGTGCCAGTGTTGGGCCCTTGAGCAAGGCCCTTAACCCTCTCTGTTCCAGGAGCTGACCCTGCACTGGGATATGTGAAGTGAAGTGAAGAATTTTAGTGCTGTAACGCATATGTGACAAAACAAATTAATAGCGCATATCGGTGTGGTGTAGGAGAATGTACAAAAATGTGTGTCTGTTGAATAATATGTATCCATGAAATCACATAAAATGCACATTTTTTGTTACTCTAACTATTATTATATGCTCAAGTTTGTCTAAGAGATGACCGAATCCACTGAGGTTTCTGAATGTATGAATGTAAATGAAATGATGTTTGTTTGTTTTTTTTATCAGCCTTTATGTGGACATTCTGAACAGGGCATAACAAGACGCAATCAAATGCAAATCTACTGAACAATCGGTGTCTAGAAGAGACGGTAACATAACAGATTTGCAAGGCACGTCCCATCCAGGGTGTTTTCCCGCCTCTCACTCCGGATACACCTCCACACGGATCATGATAAAGCAGTTACTGAAGATGAATAAATGAATTATCACTCCCCCAGGCATAATTCAATTCAAGTTTTCTCATATGTTAATCTCCTATTTCAGGCTCCACCATAATCTGAGAAGCTTTAAAAGGTCTATCAGAAATGGGGTGACATAATGTGTATAATCTAGGACTCTTGAGTTTTTCAAATCAGGACATTAAAGGTAACGCTCTGCCACAGTGACCCATTTTAGACTCTATATGTCTCTGTCCTTCTATGCCCAACCCCATCCTTGGCTCCACCCCTTTTTCAGCTTTCAATCATTCCATAGTTGGATATAAGTAATGTTTGTATCGCATTTTCTACACTGAATTTGAGATTCATCAGTAGAACACAGAATTAATAAAGATTGCACTCAAATCAAATAAAGAAATCATACTTTTTTCCTTCAAAATGTTTGCTTGTAAAATGCTTAAAAGTGGCATAGTTGGTTGCTGGGTATCCAAAATAATTTAGGAGATGTTTGGAGCACCTACAAGGCTTTTTCCCCTTCTGGTTCAATACACTTTCCTTTTCTCTAAATCGCAATCTCTTCACCACACACACACACACACACACACACACACACACACACACACACACACATACGCACACATACACACTTAGACAGAGAGAGAGAGAGAGAGACAAACAGCTGCTCCTGGGTTCCCCAGACGTCTTTGTTTTTGTCTAGTAAGCCGCATCATTGGAGGGGCCTGGGTCTGGGGGGGAACAGGGAGTGACAAACACACAAAGAGACGATGGAGATGGTTGGAGGGGGAGGGAATGGCACATGGGCCACATGCCATAGGGCCAAAGCACCCCAAAACCCATCAACCCCAAAGCCTACCTCCCACTAACACCATTCTGTGTTATAATGGACATGTCAATCTTAGAGATACTAAATACAGAGCAACATTTGTCTGTGTACAGTGTATTCGTTTTGTTAGTGAATCTAAATCTGAATTAGCTTAGTTATTTTTCCACAAGATGTTTTTATGCAAATAACGGCAGATTTTAATGATGAATGAAAAGGCAGTTTTAAAAAAATTGCATAATGTTGAAATGGATGTAAGCTGAGTAAGACAACTAGTGCTGAAGAACGTCTCCATGTTATTGGTTAATGCAAGCTGCCTTTATATGGCATAATTTTAAAAATTATTTTTTTTTTTAAGCAAAACTCTGATGAGTTTTTTTTTTTACAGTCATTTAAAATAGGCATTTGACTAATTATTCATTCACACACATAAGATATATATTTTACATTATACATTATGTCTTCCTGACTGTGTAAGTGCTTGCCTAAATTGATATTAATATATAGATGGAATCTATAATAACTTTGAGTAGCAGCAGCTCGCCATAGAGTTTAGAAGGGAGAATAACATTAATATATTTAGCTAGTGAATTTTTAGAGGAGCACTGTAAGAGGCAGGTGACAGTTATCCAGCAAACAGTCTATAACGGCTCATTTTGTGTGGTTTTCTGTTCAATTGTTATTGATACAGGAGGTGTGCTTTCTGAATATCATTAACCAGGGTTGCCAGGTTTCAGCCAAAATGTCCAGCCCAACTACATTTCAAAAACATCTCAAAAGACCTGAAAACAAACCAGGATTTTGTCAGACACATTTTTCTTCTTTTTGTTAGCCGCTGCACACACGTTTAAGATTTACGGACATTATCCACAACATAATCTGGCCATGGAGTATTTTTAAACTAGTCTAATTTCAGGTAACAAACCACAACACTGGCATCCCTGTCATTAAGCACCCTTTCCACTGCTCCTCCTCCACTGAAAATGTTCATAGAGAGCAAGTATGGGGAAGCGTGGTTTCTGCCCCAGTGCTGCAAAAATGACGTAATTTTGTAGGCCAACCCAGAAGTTAGCATCACCCTGGCAAAAAGCCAATAGGATTTTCCCACTGTCGTTTGGATTAATGCAGAAAATAATCTCTGTGACCAAAGAAAAGTTCTTACATGTTTTCTTCATCAAGATAATCTTCACAAATCAACACAACATTTATGGATTTTGAAGCCTAAATACAATCGGCAGAAGTAAAAAGCTAAAGTAAGGCTTTAAACGAACTAAACCACATGACTTCAACGTCACCACCACTAAGTTTCTTAGCACTATTTTTTTTAATCCACTACAATTGGAAAATACTCATTGATAAATTACATGAGTGTGAGTATAACACAACAAGGCTGTAGTAGATGAGTTTCCCTGTTCATCATGATGACGTTTAATGACCCCGACAACCTCTGTAGTCCCATTTGGCCACTTTTTAGCAACTGCCTTTTTCAAGAAATATAAAAGCTTAAAAAATCACGAGTGTGTTATTACTGATGTATTTTATGTTGTAGAATAAAATATACCACCCCCACCCCCCACCCGACTGCACAGTATTTAGAAAGGTGACCAAAGCAATGGAATATGAAACAACGTCAATATAACTTTTTTTTTTAAATTATTGTTCTCTCAAAAGGAGCAATGAGTATTTCAACAGAATTTAAAAAATGTATAGAGTGGTGGATGAGGACTTTATTTTGGGGGGGGGGACTATGCTCAATAAAATCTGTGGTGCTATTTGCTGCTCATGCAAAGGTGTCGTTTTAAACATTCTTTTAAACCTGAGTGCTCAACTGCAAGAAGATTCTCAAGCACAAGACATTGATTGCCCGCTCATTGCTTTGGGAGGATTCCACTGACATAACGATTACTTTAGTTTATTAATGCTATGCCTAAACTTAAACCCCACTCTAACCTTAAACTTAACCTCAGTACCCAAAAAGGTTTGCCCATTTTTTTGTGAGGAGCAGAGGATTGTGAGGACATTTCATTTCATACTATCCTATCATGTGAGGTCCACTTAGGCTATACATACACAATCACACACACCAGTCATCACTGACCTTATAGCCTAACAACAAGTTGCAATATCTCTCTCTTAAACAAGAAGCCTGGCTCTTACTCTCTCGTGAAATTATTATGGTTGTTAAGTTTAAATCCCCTGCCTGATCCTATCCCATAATCCTTTTGGACCAGATTTGCAAGGGTGGAGTCACATCATGGCATAAAAAAATGGGCATGTCTAAACTCCCAATACTAGCTGAATGGAGTATTTAAAAATAAATAAATAAATAAATAAATAAATAAATAAATAAAACCTCAGACATGCATGGTTCTGCACCATTTACCTTCTAGAAATTCTGCCTTGATTGGTTGAAAATGCATTTATGCAGCTATGTTAATGACAACCATGTGTTTGCTGCTGAGAAGGAAAGCATGTCAGATGAAAAAGATAAAAAGATCTGGCATTACAATCTCCCAGTTGCTACTCAGACAGCAAGCCTTGAATAAATAAACGGACACCGTTTCGGAATTTTTTCGTGTCATCACTCATAATAAGCAACATCCATACAGAATAATATTCAGAAATGAATGAATGATGAGACTTTTCGTAAGAGAATGTTTGTCCATAGAGCAATAGACTTACTGAAGTAGAAGGCTACATGGGCAGTAATTAATAATTATAAACCACTGTGCAGTAAAGAAAAAAAACAATTCACAAATTAAAAGGCATTATATGCTTCACTGCACAAGGACAGAACCTCACACATCAGATTTCCACTCAGCCATGTAAACCTTAGCCACTCTGAACAGGGAAATACTGGGGCAGCAACTCTTTTATGCTAATGAAGATGCTAATGAAGGATCGGCTTTTCACATCTATATCTTTCCTTTAAAGGAATATTTCAGCAATTGTTTGTGATTTCTATTTGTATTGTACAAAAGTGTGGTAGATAAAGTAAAGCAAGTCATTTTTTGAAGCACAATGTTAAGGATGCTAACAAATAGCAAAATTGGATAGCTAGCTGGGGGCACGGTGGCTTAGGGCTTAGCACGTTGGGGGTTAGACTCCCACCGCAGCTCTGTATGATGGATGGATGGATACCCAGCTAATAAAAACTTTTATCTGAACATTTAGTAATGTATTTGACAAGTTCTAACACAGCGCCACTTCAATGTTACCAAATAAACGTCTGACAGTGTTCCAAAACCTTACAAGATTTGTCTTAATGTTCAACAATCAAAAGCTCTAACACAATACAAACGTACTAATGTTCTCATAATTGCCCAGAAATCTAATTCCCAGAACTCCCAACCAAAAAGAACACGAATATTAGCGTTCAGTGAACATTTCGCTAACCTAAAATTAGCCACCAATTAGCATGATGCACGTTGAAATTCAAAGTTTTGATGTAATTGCTTCACAGTAAAAAGTGAAGTACAGTAACTCTATTTAATGTGAAAATCAACAAAGAATATAAATATATAGTATGTTTATCTTTTTTTTTGGAAAGAAACTATTATTCTGAAACTACTATTCTATTCTCTGTTCGATATAATACTCATATTATATAACTTTCCAAAAGACACTGTCTTAGGATGAAAGAAACCGCAGTGTCTCTGGGAACTGATAGTTACACCATCACTAATAATATCTCTTAGTATAACTCTCTACTGCTTGGCAGTATGTCCTCAGCCTAGCTTTCACAGGCTGGAAAACGAATTCCTACAGCTTCTGTTTTATAGCACCGTTGCTCCACTGTTCCTGAGGTAACAGCAGGGATACTGTGGCAAGCATCATGTACAAGATAGCGGTCCCAAATATGGAGCAACATTCTTTTGCGGCCATCGTAATTCTGTGTGCGTTTAATGCTAGGCATCGAGGCGAGATGATGCAGTGTGAGTGAGAGAACGCGTGGGTGAACTGTTGCTAAGAAACTGACGCGGCAAAGGAGCTAAGTGGAAAGTCACATGGCTCTCAGTGGCAATAAGAGCGGCCCTGGGTGAAGGCGCTGTCCACGTTTGTACGGTGGTTCAGAAGCAACTCTCAATCCCCGAGTTCTAATCCTAGCTAGAATCCAAAGCTGATCTCAGCTCAGCAAAGAAAGAGTGTTTATGTTACATTTGAATAGAAACTGAACCAGTTATGAGATTTCCAACTGGTAAATATCACATGGAAACTGGAACAGTCTGGTTCAACCCAATCCGTATGCATTCCAGATTTCAGTAGCTATCTTCTTGTATAGTCTTTTGTAATTAGATTAAACCTGTTGAGTTCAAGCTAATTTAATGGTCAGTGAAAACAAAACATATGCACAGAATATTTTTTCCTCCCCCAGAGAGAGTGAAAAGAGCAAAAGAGAAGGTGAAACCCAACATCAGGACAACCCTTGGTCTTAACATTTGAATAAGAGTAGATGAAGATCTCCATGGAGAGTTCAGGACATAATCCAATTTGAGTTGAATATTAAATGGCTTGGCCCACGTGGGTATTATGTAAGATCCTAGACTGGGCATTTCTTAAGATGTTTAATGGGATGTCACCTGCCACGATGGTAAGTAAGTTAAACGCTGTAGGAACAGCTAGAGGAATGTCTTCAGTCTCACCCTTAAATCAAGCAAGGACCTTTAGCTTTCACCTAAGAGACAGTTCATTTATACTTTTAGATAAAGCCGGTTTCTTCTTACACACTTTGCACTTTCTTTTCCAGTGAAGTATGACATATTGCCATTAGGATATTATAAACCCAAATGTGAGATTGATCAATCCTTGCTGCAAAAGTGCTGGTGTCAGGTTAGCACAGCCAGCAGCCATAAAGTCTCGCTGTGTATCTGTGTATAGAGCGCTGGCTGAGGGTGGATGGTGGGAAAGTTATCATTCCAAAGACACTGTGAGAACAAATGAGGCGAGGAATTCTTTCCCATGAATCTGCTCCATTTAATGTGATTAGGGCCAGCAGCACACTTAAGGACACACACACACACACACACACACACACAACCACCACCACCGTAATGTTATTAGCACATGAAGAGAATACATAATGCATAAGTTTCTCAATGGCTGGTACCAAAAAAAATGCATGAATCATATGTCAATTCTATATAGTCCACATCTTATTAAGGATTTGAATGAAGGAGACAATGGGAAGTTTATGTGCATCACAAGTTAAACACACAAATGCAACAAGCAATTACAAAATCCATTCACAGGGAGCCTTAATCCTAACAAACAAGCTTTTGAATTATTTAGTCAAACCCAAATAATCACTGGAAGGAATGTAGGAAAAAGTGAATCAGTTATGCAGCCAAGTAGCCAACAAATACATAGCGATTCCACTATGCTTCATAAATAATACTGGATTATGCAGAGCCACGTCGTTTAAAAGGCTTTATGAAAGGACAGAACTTCAGATTGATTATCTTTAAATATGAAAGAACTTACCCATGGTATTAAGTTCGCAGGAGTCTGGGAAGCCGGTGCTTTAGTGAAGCGAGTGGAGGTCCTGCACAACAAAAAAAAGTGCTGCTCTAGTTTGTGCCCACTGTCCCGACTCGGGTCACTTCGGTGACGTCGGTGCTTGGGGGGGACCCACATGGGGCCTCTTTAGGCACAAAGGAGTGTGGTGGGGAGCTTGGGTATTGCAACAAGTGCTAGCCTGAAGTGCTTTTGAGCCTTAAAAGTGCATTCCAACAGTATATGTGATAATTAGATGTGATATATTGATGTGATGTGATATCTTGGTTCTAGTATACTGCCCTTTTTGTGATGAGATGCATGCCATCGCTGAAAACTTAACAGAAACAGTATATTCATGAACTTGGTAAAGGAGATCAAATCCTAATCATATTCAATGCATTGTTTCTAGATGGAGCTCAAATGCAACCCACTTTACAGTCTGAAACACTCAGGACAAACGAAAGTCCCCTCTCTTAGAAGCCAAACACCACCCCAAGTAAATTTGGGTTGTGAACACACACGAGATTGTACGGGGTAAGAATGACTGCTCAGGGAGCGCAAGGGAATATAAATTGCCGGATGCTCAGGAAAAAAAGTAGCCATGGAAACCAGAATCCGGGTAGGCTGGGAACTCTATTCAAGTTTGGGCCGTCTGGCATAATGCCGAAGGTTCCCCAAGTCGGCAAACACACTGATGAGCCAAGGCTCCTAAATACTGCAGTTTGAGGAGAAAATCTCCACATTTCTATGTGCCTAAACACTTTTTTTTCCTTAATTAAAACCATTACGTGTTAATGTTAGCACCATTATTCATCCAATTGTAATAAAGCATTATACTGAACTTCCAAAAGTTCTAACAGATCCTTGTTGTTGTAGTTTTTTGGATCGACATTCCTTTACTAAACACACCCAATCCATTTTCAGATCAACAATCATACTCAAACTAGAATCCAATGCATTTTATTACAAAACTCCCTATTCAAACATATACAAAAAGTACAAGAACAACATGCCAAATAAACCACCAAAGAGCATCCCAAGCACAGGAAATGTGGAGAAGAGGATGGACTGGAAAGAATGGACTGGAAGTGTTAGGGAGGCTCAGACCTAGTTAGTGGGAATCAGCTCTGTGGGGGGAAAAAGGAGTTGTGGCTCGATGTATACAATATCTACATCATTCATGCTCTTGGAGGAAAGAGAAGAAAAAAAACACAGAAGAGTGATCTATAGCAATGTGTGAAATTTAAAAAAGAAAAAAGAAAAAGGAGCAGGATGGGACTGTTCCATCAGTGGGAGGAAAAAGAGGAGGATAAGCAAAGTGAGATATCAGGAACAACAAAGACAAATTTTTTAACGGGACCAAAAATCTGACTATTATAAATACAAAAGGATTTACACAATAAGGCAGAACATTTTTGACGAACCCGTAAGTATGACAACAAGATTTATATAAAATCAGACGCATGTTGTGTTTATGTAAAAGTGCTTTGCGTTCGAGTTAGTGAGCATTATTAGAGCTTTAATGGTATTACAGGCCAGTATTTGGGCTGCTTGCGGTCACAGTTGCGGTCAAAGGTGAGCTGCATGGCCGTTTCCATGCCCTGGATCTTGGCCGTGTCTTTCCCGTAAAGCCGCTTCATCTCGGCACTCCTCCTCTCTCCCGGGCGCTCGGCCGGAGCTTCGGCGCTCCGCCGCCAAGAATGATGCAGATCTTGGTCGGCTGGTACGTAGGCTTCCTGTCGCTCTGCTTCCATCTGCTGTTGCCTCTCTGTAAAACAGGAAATAAAAATTCTGACACTGTTACAAGTGCTGGTGTTATGGCCACGCTGATCAAATGTGTTATATTTTGACAAATTATATAGGAATATGATAGAAATGATCGAGAAATATGTATGATTTACGATAGTGTTCAGATTGACATAACTGTTACCAAGACATAGATATAGTGTCCACATATAGTGTAGTTTCCCACCCACTAGCCAGATGGCTGTGGGGCGGCTGTGCCGCAGGTGGTAGAGCGGGTTGTCCACTAATCGTAGGGTTGGCGGTTCGATTCCCGGCCCAGGTGACTCCACAAGTCTGAAGCGTCCTTGGGCAAGACACTGAACCCCAAGTTGCTCCCAGTTAGCGCCTCGCATGGCAGCTCTGCTACCGTTGGTGTGTGAGTGTGTGTGTGAATGGGTGAATGAGACACAGTGTAAAGCGCTTTGGATAAAAGCGCACATAAGTTCACATTTACCATTTTAACTCCTCTGCTACCAACTTGGGAGGCTGAAGGCAAACATGTGACACGTGAAGCCAGCCAACGGGATCTTCTCAAACTGCTGCTAATGCTGTGTCACAAGGCAGCGTAACTTGGATCGAGCTTACAGACGACCACGACTGGTTAATGTCAATGTGACTGACAGGGGAGAGAGAGTACGCCAGCCCTCCCACCCAGAACGCACAGCTAGTTTTGCTTTCAAACTTGTGATCTTTGGGATTGAACTTGTAATGATGTATCCTAAACAACACTAGCAAGCTTGTGGGACTGTTTACATACGTGATGCAGTGTGTGGCATATCTACAGCTTTATTACCCTAGTACCTAAAGTGCTAAACTTTATTTAAAAATGTTTTTTTTTTTTAAAGGACATTCTTGCTATTTCACGCACACACATACTCAGTTCTTCTCTGTGGCGCTCCGTCTGAGCGAAGTATTGCCGCAGCTCGGCCGTGATGTCCATTTTGCTGACGTCATATTCAAGCTCGCTTTCCTCCGAGCTGTCAGGCTCTTCTTCAGTCTCCGAGTTGTCTTCCTCTTCCTCCCTCCGTCTCCTTGTTTGTGTATGGACTCTGTCCACTGTCTCTTCATCCTGCCAGTCAGCGTAGCGACATGAGGGGGTGGGAAACACACAGTACAGAGCAGGGTCATATGCAGCCTGTATGGCTTTGCTGTATGCCCAGCGGTGTCTCTGGTACCAGCTCATAGCCTGCTGGTAATGCTGCCAGTAACGGGCGTAGACTGGATGGGTGTACCACACGTCTGTGTCCTCCTGACTGTCCTGTTCGGGGAAGAATGACCAACAAGGATTATATACAACTAAACCCAAAGAAGTGTTTGGTAAGTGTAAGTACTTTATTATTGCTTTAGGAGTAAGAACAAAACATAATGATTAATTAAAGTGGGTTGTATTAATATTAAAACGGGACTTATTTCATGTTCACACCAATTTACTACAGAAGTATAAATAAATAAATAATGAAGTATAAATATTTTTTTTTTAGTTTTTGCTCAAACACACAACTAGACTACCTATTCTATAGCCATTTTTGCCTATATGCTGGCTGCATCCCAATCGCCTCCCTCTTGACCCTGTAGTGCACTACATAGAGTGCGGAAGTCGTTAAATCAAAGCCAGACTAGTGCACTCGCTCTATAGGGAGTGTGGAGACTTGCGGCCGTGTTTCTCTAGGCTAGACTACTCTGGTTAACCAAACGAGTAAAGCAGTTCTTACCATAATGCCGGTGTGTTTATTTGCTTAGTAAACTGGGAGGAATTGAAGATAAATAAATACGTGTTTATATGAGGAACGTGGCGTAATAAGTTGCTGTTGTTGTTTTTTCCCCCGCCGAAGGTAAATGTATCGCTCTCTCAACGCCGTAAACCTGTGTGTTTCCGGTACGCTGGAATTATGGGAAAATACCCGACATATTAAAAGACCAGTCGCTGCATCTCGGTCGCAAGATGTTTTTGTTTGTTTTTTATAAAAATGAAAATATATTTATTGCTAGTATCTCGTCTTAGTGTGATATTTGTGTATAATGTGTATAATGTGGTCGGTTTCACGTAAACAGGTATAAGCTGCAGTTTTTTGTACCAGAGGAACGCCCCTTGGTGGTCAGATTAATACATAACATCTACCCCAGACAATAGAATTAAATCAGGATTTACATTTTATTCGGATGAAAATCTCTAAATCTTTAAATTGCTCGGTGTTGAGAGGTGTGCTTGAATCACTTATCTGTCTCTACTGACTGACTTTACTAATTCATTAATCATTACTAGGGTAAAATTAGGCATGAACACGAACATGGTTACAAAATGTGTACAGCAGCCATAAGGCTAGGAGCCACCGACATATATTATAAAGAAATACATGGATCTGCTTTTTATTCGTTTCCTTTAAAAAGGCTAAAGGACCCAAACAATATTTATTATACGGCATGAAACAAAATATGCAATACATTCGGGCCTATTTATTATATGGTTTTAAAAGCTTTTAAACTCCAGTAATATAAAAGCGCATAATATAAACGTTGCGAGCAGATTTAACTGAAATTTACAATATATTTAATATATGTGTGTATATATACATATATGATAATACTTTCCCACCCGTATTCATACGAATCCCGCTAGCAGGACGTACTCACACGCCGCAATCTGATTGGTCACTTCAGCGCTGCCGATGAAAGTTTAGCCAATATAGTACAGGAGGCGGGCTTTATCCGAATAAGATTAGTGAAGGAAATTCACTTCCCCACCCGTATTCATTTGAATCCCGCTAGAAGTTCGTACCCACACACAGCTTTCTGATTGGTCAGTTCACTGCTGCTTGTGAAAATGTATCCAATACAATGCAGGAGGCGGGCTTTGTCGGAATAAGGCTAAGTGGGGGAAAATAACGCGCGAGGCGTGGATACTACGCGGATACACACTATTGTGTGACGACAGGCGCGTAACTTGATGACGAAGAACACAAGTGACCCGACGACGGGAAGATGGCGGAGTACCTAGCGTCCATTTTTGGTACAGAGAAAGACAAGTGAGTGAGAAAAAGAACCAAATCCTTGGTTAATGTCGCGCCGCGTGCTGGAAAAAGCGAATCCCGTTTAATAAGTCGTAATATTACCGACGAGAAGTGAGTGTACAGTGAAGCAGTAGGCAGAGAGGCGGATGTTTTAATTGTTCGTGTGTGGAGAGCGATGCTAATGCAGCGCTAGCTAGCGAGCAGGCGGAGAAGCGGTGCAGGGGCGCGTGCGTTTCATTAACCAGGACTGTATTCTCATTTAACGCTCACGAGATGTTCTGGCTTTTATTAAGCGATACACGGTGATCATTTGATGAAAGTCGACTAGAACCAGGTTGTTTTTATCGTATTTTAATTCAGTCTAGACCTCACACACACACCAGGTTAGCTATGCTAATCTATGTTAGCCCACTCTTAGCTCGTTATGCTTTTAATTAGCTAGGAGTCAGATATGCTAGCGGTCTTATTCTTAAAAAAACAAACAAACAAAAAAAACAACGTGTTAATGCATTGCAACTTATCTTAGTTTGTATCACTGTTTCATTTCATTTAACCCCCGTTTGTATAAGTTATCCCAAAGATTTTCCTTTATTGAATGAAACAACGAGTGAAGTGAGATTTAGATGTTGGAAAATAAGATCTGGTAAAGTGTGTGTTTGTTTTTGTTTTTGCATCTCATGTGTCTCCATCACCCAGGGTCAACTGCTCCTTCTACTTTAAGATTGGAGCTTGTCGTCATGGAGACCGCTGCTCCAGACTCCATAATAAACCAACTTTCAGCCAGGTATTCTGTCGTTTCTTTCAGTGTGAAATAAAATCTGTTGTTCTTCGTCATCTTTACCAGCACCTTCACCGAGGTCTGTAGAGGTCGATCGTGTTTCCTGGTTAGAACTGCGAACACACTGGTCACGCTTCTTTCGGATGTGTTTCAATAGAGAATTGATCTGCGTTTGACTGTCGACGTCTTCGAGAAAATTTAATACCACCAATTGATCCAAATCAGAGCTAAACACAGTGTGATCAGTTCACTTCCTGCAGCTGGGTCGATCGATAGTCGAGTCATTTTCTCCCTGCAAGCAGACTGTGCTAGAGTTCAACTGGAACTGAACCAAAACCGTCTTGCTCTGCCGGTCTCGGACCAGGTTTAGTGCTTTCTTCTCACTTGTCTGAACGGGCGATTTAGAGGAGGACACGCAGATTTGATTCACATAGATGAAACACTGCATATGTGAAAACTCTCTCGGGCGACGTTTACAGCACTGGGTTGTGGGACGAGTGACACGAATGCCCCTTTTTTTTGCCTTATTATGAGACGAATCAGATTTTTCGGGATTGTGTGAACACGAAAGTAACAGAAATTTCGTAGCAGAAGTGACCCAGTTTACGTGGTGCTTGGATACGTGTATCCGAGATGTGGTCATGCATCCAGGCATAACCTGGCCTGGGAATTCTTGGCTGTAGTCACTAAGATTTTTTCTTTAGCCCGGAATGATTCTCCACTTGGAGCAGTTCGTCACTACGTAACTGAACGTCTGTAAAAGAAGGCGGTCGTGATGTAATTTTAAATCTTCAGTGAACGGAGGCAAGAGCAATCAGACGGGCTTTACGGGAAAAAATTTGGAAATACTCGTGTCTTATTGGCTGACAGTCTCTCAATTATGCCAAACGCTCAGTCAGTGTGAGGAAAATAGATAAATGCCTTTTTTTAATCAGTGAATGGGTTGAAACTGAAACACTAACATCCTCTGATGCTGAGCAGTAAATGTCCAGTTTACGTGAACATGATATGAACAGAGCATCAGGAAAGATAATGTACCTTGCATGGCACTGTAGCAGCTAAACCCATACAATGATGGCTTAACTGTGCCTCTCCTTTGCTAGTGACACCAAACAAACCTAATTAAAGAAGTTTTATGTTTTAGCGTTTTTGTAGTCCTATAAACAGCAAGAACACACAAGGCAAGTTTTATGATCAATTCAACCTTTTCTGATTGTGTCATACTTTGACAGCTACATTACCTCAGCTTCCTTAAAACAAAACTTAGGCTGCTAGCTAAAAATGCATGGAGAAGCATCTGGGCTCAGTCCCAGATTATTAACACCCCTGGTCACGAGTGACAACCATCAGAGTCATAATTTGAACAAAATTGAAATTAACCTATCAAACCCGAGTAAAGTGTCCAAAACAAAAGACGGATATCAGTCAGTTACAAATACAAACTAGTAAAATCCGAGCAAAGAAGCTGGTAATGTGAAATATTGCTCGGAAACTGAGCAGAAAGACTTGCTGAAAAGTAACGTGATCTGCGTAGTATCAGTCAACCTTACAGGTGATCACAGTATGAAGTACATCAGTTCAGAAATGAGGTTCACTTTAATCCGATACCGAACTAATACTTCAGGCTTTTGGTACATCTTTACTTTTAGTTTCTTATTTGAATGTAAACATACCCAGTGCTTTTCTTGTTGTTGTACATGTTTGATGGGTTTAGGAGTTTTTACACATCTCTTGTGACTAACCAATGACTCCTTCCTACAAGTCCAGACAAACTACATGCACCCAACTGCCAGTTTATTAGGCACAACTGAATTGCCCATATAATATAGGTGGATCATTCTCAATATCCAAATAACCCGAACATGGTTTTACCATGGTGTGTATGGTGCTGTACGTCTCATACAGCAGCTTTACGGGGATTTTTTTTAAAAACCATTGTGTGTTCTTAATGTCTACTTTAATAAATACTTCGGTCTTGTGAGTCCACCTTGTAGATCGGCAGTAGACCATAGCCGATGTTTTTTGTGATGCACGATTTGTTAATCTTGCGCGAGCGCACCATCAGCATCTGGTCTTATGACGTGCCGTTGACTGGAAATTTCGGATGAGGGGAATTTTTGCAGTCTTGCAGTGACGTGATAACACTTGCACCATTAAGATGATGCAACCACCTCAACTGAATGATTCACCACCAAAATAGTGTTTGGTCAGATATCATGTCCTGGCTACATCTGCTAGGCATTTAAGCTCCACGCCAAACCCTCAACTGCTCGGCTCACTTGTAAGTCACTTCAGGTCAAAGCTAAGCATCATACATGATGTGGCTTTTATAATGAATGTATCTATTAAACTGACAGCTGTGCGTATGTATGTATTACGTGGAAACACTGCTAGTAGAATCATCCTTTATACCCAAAACCAAGCTCTCTACATTAATCATTAATTGTGTTTTTCACAAGAAATGGAAAAAGGCCAGATAAAAATAACAAGCATTTTTCAAACAAGCAGCAATAAAATCATTAAGAACTAACATTGGGGGGATGAGTAAATAAAAACAAGACGTCATTAAAAATTTGAAAATAGTCTGTAAAATGTCTTTAGCTGCTTTTAAAAATTGAGTACAGTTTTAAAACTCTATTGTCTGTCTGCTTTGCATTTTTATTGTTGCAGTGATTGCTTGCCGCTCTAATGTTACTTTGGTTTTTTCCCTTTTTTCAGACCATCTTGATCCAAAACATCTACCGTAACCCTCAGAACAGTGCTCAGACAGCCGACGCCTCTCGTTGTAAGTCCCGTTATTGCACCATCAGTTATTCGTGCGTTACTCAGACAAACTCATGTTCAGTTGCAGCTGTGTGATTAATACCTCATCGGTCTGTTAAATATCTCCAGTTCCTTTTTTTTCCGTTGTTGCTGAAGTGTATGGGAAAAGGTTAAATGCTACGGTATGTTTGGCAATATTTATAGGTTCTCACACCGGTCCTGCTGCAGTTCATTATATTATACAGCAGGAGATGATATGAACACTTGGAGATCAGGAGATGTCTAAAGTAGAGCTGCAACAACTATTTGATGATAATCGGTTATGGAAATTGTTGTCAACGAATCTCATTAACAACTCGTTGGTCTGTGAATGACACAGGGCGCGTTTAATCATTGTGTTATTTCTGTTTCGAAAAATAGCTGTCCCAAATGACGTACTACACACTAGGCACTTACACTGTGTCCTCTACCGTCTATGTGTAAGTTTAGAACGGTAATATAGTCTCAATTTGAACAAGAGCGGTTTTTTACTAATCGGAAGTATAAACCGTTTCCCAGTCGATGGCGTATGACATCAAACGCACGTAATACACTGCTATTAGCTTCAGCAGATACCCAGAGTCAACGAAAATGACTTTCTTCAGTTTTCTGTTTGATAAAATTACCTTTTATACCCACTATAACCCCAGTCGCCATCAGACGGAGGCGTGATCAAGTGACAGCGGACAAAAAGTGGACTAAGGCAGGGAAGCATTTTATATTAAATGTACTGTAGAAGATTGTAACCTGTACACTTTACAAAGCAGAATTTGTCATGGAAGCACGACAGTGATGCATGAACACAAACTTGTTTATATTCACAAACTGGTGTGAGTTGGCTAAAATGTTTCGTTTAAGACAGAAGCTCCTCACTCCCAGTGTAGACGTGGTGATAAACAGTGTAGCGCAAGTAGGATCTGTAACGTCAGATTAAAACGCTACGATCAATGTAAACGTATTTAAAACATTCTGCCTGAAGGCAGTGAGTAAGAGAAACCATAAAGTGCAGTCAAAGTGAGTCTTTTATTATTAATCTAGTTTAATTATCAGTGCTTTTGGGTTCATGTCAAGTTTTACTCTGAAGTTTAGATTTGTGACGCTCCGTTTGTGGATTTTATTTTAAATAAATGAAAAAATGATATTGAAAATTTGGTTTTAATAAAAAAATCCAATTAATTGGAGAAAAAAACAACAGCAACTAATCGGTCGATTAATCGATGATGAAAATAATTGTTAGTCACAGTCCTGGCTTGAAGATTGAAGGGTGTGTTTTTTTTTTTTTTTAACTATTGCTTTAATAATATCTTTACAATAGGAAATGCCTTAGATTCATATAATTGATTAATTTTTTAGGTTTGACAGTGCAGGCAGTTTAGCATTAAATATGAAGACGTTCTCTGAAAGGTCAGTTAGGGTTTATGACAGTATGGAGGGATTAAGTTGTACTGAACAGTCTATGACTGGAACCCAGAACTTCACAGGTCACTGGTGCAGAACCTGAACCACTAATCTACTCCAGTCCCCAGTATTCCTTCACTTTACAGTTAGTTAAGACTTGCGCATGTTTACTACAGTCTCGGATTCTGTAACCTGAGATACACACTTATTAAATAGGCAGGTCGTTGTCTTGCATTGTTGCTGCTGTTTTTGGTGGCGTTAACAATAAGAAAGGATAGCCTCCAAAACGTTTACAGTCCAAAGCCATAATTTACAAATATCTGAGGTCCCTCACCTTTTTCTTGTAGACACTCAAGTTTGAAACACCATCCTAAATGCAAATTAACAGACCGTTTTTTTTCCCAGGTGCCGTCAGCGATGTGGAAATGCAGGAGCATTACGATGAGTTTTTCGAGGTGAGCCTTAAACATGCACAGAATAGAATTTTTTTTTGCGCCACATCCTTTTTAATGACACGAACCTCGTTTTTAGGAAGTCTTCACGGAAATGGAGGAGAAGTACGGTGAGGTGGAGGAGATGAACGTGTGTGATAATCTGGGCGATCACCTCGTCGGCAATGTTTATGTGAAGGTAAGAGACGCACCTCAGATCCAGAAAACCGCGGCTATAAGCAGTTACTCCCTCACCAGCCTCTCTCCCTCTCTTTCCTTTTGTTTTTAAACTTTACGATTTTCCTTTACTGATGTTACTTGAGGCGCCTTCCATAAGTTATAGAAATGTCTCCTAAGAGAAAACTTACGCGTACCGATAATTAAAAATTTTCTTTGTAAAATAGCTTCTTTATCATTTATTGTTAGGCTTGAGCTGCTGTAGTCCAATTTCCCTACAATTACCATTTTATTATTTTAATTACATTCTCAAAACCACTTCAGTGTTTGTATTTAAGCTGTATTTTCACTAGTGATTCACCGAAAGGAAAATTCTGGGCCGAAACCCGAAAATTCGGGACTGCACTTGGCCGAGAATCAAAAATATATGTATATTTTCAAAACCCTGTTTAAAATACTTTTGTATAATTGTATTAATATTAGACTTTTCAAAATGTCATCAATTCATCATCACATGTACACACCTGTTTCTGTGGCACATTTTGCTCTGTGCTGCGCGTTGATCCTTCAGCAGACACATTCATCACCTCCAGCTCTGCCTGTATCATTTCCTGTACACGCTGCTTCTCTCCGCATCGAAGTAAGGCTCTTTAATTCGCGGCTCTAAATAATGTTGTAACGCAACGATAACCGTCGCTACATCAAGAGTGAAATCTGAGCATCGAGCACTGAGAGGCGTGGCCGCGTATATTTTCGGATCATGTTTTAGGCCTTTTTTTCCCTCTTTTCGGCCAAAAATTTCGGTTCATCCCTGATTTTCACCCACGTGTTTGAGCAGTTCCGGCGTGAGGAGGATGCCGAGAAAGCTGTGATGGACCTGAACAACCGCTGGTTCAACAGCCAGCCCATCCATGCCGAGCTCTCCCCGGTTACTGACTTCAGAGAAGCCTGCTGCAGGCAGTATGAAATGGGGTCAGTATAACAAGCTTGCAAAGACACTGCTACAAGTTTTACAGTCTCTCGATTTAAAAAATAAATAATTGACTGTACTGTTAACTCTGGAAAATGGTAATCCTCAGTCACTTCATACAGGACCCCTGTAGTATGATGTTCATTACGAAATTAGTTCACGTAAGTACGCTTTCTAAATAGGATTACATTATGGTTGTGTTTAAACGGGAAGCGGCGACAGAGACCTCTGTTCCTGCTCACTGCAAGCAGTATCAGTAGAGTACAGCTGGATGGACGATCGCTTTTCTCACAGATATGATCGTTTCATACCGTCCTCACAGAACGCAGGTGCACTCCAATCCAAATTTAGCGGCTTATACAGTTCACTGTGAGGAGTGTTTTTAGTGGAATCTGCAAAATGGTAAAAAATTATAGGAGGGTTCATAAATGCTGCATTTTAAGTTTTTAATATTGCTCTAAATAAGCTATTTGACACAACAGATGTTTACCTATAGTCCACAAGACAAGATAACAGCTGAATTTATCAAAACTACCCAGTTCAAAAGTTTCCACACACTTGATTCTTTATATTGTTTGTTCCCTAGATGATCCACGACTGTGTTAATGTTTTGTGAGAGTTGTTCATGAGTCTCTTGTTTGTCGTGAGCAGTTAAACTGCCCAGTGTTCTTCAGAAAAATCCTCCAGGTCCTGCACATTCTGTACTTTTCCAGCATCTTCTGCATATTTGACCCTTTTCCAACACTGCTTATATGATGTTGAGATCCATCTTTTCACACAGAGGACAACTGAGGGACTAGTAAACTATTACAGAAATTTACATTCCCCTGGCTCTTAATGTATCGTGTTGCCTTCTTGAGCATCGGTGAATGTTTACACCTTTTGTAATAGTCCTATTTGAGTCCCTCAGTTGTCCTCGGTGTGAAAAGATGGATCTCAACATCATATAGTTACTGTTGGAAAGAGGTCAAATATGCAGAAGGTACTGGAAAAGTACATTGTGTGCAGGACCTGAAGGCTTTTTCTGAAGAACAGTGGGCAGTTTAACTGCTCAAGACAAACAAAGGAACTAATGAACAACTCTCAAAACAAACACAGTCGTGGATCTTTCAGGGAACAGGCACAGTATAAAGAATCAAGCGTGTGGAAACTTTTGAACTGGGTAATTTTGATCAATTCAGCTGTTATCTTGTCTTGTGGACTATATGTAAACATCTGTTATGTGAAATAGCTTATTCAGGACAGAAATCAATTTTTATATATATATATATATTTATTTATCTTTTTTAAAATTCTTATTATTTTGCATGTTATGCAAGGCATATGAACTTATGAAATGAACTGTATGCAGTGTCTGTGACTGCGGTCACCTCTGGTACTACATTCAGGTGATTTCCTTCCTGATGGGTTTTATCAATATTGTTTTTGCAGCACTTCTCTAATGTCAAGAATCGCCGAATTGCACTGAATGTCTCTGCAGCTACATAAAAATGTGACTTGTATATGATTTGAATTCTTTTTGCTCTTTTATATTTTTATATATATAAAATGCATACATACACACCACACACACACACACATGCATACATATACTCCCAGTTTCCACTGCATGTCGTCTCACTGCAGTATGTTGTCTCTCCACAGGGAGTGCACTCGTGGTGGCTTCTGTAACTTCATGCACCTAAAGCCGATCTCTCGCGAGCTGAGGAGGGAACTGTATGGACGCCGTAGGAAAAGGTAGAGAAAGAATTGTGGCAAATTTTTGTAAATACAAACGTGGCACAAGCTGGCGTGTTGAATTTTTATTCGGTCTATGCGTAAGCCTTGACGTGCCGATTTGTCCAATCCTCTAGGCACCGCTCTCGTTCTCGGTCTCGTGAACGTCGCTCTCGCTCGCGGGACCGCGGCCGTCGTGACCGGGAGAGGAGGAGATCAAGGGATCGTGAACGCTCCGGAAGGTTTTGAGTCATCATGTGAACCCTTTTTGGTTTTTACCCTTCGGTGTAGTGCTCTCCCCCTCCCCAAACGACCAACATTTGCTTGGAACATTGGACTTTGTTCTGTACCTTACTTTTACCCAATTTTTTTCCTCTTTGTTTTTTTTTAAGATCACACGAATATGACAGCTCAGTTTCTCAATAAAAATACATTGTTATTAATTCCGTCCTTGTATTTGCTTTTGTCTTTGTGGTTGAGTGTGCTTATGACTTTTAATAGTAAATAATAATTATGCAGTTGTCAGTTTGGCCTGCACAGTAATGTAATGTCAATGTACAGAAAAGTGTTATTTTGCACCTTTTGTCTTATGATTCCTGACCTGGAAAGGAAAACTGTTTATCAGGCATGACTTTATTTGCATTTAATATGTTGTATTTCAGGTTTAACTTGCTTTGTTAAACAAATATACAGGTGCATCTCAAAAAATTTCAAAAAGTGCAACTTTCATATATTGTAGATTCATTACACATATTTCACTTATTTCAAGCATTTTTTTTTTCTTTAAGTCTCGATGATTATGGCTTACAGCTCACGGGAAAAAAAGATATCTCAATTTTCCAATAAAGAATGTATTATACAGAAATGTCGACCTGAGAAAGGATCTAATCGGCGAATTATGTCAAAACACCTGCAAAGGTTTCCTGAGCCTTTAATCTCTGTCTGGTTCAGAGATTAACACAATCACTGGTACAGAATCACGCGGAAGATGAAAGTAAATGTTGCATTTCATTTGGAAATCAAGGTTCCAGAGTCTGGAGGAAGAGTGGAGAGGAACAGAATCCAAGTAGCTTGAAGTCCAGTGTGAAGGTTCCACAGTCAGTGATGATTTGGGGTGCCATGTCATCTGCTGGTGTTGGTCCACTGTGTTTTCTCAGCTCGAGAGTCGATGCAGCATCTACCAGGAGATTTTAGAGAACTTCATGCTTCCATCTGCTGATGAGCTTTATGGAGATGCTGATTTCCTTTTCCTGCAGGACTTGGCCCACAGTGCTAAAACTTCTAGTAAGTGGTTTAGTAACCATGGTATTACTGTGCTTGATTAGGAGCTGACTCACCTGACCTGAAACCCATAGAGAATCTATGAGAGACACCAGACCCAACTACAGATGAGCTGAAGGCTGCTATCAAAGCAACCTGGGCTTCCAGAACACCTCAGCAGTGCCACAGGCTGATTGCCTCCATGCCACGCCGCATTGATGCAGTAATTCCAAGACCATGAGCTGTAAGCCATGATTGTCATGATTAAAACAGGAAAAGCTTTAAAATATTTTACTTATGTCATTATAGAAATAATTAAATTATGGGAATAACAACTTTTCCATGATATTCTAATTGTTTGAGATCATCTGCTGTGTTTTGTGGCTTACACAAACAATAAGTTACAATAATTTACAACAAGAAAAATCTGACCATCAAAAGTCTGTTATTGAATGTGGATTTGGGTAGAAAATATCAAATACTATCTGAGATACTGGCTAAACATGGTTAGATTTTATATGATTTTCCCCCAAATTCCCACAGATTCCCACAGATTAACCCATAATGTGACACCATCACAACAGCTTAAAAGAAGCAGTCACTTACTGTGCTCAGCTTGGCAAATTTCATTATGTTGCTAAGGTTTATACACAGCTTTGTGCTGGGTTAAGAACAGTCTACCAACCAGATGGATCCAGCCAGAAGCAAACCTGTGGGTTGAAACTGACCACTGATTAATACAAATTGTGTATAGAAAAATATGTGCTACACTTAATAATTCCATACCAAAAATGAGCATCAACAGTATATGGCCAAAAGTTATAGGGACACCTGACCATAACACCCATATGTGTGTTTTAAACATCACATTCCAGATTTAGTCCCCCTTTACTGTTACAATAACCTCCACCTTCAGGGAAGGCTTTCCATTAGATTTTGGAGTGTGGCTGTGGGGATTTGTTCATTACTGAGGTCAGACACTGATGTTGGGTGAGGAGGTCTGGGGTGCAGGCAGCGTTCCAGTTCATCCCAAAGGTGTTCAGTGAGGGGCGGTTGAGGCCAGGACTCTGTGCAGGACACTCAAGTTTTTCCACTCCAACCTTGTCAAACTTCTTAGTGAAGGGAAATTGTAAAGCTACAGCATACAAAGACGTTCTATACAACGACGTGCTTTCAACTTTGTGAGAACAGTTTAGGGAAGACTCACATATGGGTGAGATGGTTAAGTGTCCACATAGGTTTGGCCATAGAGTGTATGTAATAGGTGTACTTAAAAAAGTGGTCAGTGAGTGTAGCTGGAAAATAAGCATAGTATATGTATACATAATGTATATAAAAATATTATTAGTGGTGCTTGAAAAGCACTACTATTGTTCTTATTGTGCATACTTATTATTATTATTATTATTATAAATCTTTCAAACTGTTTTGCCCCTTCCCCAGCCGTTAGTTAATACACTGTGTAATGAACACGGCTCTACATTTGGGTTCTGTTCTTTTTTTGGCTCCATATCTGTCTTCATTTGCACATGTGGGCGTGGCCTGATCGTCATTTACACGCCTTCATTTCAGCCAATCACGGCACGGGTAAAATTTTCCGCTGGAAAGCAGTCAGGGAAAATTTAACAAATTGGTGATGCACTTTGAACGTTTGATTAGGTGATAAACGCTTATTTGCCTCAAAATATTTTTAGATTGATGATTATAAAGCGAAAAAAAAAATAATAATAATTTTGAGGGAACTTTATTTCCGGTTTGAGCGTGACGTCACCGCTCAACGCCCCCCGCCCATACCCCGCCCCCCTTCCCTTTAAATGTGAAGACTCGCGTTGAATCTGTTCATTCTGGTCAAATCTGAGCGACTGGGGTTTTTATTATCACTTTCACCTCCAATCTCTGCACTTCAAGGTAAACCAGCTTTTTCTTCATTGACGGAGTGAGGAAATTAAATATGCGGTACATGACTGAAAATGAGATTTGTATATAATTGAATGAGGGTTAAAATAAAATGTTATTAAGGCTAATATTTGACTGCATGCGTTAGGTTTCATTCCCTATTGCGATTGGTTGCTATTCAGTAACTGTTTCTGTCTTCGACTATATAAAATATTACTGGCAGGGTGTACATCAGTGATTTTTAAAATACATATATACATATGATTTGTTGGTGAGGCTGTAAGATAATCTAGTGGAAAATTAGTCTCGAAGCCTGATAGTTTCATCAGCTTTGCAGTGAGCGCATGATGATGATGATGATGATGATGATGAAGACTACGTCTGATGATGATGATGTTAAATGAGCATTTACTGCACGTGCCTGCGGTCACTGAACTGCTCTCGGACATATCCCGGGAAGTCTTTCTCTTTTGCACACCTACAGGATTATTTTGTGAGTAAATGAGTTAAATAGCTGTATGGAAACGAGTGTAAAAGCATTTGCAGATTTGGAGAATTTCGTTGTTTCCTCGGACGCACACGGCTATTGTTCGTGTTCTTCCCGGGTCCTAAAGCCCGTCCAGTTCAGAACCTGGGAATGTTTGGGGGTTATGTGACTCCTATGTCCATGCCATGGCTGGATTACTAAATTTAGTACCGTTTTAATCAGTAATGTAATAGGAAATGCTGTAAACGGTGGATGGCTGCCTCGACTGGACGCTCTCTGTAGCTTTGGTAGGGTTTGTGCATTACTCCAGTCATGTACACCAGAGCACTGGACTGTTCTGAGAGATCTTCTTACCACATGTTTCACAATTCAACTAGTATTTTGACCACCTACTCTGAAGGAACTGAGGGGAGAGTTGAGAGGCACTCTGTGTGTGTGTGTGTGTGTGTGTGCGCGTGCGCGTGAAAGAGAGTGATGGATAGATAGGTACTTTATTGATCCCCAAGGGGAAATTCAAGAGTGGGCGTACTATGTGTGTTTTGAGAGAGCGCGTGAATGTGTTTGATTGCTATACGTGTGTGTGTGTGTGAGGAGTGGGCGTACTATGTGTTTTGAGAGAGTGCGTGAATGTGTTTGATTGATGTGTGTGTGTGTGTGTGTGTGTGTGTGTGTGTGTGAGGAGTGGGCGTACTATGTGTTTTGAGAGAGTGCGTGAATGTGTTTGGATTGGTGTGTGTGTGTGTGTGTGTGTATATGTATGTATGTATGTATATATATATATATATATATATATATATATATATATATATATATATATATATATATATATATATATATATATATATACACACACTATGTATGTATGAGAGCGAGAGTGCATGTGAATGTGTTTGATTGCTATGAGTGTGTTTGTTTGAGAGAATTTGAGTGTGAGACTGCGTGTGTGTCTGACACACAGTGTGTGCGTGCGCATGAGCAGCACTCCTGTGTTTACATCTCTAACAAAATGGACAAGCCGCTGCTCCGCAACTGAACATAATGAGGACACTCCAAAGTCCTGTGTTTTTTGTTTGTTTGTTTTTACTGAAACCTGCCATGGTTTCTTCTGGTAAATATTTACATCCTTCCTCAAGCCTGTGTGAGCACCATGAACAAATGGACTAGTGAGGCAATACTGGAGCTTCAGCACTGGTTTCATTACACAGACTGGAGTGACTGCAACTCCCAGACAGTGTCCTCATACTTTAGTTTTTGTGAGGACGTCTGTTCAGCAGGTCCTACAGGAAAGTCAACAATAACAAATGATGGTTTGCTACAAAGCAAAGAATCTGAGTGACCCTGATGACTGGGTCGGAGCATCTCCAGAACGGCAGGTCTTGTGGAGTGTTCCCAGTATACCGTGGGTAGTACCTACCAAAGTGTTCCAAGGAAGGATAACAGGTGAACCAGCAGCAGGGTCGTGGCTGCCCAAGGGCCATTGATGCAGATGGGGAGCGGAGGCTAGCCTGTCTGGTCCGATCCCACAGCATATTGTAACACCTACTTAAACACTTTTGCAGACCAAGTACACACCTTCATGGCAGCGGTATTCCCTAACGGTATTGGCCTCTTGCAGCACCATTCCACACTGCAAAACTTGTTCAGGAATGGTTTGAGGAACATGACAAACAATTCAAGCTGTTGACTTGTTGTCCAAATTCCCCAGATCTCCATCTGCTCGATCATCTGTGGAACATGCTAGACAAAAAGTCTGCTCCATGGAGGCCCTACCTCACAACTTGCAGGACTTAAATGATCTGCTGCTAATGTCTTGGTGCCAGATTCCACAGCATACTTTCAGCTGTCTGGTGGAGTCCATGCCTCAGCGGATCAGAGCTGTTTTGGTGGCACAAGGTGGACCTACATAATGTTCTGGCTGATTGGTGTATGCTGAGTAAAATACAACCATCCTCTTGAAGTCTTTTGAGAGAATGGTGTTGGTCAAATTGAAGGACCTCACAACCCTGCTTCACTTTGCCGACAGGGCAAACAGGTCAGTGACACTGCAGTCAACATGGGACTACATTTACTACTGCAACACCTTGACCACACTAGCTTATGCTAGGGTCCTCTTTGTGGACTTTTAGCTTAGTGATCAACACTACATCATCTCCGACGTTGTCCACCATAACCTCGCCTAGGCCAGAGTGCCAGTCTCCAAATTCCAGTTGATTACAACTTCCTGACTGCCAGGAAGCAGCAGGTGAGGCTAGAAACATTAATGTCCAGCATCAGCACGCTCAGCACTTGTGCTTCACAGGGGTGTATGCTCTCACCACCGCTTTTCCATTTACATTCCTGCTAATTAAGATGAATTATTCAAATATCTAATCTCGTACAAATGACCTTACTGAACCTCCTCAGGAAAACTAACTGTAGCTTAAATATTGTGGATTTATTTATAGGCGCAAACACTTTTTACATGAGCTTACTTGACCTTGGTTAAGTAAGTCCTTTACAGCTGCCACACATTTATTTTTCTGTTTGGATGTTTATCTTCCTCTGTGTAAGAAAAATTCCAGGTTAAAATACCTAATGATTTATGATTAAGCTTATCATTTTCAGACCTGGGTAGACATCTGTGCAATTTCACAAGCAGTCTCTAGCCTGAGGCGTTAGAAATGCTAAAAAAAAAAAAAAAAAATTCCAGTTGTCCACAATGACTGAATGAGAATGCGATTTTGGAAGAGTCTCAAATGATTGGCTGTTTATGGGGTGTCATTAAGTAGACCATGATCCTGTATTTTGGTTAAATTCCATAGTGTCAAATGTTTTATTTTCGAATGTAGATGATTTCGGTTAATTCCACTCAGTTATACTGCATTCAGGCTAACTACACAATGTACAACTTCATAATATTGTGATCAGTTTTCTTGGCCTGCACTTTGTATGACTGCTTGTGTGTTTGCTTTGGGTCTCGATCAAGGCCAGCAGTGACGTGTGTGCGTCAGTCTACAATTTAGACCTTTTAAAGGCTTATATTTTGTAAGACTACACCTTATGTAAGGTGTTTATGCCATGACTCAGTACCCATGAACACGCCTTAGCTAGATGAGAGACATCTATTTTTTAAATTTATTTATTTATTTATTATCCTCTTCTTTCCAATCTCTGTTCCAGTACAGTATTCAGTTGCAGATGCCGAGAAGTTCTATTTGATTACTCAGGAGAGTCACTCGGTATTGGCAGGCAAAGGGGGGGAAGGGGAGGAAAATAAAAAATTGAAGGAAACCTTGAAGGAAAAGTGTACTCTAACAGATGTAAAATGTCTGTTGAAATACTTTAAGTGCGAAGTGATTTCTGGAGCTTCTTTCTTTTGTTGGTGCTGTATTTTCATGGTTCCTGTAAGAAATGAGCAGTTGTCGGTCATAATGAAGTCACAGGGCGACTTCAGTGATGTCGTTGAAATGGAGGAGAAAGAAATAACCATTTTAAACATCAGAAATAATGGACCGGGTTTGTTGTAAAACTTGAAAATAAATAAAAATAACAAGAGCTTACTTTCTTACTCATCATTTCCCAGCAATATTCAATGCAATAGTGATGAGAAATCCAATGCAGAAATGGTGTGTACAGCAAACGCTGAACTTACTATAAAACAGTTGTGTGTGTGTGTGTGTGTGTGTGTGGCAGTTATACTGTACTATAGCAGTTAAAATTTTGTAATGAAATTGGCATGCCATAAACATCCTTTATATTTCTTCTCCACACATTAATGATACTTAAGGGTTGGAGCTATATTCCTACTGCACCACTGACTCAAAATGGGCACTGGTATGTGTTTATTTCTAAGGAGACGGCGGCATGAACAAAGTGCGACGTGTTTTTTCAAAGCGGTCTAACCAGCTGCTGTGTGCTACTCTCAGCACGTTACTTATAGTTCGCTTCCATGCGGTCACTTTGTGTTCACAAGCCAATGGAGTTCAGAAATGAAGACGATACAATGATATTAATCGTGTACTACAATGATATGGTATTAATCACGTACAGTATTATCGTGGATGCTTAAATATAACCTCAATTCCCCCGTGTTTCATTTGGAAAGTAATTGTTTAGGTAGGTAGAGACACCGATGTGCTGACCTTGCCCTCTGGTCAGTTTGTGTCAAGGCAATCGAGTGAGACGTGTTTTCTCAGAGCTGGGCGCAGGGAGCTAAGTTTGCACAGCTGTAACAGTGCGTTAAATACAGATCATTTCCATTCAGTCAGCTTCTATCTAGTAGATTTATCCCAGCCAAGGCAAGGATTAAAACGTTTCACCAGTCACTGATAAATAAATAAAAATAAATAAATCCACAGGTGGAGAATTAGCCAGGTTGTATGACTATGTAAACATTCGCAGTGCTGAATGTCCTTTGTTGGATTTAATTATTACCTGTCTGTAAAAATTGTTAAAATGTTATGGCTAATTACATTTTTATATATATTTATATATTTATTTATTTATTTTTTTAAATCGGAGGCTTGCTCTCTATAAATGACCCCCCCCCTATAAACCTGAGTCCATAAATCAACACACTGTGACCTAAAACCAAAGAAAGAGTGTGATGTAATTTTCCTAGTAAAATGACTATACAATATGTGAAATAATTTCTCCTTTGTTTCCAAACTTGCAGTGTATAATGTCTGTGGCAAGAGTGAGTCATGTAATTAGTAAAGAGAAGCTGGCTCCAAACCACAATTTAAAAAAAAATAAAAAAAAATAAAGAAAAAGTAATTTTTTTTTAAAAAACAGTTCATTTTTCTTTAGCATCTTTCAGTCTGTAGATTCCGAGTAACTGAAATCACCCTCTTGCCTTCTGCAGGAAATCATGCCGTCAGTGCCTTCCACTAAAGAGAGCGACCTCTCCAAACCTGTTTGCCCCTTTGCTGGCAAAAAGACCAGCACCAGTGATGGACTCTTCCAGACAAATGGGAGTGAAAGCACCGAGAATGACATCGAGAAATGGATCCGTCCTGACCTTCCCAGCAAGTGCACGTGGACCCTGGGAGCACCGCATACTGATTCCCCACACATACATGCACTCAGGTGAGCAGCATTCAGATTCCTTCAGATTCGGTTCAGTAGCTGACAGTTTTAGGATTTTTAGAAAGTAAGAAGTCCAGGTACTGTAGTTTTAGACTAATTGTCTGTTCCGTATACTTCCTAAGCATAAAATTCTGAATTATACGCTGACAGAACCCCATGTCTCCGGACCTGAAGTCAGTGCCCGGCCTCACTCGTGCAATTGCAGCAGAATGGGCAGAAATTCCGACAGCCATGCTTCAGAATCAAGGGGAAAGCTTTCTCAAAACAGTGATGACTATTACTGCAACAAACGGGGACCGATTTTTGGAAAGGGATGTTCCGCAAGCACATATGGGTGCAGTGGTCAGGTGTCAACATGCATTTGACTGTATTGTGTAACTCAAGAATGGCTAACTCTTGCATGCCTAGCCAATCTATTACTTGAATCCCATTGACATCCATAGCCATCAGTGGGATCCTTGTAACTAATTTTGAAGTGGATATGTGCGCTGGAAGTTTATTAAATAACAAACAGAAAAGTGTCCGAATACTTATTTCCCCTCCCTGTAATTGATTTAATGTAGCGATTATTAATAAACGTTTGGTTTTTTTTTCCCTTTCTGAGGACACTTGCACAACATATAGTATAACAGCAGTGCTACTACCATTTAAACAGTCCGTTTTAAAGGCTTTTCTTTAATTCCCAACTCGGGTGTGTGTGAGTTTTAATTCTTTGGCCAGAAAAATGTAAATGGAGCCCTGAAATGAGAGAACTCTGTGCAGAGTTTTTCCTCAAGCAGCTTTACATTGTGATTTTTATTACATGTCTAAAACCGGTTTTAGAAATTTAGACATTTTTACTCATTTAATGTTCTATTTAATTGTTTCAATTCATCTATGATGTTGACTAGTCACGCCTGTTTGAACTAGATGGAACAAGCTCCTGCTAAGTTTTTATTTCCATTAAGCCATGAAAGTAACTTGAGCGTTTGCAGGTTTCAACAAGCCGGTCGTCTGGTTTGAAAGCTAAGTTTCTCATCCTGCAGTAGTTTATACAGTGTCATTTTGTTTTCGTTTGACCCCATTGTGTACCAGTAAGGTCCTTTTTTTTTTTTATTTTTTTTTTATTTTGCTATGTTATGGTCTCGGTGAACACTTTTCATTTTATTTATTGATTTAAATTTTTTTTTTTTTTATCATTTTAAAGGACAAAAAGTCCGAGTATCTTGCCCAACATCCTCAGAAAAATTGGGGACACACCGATGGTACGCATCAACAAGATCACTAAGACTTATGGACTCAAGTGTGAGCTGTGTGAGTAGGAAGTCAAGACTCTACCTGCTGTAAAATGGCACATTTCAATGTTTACAGTTCAGCAGTTTAGATTGTGTGCTCATGTGTGTATGTAGTGGCAAAGTGCGAGTTCTTCAATGCCGGCGGCAGTGTTAAAGACCGGATCAGTCTTCGCATGGTTGAGGATGCAGAGAGAGCAGGCATCCTCAAACCTGGAGATACCATCATAGAGCCTACTTCTGGAAACACTGGTAATCTTGTGTGTGTTTGAGCGAGAGAGAGCATGCATGTGTCTACTGACTGCTGAAATAAAATATTTTACTATTTTGGTTTGACCTGTGCACCCTGTTTGTCAGGTATTGGCCTTGCTCTGGCTGCCGCTGTGAAGGGCTACCGCTGCATCATCGTCATGCCTGAAAAAATGAGCATGGAAAAGGTACAGCCATCTACAGATGTTCAATAGTTGATACGAAGCGTATTAAGAGACGTTATTATAAGAAAATAAACATTGTGTTTAGGTGGACGTGTTGAGAGCTCTGGGAGCGGAGATAGTCCGCACACCCACCAGCGCCCGTTTTGATTCCCCAGAGTCTCATGTTGGTGTGGCTTGGCGCCTGAAGAACGAAATCCCTAATTCTCACATCCTGGATCAGTACCGCAATCCCAGCAACCCCCTGGCTCACTACGACACCACGGCCGAGGAAATCCTAGAGCAGTGCGATGGTTAGCATCACTTTCCTACACCAAGCCAGTGCATTTCTCAAAGTGCTCCTCACCTCGCACTACACCTGGAAATTTCCCCTTTGTTTGTGTTTACGCTTATTTACTCCTAGACTTCACAACTTTGTGTTAAAGGCACTTCTAAGAAATGTCTCTTTGTACAGGACAAGTGGACATGCTGGTAGCAGGAGCTGGCACTGGGGGCACCATCACTGGCGTAGCTCGCAAGCTGAAGGAGAAATGCCCCAACATTAAGGTGAAATTCACAAAAGTACTTTCATGGATATCAAACAATTGCGCACACACAACACAGGTGTATTAAAAATAAATAAATAAAAAATTCTTTGTTAAATATAGTTGTGCAACAACTATTGGCACCCTTTCAGTCAGTACTTTGTTCTACCTTCCTTTGCCAAGATAACAGCTGAGTCTTCTCCTATGAGGTTGGAGAATACATGACAAGGGATCAGAGAACGTTCCTCCATTCTGAATCTCTCCAGATCCTTTAAATTTTGAGGTCCATGCTGGTGATCTCTCTTCGATTCACCCCACAGATTTTCTATTGGGTTCAAGTCAGGGGACTGGGATGGCGACGACAGGATCTTGACTTTGTGGCCAGTAAACCAGTTCTGTGTTGATTTTAAGGTGCATGTTGGATCCTTGACCTGCTGGAAGATCCAACTACCGCCCAATTTACGCTTTCTAGCATAGGCAGTCAGGTTTTCATTTAATATCCGTTGATAGTCCATGATGCCATGTATCCTAACAAATTGTCCAGGTCCTCTGACAGAAAAACAGCCCCGAAAACATTAAAGAGCCACCACCATATTTAACCATGGGCATGAGGTACTTTTTCCATATGGCTACCTCTCTGTGTGCGCCAAAACCACCTCTTGTGTTTTTTGCCAAAAAGCCATCTGACCATAGAACCCAATCCCATTTGAAGTTCCAGTAGTGTCTGGCAACCTGAAGATGCTTGTGCTTGGGTTTTTTTTTTTCTTTTTCTTTTTCTTCCCCCCCCTCTTCTTTTTCTCTTTTCTTGAAACCCTTCCAAACAACTTGTGGTGATTTAGGTGACTTCGGATTGTAGTTCTGGAGACTTTATGAACCCAAGATGCAACAAACTTCTACAATTCTCAATCTGTGATCCTTGGAGATTTTTATTTATTTATTTATTTATTTTAATTATTATTTTTATTTACTTATTTATTTGGGCCACTTGAACCATCCTCTTCACAGTGCGTTTTAGACAATAGACAAGTGTCAATTTCCAGGTTAATTCATAACATTTAAATTTGAATGAAACTTTTTAATTATTGCCCTTTTAGATGATTTTAAAAATGCAGAAGCATGCCTCGTCTTCCACCAGCCCAAAATAACCCATATCACACCCCTCTTCATCTCCCTCCACTGGCTTCCTGTATCTGCCCGCATCAAATTCAAGGCCTTGATGCTCACGTACAATAACTTGTCTGGAACAGCGCCCCCCTACGTCAACACTCTCCTTGAGGTTTATTTTCCCTCTCGCAATCTGCAATCAGATAACGACCAACGCGTGGTAGTGCCTACTCAGTGTGGCACAAGGTCCCTTTCCAGAACCTACAAACTGACCGTCCCTCAGTGGTACAATGAATTTCCAACCTCAATCTGTCACCATCTTAAACAACACTTAAAGACCCACCTCTTCCATGGACACTTAACTAACCCTGAACTTGCTTCCCCCCGCCTCAATTATTTAAAAAATAAAATAAAATTAAACTGGCTCTTACACCTCTACTCTGCACACTTTGCTTCTCTTGAACTCCATTACAAATCTTGTATAGTAGCACTACTTGTATTCTCTACTTGACGTATCGCTTTACTTGCATTCTCTCTTGTGTAGGTCGATTTGGATAAAATCATCTGCTAAATGAATAAATGTAACTATATTGCCCTGATGGTGGAAATGGGCAGTTTCAATGCTTGAGCTTCACAAAATGTGAAATGGCGATAAGAAAATAGCACAACAACCTTTCGCTGCACATCACAGCTATATTCCTTGGTCTTACAGATTATCAATGACTAAAGGAATTTGACCAGCATGTTATCTCATTTATCCCCCTGTGAAACAGCAAGTCATGGTTGAACAATTTCCTGTTCCGTTTCCCCAGGTGTACTAAAAAAAAAAAAGTAAATATCGATGGGTATTTACTTCAAATATATTGCTCATGTGAATTCATAGGGGTGCCAATAACTGTTGCACACCTATATTTAACAAAGATAAAGAGTGTTTGCTCTCCATGAGAGTGTATAATTCCGAGAGGGGGTGTGTGTTGTTTTTTTTGGTGGTGGGGTTGTAAGCATGACTCTGCTATAATTTAAATCACCGGTTTATATTGACATTGTCATTCTAAGGTTGGTTGTTTCTATAGTAACATCTAATTCACACAGAGTTGTAAGGCAAACACTCCACATAATCTAAAACTAGTGTACTACTAATGTAAGTGATGGCATGAAATGAATTGTTTACAGTATTGTTCCTTACATAACTGTGTGTGTGTGCGCATGTATAGTATTACCTGCCCACTATAGATAAGCAATTTGCATTATAAACCAAGGGCATGTTTATGTCTGGGGGGGGGAAACGGCCTTAGCATTCTTCTAAAATGACTAATTCAGTTAAAAGGATCCAGAAAAGGACTGATGTTTTGGTGCCATACTGATGTGATTTTACTATCCTTCAGAGGGTCTTGGTCACAATTTAGAATGATTAAAAGGGGGGGATGAGAGAAATTGTCTTTTATTACATGCAGTAAGTTGTGGTCTATGCCTGTGCAAGGATGCACACCTAAGGTCATGTTCTGTCATGTCATTTGGATTCGTACAGGATGATTATCTGCTTACGGAGACATGTTTTTCTGTCAAGGGTTTGTCTGCACATTTGCCAGGACTTTGAAGCAAAGCGTGTTTGAACTGCCACAAACTGTTCCTTATTGGTACATAGAAGTGTATCGTGCCTATAATATAATATAATATAATATAATATAATATAATGTGTGTATGTTCAGCACAAGTGCCCCAGAGCGCTCTCCTCTTCTATCCTGTATTCATCTGTATTACATTCTTCTGTAATGTACTTCTTCACCTGAGAGAACAAGTCTGAGTGTTGTCTAATTTCCAGAACACTATAAATACTACAGTATACAGCCCTTCAGCCTCTAAACCCATAAATGAATCTAACAGGAAAAGAATGGTGATGAAATTTAGTTTAAATATATAAAGTTGAACAAAAATAATCCAATGGCTCCTTTTGTCAGATTATTGCTGTGGACCCAGAGGGATCGATTCTGGCTGAACCGGAGGAGCTAAACCAGACGGATAAGACTCAGTACGAGGTCGAGGGCATTGGATATGACTTCATTCCAACTGTGCTTGACAGATCCGTGAGTGAATGCTTGCAGAAGCACGCACACCCATATGCAAACACACCCACTTTCAAAAATACCTCTAGATAACAGTATTGGATAAGATCCCAAAAGGTAGGGTGACTTTGCAAACAACATAATGTTGACTCCTGAATGGTAGGAAGTATGAATAGGCTACAAATTCACAATAGAGGGAGAGAGAAAAGCAGACCCAGCCCCCCATATAAAAACATGAGACATTGTCATTAAACCTTTCAGTAAATACCGGCTAAATGACAAATCGAACTAGTATCCATTTTGTTACAAATGTGCTTTATACTTTAGGTATTTTACCTTTTTAGTTCATTTCCTATATTAACTGTGCTTTGTTGAACTTGCCAGACTGTGGACTCAAACATGTGGAGGTAGTTTCCTCATATTGATTTTTCTTAATGTGTGTCCCTACATTTTAAAAAAGTCATCCCTGCTATCTTATTAATTCCTCTGGCAATTAAACTCCAGATCCACCAAATACCATGTGCTTGTTTGTATTGTTTTTTTGTCACTGGTTTGTTACCCTATTGAGTTCACCTGTTTTGTGTTCGCTCTTGATTAGTTTGTCATCTTATATGCCCTGTATTAATTGTTTTAAAGATTTTTAGTGAGTGATCATTCAAACTATTTTTCTGTAAATGTGTTCCCTTGTTTTTCACTGCAGTTTAATTTACTGTTGCCTAAAAAAAACACCAGATTTTGTAAGCACCTTCAGCAAGGTGCTTTATATTATTATTTATTATTTATTTATTTATTTATTTATTTATTTATTTATTAAATGTATATTATATAAAAATTAAATACTTTTTTTTTTTTTTTTTTTTTTTTTTAAGCAGGGAATCCTTCAGTAGGTACTTGTAGATTATTTGTAATATAAATCGCAATATTACTGTTAAGTATTTAGAAAATATGACTATGTACAATTGTGAAGATCAACCACTATAGTGCTGTGTGTTACTGGGAAGCTTTAATTTGATACAATGCACCCAAGATTATTAGGTAGCGATTCATAACCCTATGTTCGTGTGTTTCTTTGTAAGGTGGTGGACAGCTGGTACAAGTCCAATGATGAGGAGTCGTTCACTTTGGCTCGTATGCTTATAAGAGACGAGGGCCTGCTTTGTGGTACAGTACACACCTTTTTGTTTTTAAGAACGCATCAAGAAGACACTCGGTGAAAATCACTTCAGCCTCAACCTCCTGCTTTTATTTGTAATTTCACACCCGATGTCACTAGGTGGCAGTTCAGGCACAGCCATGGCAGCAGCAGTGAAGATGGCGAAAGAGCTGAAGGAAGGGCAGCGCTGTGTGGTCATCCTTCCTGACTCCATCCGCAACTACATGTGAGTAGAGAAACTCGAAGTTATCGTAGAGAAAACGAGGTGTGATGGAGGATTTTAAGTGAGATTAAAGGATAAAGGTTTAATTGTGTCAAGGCAAAAGTTTCATTTTTCCTTCATTGCTAGGGGAAATATTGTTTCTCTTTGATTTGGTCCTCTGTCGATTCCAACACGCCAGTCAGCTCTCCTCTACAACATACTGCGTCAACCATTAACCCAACTTCCACTCAAGTTCTGTTATGTAATGGAAACCCTCAGATTGTCCTAATGGAAACCTGTCAACCCAGAGTTAACGATGCACATATAGTTGTACGTGTCTCTAACAAGTTCTCATTGCCCTAGTTACTCATGCCAACAATGAATGGAGTGCTTTAGAGATTTTCTAGAGATGAGAGATTTAGTTTTCCAGTTATTTATGTTCAGTATGTGTGTCTATAGTTGTGCTCAAAATCACATTTTCTTTTGTCATTTTTATTTAGGTCAAAGTTCCTAAATGACAACTGGATGTTCCAAAAGGGCTTCCTCCCTGCAGAAGACTTCATGGTTAGCAAGCCCTGGTAAGGTCTGCCTGCTGTATAATGTGACACATAAGTGATGCATGTTATTATATGGGTGTGTTTGCTTTAGCTTTAGAAAATTGCAGATTAAGCACAAAACACTGAACAAGTGTGTGTCTCTCTCTCTCTCTCTCTCTCTCTCTCAGGTGGTGGAATCTCAGGTTACAGAATCTGAACCTTTCGGCTCCTCTCACCGTGTTGCCCACAGTCACCTGTCAAAAAACCATCAAGGTTCTTAAAGAAAAAGCATTTGACCAAGCGCCAGTCGTAGATGAGGCTGGGTAGGTGTCTTTCTTGCTCATACACACACATTCACACCAGGGGTGCAAAATGTTGTTTTTTTTTTTTTTTTTTTAATACTGCATTTGACAAAGAATTATCATATTGAAACGGTACAATTCATTCTGATAAGCCTTATATATATATATATATATATATATATATATATATATATATATATATATATATATATATATATATATATATATATATATATATATATATATATATATATATATATATATATATATACACACACACACCACTAATGCAACACCACAAGGTTGGGAATCTTCTCTTGTAGCATTGAGAAAAGGTTCTTGTAAAACTGACTGATCTGTCTTTTGCATGCTACATTTTGTTCAGATCATTTAATAAAAGGGAAAGGTGGTGTAAGCTCAAATTTTTCAACTTGGTGCTTGTAAGTGTTGGTTCACTCAGTGTTTTTCCTCTGTGTGTTAGGGTCATTCTTGGTATGGTCACTCTGGGGAACATGTTAGCCTCTGTGCTCGCAGGAAAAATCAAACCATCCGATCCAGTCAGCAAAGTGCTCTACAAACAGTTCAAACAGGTTTATCACACGGACATCTTTATTGGCTTATACATCTTTATAGCTCTGTGCTATGCAAAAAAAGAAGAATTTTTAACACTAAACCTCCTTTTCTCAGATTTGTCTAACCGATAACCTCGGAAAACTCTCTCGGATTCTGGAGACCGATCACTTCGCCCTGGTGGTGCACGAGCAGATTCAGTGTAAGTGCTCCATCTTTTAAGTGTCATGACTTCATTTCTACTCCAGCATCAGTGTAATGGGGTACAGTTTTTCCTAGATAAGGATGTTCAAGGGTAGAAGTTTGTCTGTGTCTAGCACAACACTTTTTTTTTTTTTTTTTTTTTATTTTAGTTGGAAATAATTTAGCATGTTGCTCCAAGCAATCATGACATCGTGAGGAGGTTTTTTTTTGTTTGTTTGTTTGTTTTTACAACGAATAAAGTTAATGTGTCATCTCTGGATGTACCATCCAAAACAAATGGGCTCTGCTCCCTGGCTCTCAAACTTCTACTAATAATCGGAAGATGACTGCTATTGGGACTTGTGTCCAGTTTGTCCAGACACTATGCACTTACAAACTGCCTTTTGTCATAAAAATGTTTTCGATTTAATTCTGATGTATTCTCAAGATTTAATGTAGGTGGAATAATGGATTATATTTATCAAATGGCAACATTTATTTAAAAAAAAAAAGTTTATTCAAGAGGTAAATGCATGGAGTTGTGAATGGAGACTTTATTCATGATTTTTTTTTTATTTTTTATAAAGATTAACATTTGTTAAAGATCTGATGTATTGTGGTGCTTTGATAATATTGCTAAACTATTTTATGTATTTATTTATTTTTTGGCAGGGTGGTGTTGTGGGTTTTTTTTTTTTGTGTGTGTAATGTTTGTTTATTTATTTAAAAATCCAAAGTCCATGCCTCCTTATCTGGAAATAATGTGGCCCTAACCTTGTCCTTTTCTTTCAGATTTAACGGACGGGTCAACCATAATGAAGCACATGGTGTTTGGAGTAGTGACCGCCATTGACCTGCTTAACTTTGTTACGGTCCGCGAGAAACGTGAGCGATCCATGTCTGAATGTACAGATGACCAGTGAGGGAAGAAGTGAGCGTCGGCCATCGCTCATCTCTAAGAGTTTTGCAGAGTTGGTGGAAAATATTTTCTGAACTGAGGATGTTTAAACATTATGCAATGGTTATTTTGCCACTTGTGTAATTTGATGGTTTTGCTCTACCAAAAGATTTAAAAGAATTTAGAAACTGAAAAGTTAAGGTAAATTACAATTTTTGTTATAATTTAATTATTGCTCACTTTTTTTTCTTTTTTTTAATACATTTAGATGAGCTAAACTGAATGCTAAATCTTCTTCTTTTTTTTTCTTCCTAGAAACTTTTTCACTTGTTTGTTTGTATTACATTGTCATGAATGCTATTAAATGTTGCTGTTTGCAGTAAATGTCCAATGTTGTGTAAGAGAATATAAGAGATCTTAAGCTAAATATTTTTCTTCTGGATAGTGCTTTTCATGCAGAATCTTATTGTGTTCCATCTCAATAAAAATGTCTTCATTTTCTAGATGACTTTATTTGTAAAGAAATTTTCTAAACTGATTACCACTAGAGGGCGGTGTGCTTCATGTATTTTTTTTTTGTTTGGTTTTTTAAATGCTGTCTAGAGTCTCAGGGCTTGGTTGACACAGCAGCACATTTCAGTTGAGGTAACTGTGTAAGAATATTAATGTGCTAATAAATGAGCAAATATAAAGTATTGGAAGTCATTACTATTACTTGCACTATGCTGTACTGTTGCTAGTAGCAACAGAGTTGGGAGGTTCATTCAGTCATTTTCAGATTCTGCGTTTGCCTGGAGTCACAGAAACTGTGGTTGTGAGGTGGCAGTACATCCTGAATAGCATATCAGTCCATTCAAGAGTACCATGCACACATTCATACCTAAAGGGCAATTTAGCATGGCCAATGATTCCAGCATGTTTTTTGGGTGGTGGAAGTAAACCCATGGGAAAATCTGCATAAACATTAAACTGATTTTAACAATTTTGTTTTTATTTACTACTGGATTAAAACTGAGGTCAGTAATAAAGATGAATATTTAATGATATTAGATTTAGCCACTGGTGTTTTTCATTTCAATTCTGCTTTTTTTTTTTTTTTTTTTCCCGATTTTTAGAAAAGCACAAACATGCATGACTTACTATTAAGCCTTTTGAATGATCAAGCACTGGGTCTATGGATGCAAACGGTCTTTATTTGAACCAGGTCAGAGTGGCAGTCTTCTAACTGTTGTGGTTTGTCCTCTCACTGTTCAGTCCATTGAGGAAAAAGCCATGAGCAATCAAAAGCTGCTGAGCAAAATGAAAATGTGTCCAAGGCTTAAAGGCCTGTAATATCCAGCCCCTGACTGTGCTGATGGAAAACACCCAAGCACTCAAGCTGGCTTGTGTTTGTTGCAGCCATAGGGCTTAGCTGGAAAAAGACCTCACTGATGCATTTTGGTTAAGCCTTCACAGGGGTGAGGCAAATGCCCCCAGGATTACCTAGATACCACCATCAGATCTGGGATCAGGGCAAAAGTTTACAATGATCCTGACCTGAGTGTAGACACACAGAATGTATGTTTGTCACAGCCAGTTGTTTAACTTGGTTCTCATTGATTCATATTTTCATCTTCATTACCTTCCTTATCCGCACGGTGGCTTAGTGGTAAGCACGTTCGCCTCACACCTCCAGGGTCCGGGGTTCTATTCCTGCCGTGTGTGCAGAGTTTGCATGTTCTCCCTGGGGAAGACATGCTTTATGACATTGGCTTTATGTGTCCGTAGTCTGTTCAGGGTGTACCCCGCCTTGTGCCCGATGCTCCCTAGGATTGGCGACCCTGAAAACCTGGTGTACTATTCCAGACACAGTAGCCATAAGACAGGAATACACTATGGAGGAGAGTGCCCACCACAGGGCACCACACACTTACTCTTACCTAGGGTGAATTTACTGTAGTCAGTTTATCTACTGCCATGCTTTTTCAAGGTGTGAGGAAACCAGAGGACTCTGGAGTAAACCCAGACACAAAGAGCACATGCAACACTCTGCACAGTAACTTATGCGGCCGTAGTCAACAGGACTACTATAGGAAGAGGCCCAAGGCACTTCACTTGCCAATCCATGACCTACACCAATTTTCCCCAGCCATTCAACTTCCATCCCTCTACTCTAGTTTGTTTTATAAGCTAGGGTCAGATTGTGATCACTGCCATTCTGCTGACACTACCATTCCCTCCATGAGCTCATGCCATTCCAGACAGATTCATTTGTAAGCCCCTTTTTTTTGGCTCTTTCTGTATATAAAGGCATGTTGTGGCCACATTCGAGGGTAGTACACACCCTTAGTCAACCCCTGTCTACTCTTGGATCCTTGCACAGCCTCCTCTCAACTCCCTCCACTGCACTTATTCTCTTCAAGCACACGCTTTTAAAGGGTGTCCAAAGCAAAGGCTCAAAATTGGACCAAGATTGACCAAGCAACAGGAAGCTGAGAAGTTATGGATATTGCCATCCAGTACCCGTGGTTCAGACGTTCCCTGAGCTTCCCGTCTCGCCTCTTCGACCAGTTCTTTGGAGAAGGTCTGTTTGATCATGACCTATTTCCATTCACTTCCTCCACCATCAGTCCTTACTACCGCCACTCCCTCTTCCGCAGTTTCCTGGACTCCTCCAACTCTGGCATCTCTGAGGTAAGGGGCTGGTTGGGTGTGGATTGAGAGTAGAGGTCTCAGAGATGACTCAGGGATCCATTAATCCAGTCCTGGAGGAATTCACTACTCCTTACATGCCTGATCCAACTTATGAAGGACTTGATAATTAGCTCATGAGCTGTATCGGGTGTGTTTGGAGCAGGAAAAAGTTGAAATTACGCAAAACATTGGGTCTTCATGTAAAGGTGATGAAATATCTATCAGAAGGTCTGAAGCTACTGATCTTGCTCTTTGAGTTGTTGTTTTTTCTACAAGTTGTCATGTAGAAGACAAATGTTCTTTATGGTAAAAAAAAAATCTTTATGTAACAGAACATGCAGAAGAACATGAAGATATAAAAGCCAAAAGGAAACGTGATTAGCATAATCCTATCGTCATATCGGCATGTAGCACTGGCATATCGTCTAAAATTTCAAGAGGTAGAAGTTGAATTGATAGTGTAAGACTCATTTTAATGTAATCTTAAGTGATACTTTTCACTCAGGCCACAGACTACATGGTCTTCTGGAGATCTGCATGAGACCTACATTTGATTTTTTTAATCCACTGCATCGTTTCTTTCTTCCCCAGGTGAGGTCTGACAGGGACAGGTTCTTGGTTTACATGGACGTGAAGCACTTCTGCCCTGATGAAGTCAACGTAAAGGTGGCAAATGACTATGTGGAGATTCGGGGCAAGCATGGGGAGAGACAGGTGAGCTGACTTCTGAGCTGTGCTTCAAGTGCACATGCTAGTATACAGTATGTTCTCCTTTTATTTATTGAACAAATTGTTTGTCCAAATTGTTACCCAGTTGTCTTGGAGTGGTTTTTATCTGGCTTTTTGAGCAGAGTTCTTTCAGTGGTGTGTCCAGGTTTTTGCACAGTGGGTTGGTAAAGGGAACCAAAAGAACACTAAGGGTTGGCACCATTTAATTGTTAATTATATATGGCCAACAATCTAATTGGTTGTATAACTTGGTGTAATTTAAACGTACATTGTATTGGCTTCATAGTGGATTTGATGATCAAGGGATTTGGTCAAATGGCCTACAACAGTACAATCATCATTAGTTAGATATAATTAATAAGGTCTGCATGACCTGCATAGTAATAGACCTCTCATGGAAGTGCTTTAAAGGCATAGTTGGATTGGAAATTGGGGTGACAAGGATAATGGCCCTGCAGTTGATTACTGTGGAATGCCCCTCAGCTTATTTCTGAACAACGACTTTTTACAATGAGTTGTTTGGGCACAATTTGAACGTGTGAATAAAAAGGAGTTATTTAAATGCATCCACCATAATTTATATTCGATGCCTAAACATCAATATGCAACTCATGGTGGAGGTAAAGGGCAGAATGTATTTAAAAGTGCCAAGCATTAAAAATGGTATTGCAATGACAAGTGTCTCATTCCTGTGGCCTAGGAACCACTCTTAACTCTTAATACACTGATTGGGTGGGATGTGATATGGTGTAGTTGGTATACTATTGATGCCTGAGTCTTAGCAAATATGTTAATTAAAACAGAGCAAATTAGCGCAATAAATAACATGCCGTTGTAGTCATGAGATAATCATTCCTGAATAAAGGCTTGGCAATAACTCAGTTTTAATGTGGATGCACGAATTGTGCTGTACAGATATTTCAAATTTGAAAACGTTAAAATGAATTAAAATATGTTTACCTCCAGCGTGTGAGAGACAGAGGTCTAGCAGACTACAGAAAGCGTCTTGCCCAGTCTTCTTTTCCTGCTCCATGGTCTGTTTTCTTTTCCACATCATTCCTTTTCTAATTTGTTCTCACCCTTTCAACTCATACCATCAGCATTTTATGTATGTTTTAAGGAATGCACAGCTTGGAATGTTTTCACCAGATGGACGTAGTCTGTGCGTCATAGGTGAATGTCCCTGTGGGAGTTGATGAAGCCTTGCGGGTAATGTTTTATAGGTTAAACCACCCTTTACTGTAAATCTGGTTCAGCGTGTGAATGTGCAAATTTGTGCATGTGCTGTTTGTCTGGCAATTGTGGTAATTGCCTGCATCTTATTAGACAACAGTCATTTTAATGGACCGTGCTTCATTTATGAAATTGTCTTCAGCTAGGATTATGGTATGATAAAACAATATTGTTTTAGATACAGTGCATATACTTGACAAAACCTACAAAGACACGTCTAGATGACCCAATTAATATGTTTGTGTCACTGCATTACATGCAAATACATTATGCCTGCAATGTTATATTGTGTAAACCTCTTAAATATTTGTGATTCTTTTATAAAAAGACCAGACTTTCCTCATCTTAATTCTCACAAAGCAAATATGAGGTCCAAAGGTTATGTTTCTTACCATCATTATCTTTTAATGTTTTCTCCAACCTTCCGTTATTACGTCCTCCTCACACCTCTCCTCTCCTTTCTTCTCCACCTTCTCCCACAGGACGACCATGGCTACATCTCACGGGAGTTCCACCGCCGCTACCGTCTACCCTCCAACGTTGATCAGTCAGCCATCACCTGTACACTTTCAGGTGATGGCCTGCTCACTATCTGCGGCCCAAAAACAGGTGGCTCAGAATACGGGCGTGGAGATCGCACCATTCCTGTCACCCACGATGACAAACCCAATCCTGCCCCTTCCTCATAGACAAGTGGATGATCAGGCATGAGCGTGTCTCAGCAGGGGCTCTAATTGTTGACATTATTATAATCTAGTATAATGGGGAGAAACAGATTAAGAGGAAAGGATGGCCACTGTTTGGAAAGTTCTTTCAAGTATAGCCACTCCAGAACAAAACCAAATTAAGGAGGTTGATTTACTTTTCTTTGAAGAAGTCAAACAAGAAAAAATGAATTTGGTTACAAAATTAATTTCTGTTAAGTAGGGCTGTGATTTACAAGATGGTTCTTTATACAACCATCCAGCCTCCTAACTGTTCCTCCTTACCTGTGCCTGTTTTTTTTTCTCTTTAGCTTGTATGTCACCTGATTTTTTCTCTGCTCTCTCTCTTCTAACCTTGTTCTACTGAAATGCCGCTCACCTGAGGCAAATACTAAGAATATTATCTCAATAAAGCTGTATTATTAACCAAAGCAAAAAAAAAGAAAAAGTGCTGCCTGGTCTTTTTCTAATTTTAAGCTGTAAAGTTTGGATGAGCCTGTGCTCACTGTAGCCTCAGATTCCTATTCTTGGCTGACAGGGGTGAAACCCAATGCGGTCTTCAGCTGTTGAAGCCCCTCTACCTCAAAGGCTTATTTCCTCACCAAAGTTATAAAGAGTGGTTATTTGATTTACTGAAGCCTTCCTGACAGCTGGAACCAATCTGACCTCATCTGACTACCAGCTCATCTGGCACAAACCACCATACCACAGTCACATTCACTGAGGTCACATTATTTTTTACCCATTCGGATGTTTGATGTGACTATTAACTGAAGATTTTGACCTGTATTTGTATAATTTTATGCATTGCGCTGCTGCCACATGAACGGCTGACTGGATAATTGCATGAATGAGTACAGGTGTTCCTAATAAAGTGGTCAGTGAGTGTATGTTCAGCATGGTGCCTATTTATATCTGAGAAAGCTAGCACATTTAGAATTCATTTGAGGGTTAAGAAAGAAATTTGCCAACAACTAGAACATGCACATCATTCATCCTTGTATATTTACAACGAATGAAGAAATACTTCTTTGGTTTGGCATCAAAATATCAATAGAGATATGCATAGAGTGAATAGATACAGATTATACACAATTCAAAGCACACACAATGTAATCATTGATGGCATAGGGTAATTATGGATTATCATCAATCCACTCCAATCGCAGTCAGATTGTATTGTACATATCAAGCAATACAAGGAACATAAAGAATAATTATTGCTTATTTAAATACAGGGTTGGGGGGTTCGATTCCCGCTGCGGTGCTGTTTGTGCGGAGTTTGAATGTTCTCCCCGTGCTTTGCGAGTTTCCTCCGGGTACTCCGGTTTCCTCCCCCAGTTCAATGACATGCTTTGTACGTTGATTGGCATGAACAAAATGTGTCCATAGTGTATGAATAGTTGGGTGAATGTGTGTGTGAGTGTGCCCTGTGATGGATTGGCACCCAGTCCTGGGATAGGCTCCAGGTTCTCCGCAACCCAGTAAGGATAAACACAAGAGAAAATGGATGGATGGAAATACATGAGAAAAAACACCCCCAAAGGACCCTGGATAAGGTTCTTGGGAATAAAAATAGGATATTTCTGCTCCTCCATTAGTATTTTTGCACACTTAATAGCAGTCAATAACATTTTAAACAGCAACCCAGAAATATGTGTGTTCCCATTATTTTGTGGAGGTAAAAGTGACTCAATATTAAATGAATTTTACATTTACATGTACAGTAGTCATTTTGCAGATGTTCTTATGCAGAGAGACTTATAAACCCTTGTGTTTTCCTCCAGGTCAAAATGATAGATTTGTCATTTCTGCTGTATGTGGAACAGCTCTAGAATTTGTTGCTACATTGCTATAAAATCAAAAGAGGTGACCAGGAACAATGGAACCTCCATTACTACTAATGAACATCAGCGTGAGCTTGGATTTATCTGCAGCTGTGCCTCCAGGAGCAGTGTGGTGGAATCCACCATGTTTGAGGAAGAACAGCTAGAAGTGGAGCACTTATAGGTTGCTGGCACACAGGAAGAGTGAGATGGTGGATCTTGTTGAGGACAGAGCAGTCTCTGAGGTGTGTGAAGGAGGGATGAAGGGTTGCGGTGGAATTTGCGGTAATCCGAAGTGGATGAAGAAGTTAAGTGACTCTCAAAGTGAAGTGCTGGATGGATGGAGTGATTCTGGATAGCCATCGGAGGAGGAGGAGGAGATGGCTTTTGTGGCAGATGGAGATGCTGAGAACGAATATTAGATGTCCTGCATAAAGACAAGAAAAGAAAAATTGTGCTCAGAGCATTGAAAACACTAAGTATATAGTGTAAAACTATTTTAAAAATCTTTTTTTTAATCATCAGATTAAAAAAAATATATATACATAAAATTTGATTCACTGACTGAAATGTAAACATAAGATTTGTACTTTCATTAACTAATCACAGCACGGCGCACCAGTGCACTAATGTCTTGGAAATGCATTCAAGTCCATAAATACAGCATGTAAAAATATGTTGTATAAACAAAGTATGTTTGAATGTACAGGAAAAACAGATTGTAACAGGCCAATGAGAATTTTCCACAAGTATAATTTGTAAATATAATTTTACAAACTCCAAGTCTATTTTCTTTAAACCATTTTTTATTCCATGGCATGTTAGCTGACAAAAAGAATTGTGTCTAGACTCTTACCATGGATGGTGCTGAAGACCTTCAGTCTGGCCATGGAGATGCTCCCATGATTGTGCTGGAGGTTTATTAATGTGTTCTGGGTTGGGTATTGGGGGCCATGTGTACTGCACAGGAACTTTGTTCAAACCGAACTTGCCGGTTGTGTGAACATTCTTGCTCAAATGCTCATGAAAAGCCCACAGACCTGTAAGAGTGTTAATATAGAACACCGAGTTTATTCTGTTCAACAGACCTGAGGTTACTTTAAAGGACTAAAATGATAGCTATAATTTCTAACCTTATATAAAATAATAGATAGGCTTAGAGTTACGGTTTGTTGCGCTCCCAATTTGTTGGCATGCCCTTACAAGGAAAGCTACAAACTCTCCCAGCCTGAAGCTTAATCTTTCACGACACTGTATTTGAACTGGACTCTGCAAATGACTGTTGTATATGTTCCCAATTACCATTAAAACGCTGTGTATTTGTTTTTCTTGTCTTATTAACTGTAAGAGGGAAAAATGGAGGCTAATGTTGGAATGACTGTTTATAGCTGATATAATGTAAGTAATAACAGTATGTAACTTGCTTTGTGTCAGTATGTAACTTGCCATAATGTGTCATTCTTTAATTAATAAAACAATGTAAGTGTAATAAAACACCTTGACACGCCTAAATATTCATTTTATGATTCATTTTAGACCATATTTTTGCAGTGGCCTGGACACAGGTTTTTTTTTATATATATATATATATAGTAAAGGGGAAACACTATGTTAAATTTACATTGTTTTTAGTACAGTAGAAACTAAGTGGATAGTATTTTCTGTTGTATTTATTTATTTATTTATTTATGTTTCCTCCTGAAATGTTTGTGTTTGTTTTTCACTTAAATTTGATTGGTTACTATATCACATTGAAGGTTGAAAAAGATATGAGGTGATTTACCTTCATTTCATTTTTTTTTTTTTTTACATCGCACATGCAGCGGTGTGTATTTATATTTACTGAATATCAGGGTATATATTTAGAATTTTTAGCATTATTCCCAACATTAAATGACATGTAATATGTGCACTTCTGCTGCATTATTATCTGGTGAGGGAAAACGGGAAAACAGAATTTGTTTAAATAGACTTGTTTAACTGAATTTGGTAGCAAACAACATTAATGGTATAAGTATTTCCTTCATGTCGAGTATATCTCCAACTTATTCTGTCTCCACACTCTTGTACTAGAACCCACTCTAATCTTACCTTGGGGCAGTGACGTGTCTGAGGATCTTCTGCCCTCTTGGAAATTGGGAACTTGCAAACTTGTCTGGAACCTCAGGACAGATGAATGAGTGCAAGGGCTTCTTTCTGATTTCAGTGAAAACGGAAACTCTCCATGAAATTGGTTAATACGATTTTGTGGGTCTAAAAGAGCACCAGGGGAAGTGAAAGAGCTGCTGGAGACAGTGAAGGAAGAGGTGGGAGAGATGTCTGCAGTGGCACTGTCCACTGGATCCACCACAATATCTGCAGATAAAGACAGACAGATAAGTCACATGTTGAATATTTCTGAAACTGTTCTTTAAAAAAATACTGTAATAAATAGTTTTTCGAGTAGCCGAAGACACTTATTACACAAGATTCTTATTACTTAACTTCTTATAATTATTTTTCTGTATATAAGGGGGAAAAACGTATTTTACTGTGTATTAACATTGACATTATTACTCAAAGTCATTAAAAAATATATATTATTGTGTATTTATACTCTGTGGTGTTAATGTATGTAACGGGTGTTGCATTCTGTTATATGTAAATGAATTCGTTCATATATAAGAATACATTCTTCCTTCACCTGTGAATGGAAATCCTCGATTTTCCATTCACAGGTGAACTGAACACATTCATTGGCCTTATATTAGGGAAGATGTCCACTCTGAACTATTTGGCAAAATTGTGTTAACTTTTCATTACTACTGAATTAAAATCACTGCAATAGCCAGGTGTCCCTTCAAAGGATGTGCCCCTGCTTCCCTCCCAATGATCCCGGGATAGGCTCAGGATATGCACTGAATAGGCACCAGGATAATGAACAAACTTTTAATAGTTGAAATTTGGCCTGAAAAATAGTGTTCAAATAGTGTAATAAACCGCTCATAACTCTTTTTTTGCGATGTTCTTGTAACATTAACACACAATTCCAGTGTACTTACTTGGTGGGTGACACCAGTTTTTAAAGGGAGACACCTCAGTGTGAGAGTCAGTGTGTCTGCGCATGGTGCACCTGTCCTGTACATGTATCGCTCTGCTTAATCCACCATCTAAGTTGCTGGGAGAGGGAGTGTTTCTGTACGGTAACATGGGTGGGCTTGCAGGGAATGAATTTCTCAACACTGGTGGGGTGTGACAATCTGGAGCTTTTTTGATTTGTTCTTGTCCGTTCGTCAGTCTCTCCAGCAAGAGCCAGTAAATGGCCGAGAAGTGGTTGTAGCTGTCATTCTGTAAAGACTAGAGAAATAAAAACAAATGTGAAGGGGTATATTGGGCAAAAAATATCACAATGGCATCCTAACTTTTTGATGTTAAACGTTTAAGTAAGCAAATTTTTAAATAAATGAATGTTTTCAAAATATAATTTCTTTTAACACAGAATGCTCATTTTTATTTAGACGATTTTGTTACAATTGTTACACTGACATGTTAGATACTTAAAGCACCTACAAAATGACCCGAGCTCAGCTTACTTCAACGGTCCTCCGCTTGTCAATGCCCAGCGTCTGCATGAGACTGAGCACTCGCTCGTTGTAACTCTTTGCCTGGCAGTGCCTCTCAGGCTCAGGAGCGGTAAATAAAGCCTGGCACACCGCTATCGGCTCAGCTTTCATCCAGCAGTGCTGCTTGATTTGCGCCAGACTGATACGTTTGGCTGGATCCACTACCAGCATCCTCCGTATCAGGTTCTCACACTCTGGATAAGAGCAGAGCAAGAGGAAGAACACTGACTGATTAGCTCAACATGAAGATTGAAGACTGATTAGCTCAACGTGACACGCATATCAATTAGTCATGGTTCGAGGGTGTATAGAATTGATACCCTGTGACATGAAGTAAGGAACCCTAAAGCGTCCCTCTATGACACACTGTTTCAGGGCTGGAAGTGAGGCAGCTTCGAAGGGCAGCGATCCACACACCAGCACATAGAGAACCACACCTAGACTCTGAAAATCAAATAAGGTTTAAGGTCGCATAATGTTCATATTAAACATCAGAATTGGAGAAATATGGTGTCAGTGACATTGAGTATGGTTTATTGGTTTTTTGAGTATTTAAGAAACTTCGGATCTCCTGGGATTTTCACAAACAACTCTCTAGAGTTGACACAGAATGGTGCAAAAACAAAACAGTAAGCTTTGATGGGCCCAAAATAAAAAGCCACATTCCAACTGTCTAGTTATGGATGATGGGACTGAAGTTCATCCAATAAATTTACCCAGATGTCTAGCTGCGGTCCCTCATATTCCTTTCCCTTGAAGATCTCCGGTGCTGCATAAGGCGGACTTCCACACCAGGTATTCAGAGGCTTTCCAGGTACAAAGAAATTTCCAAAACCAAAGTCTGAGGAACCCATTGAGAAAATACATCTTAGTATATGCAAATGTCCTGTGATTCCAACCACATATAGCCATGACCCCCAAAAAACAAATATCACCTCTTATGATGTTACTGATGAACCCCTGGCTCTGGGATTTTCTGGGACTAACTCTGACATTTAAATTGATTACTATCAAACACCCCTTATGAAATAGTAAATAGAAGTAGACATAATAATTAAAAGTATACACCACATATTGGTCGAGAAGATCAGAGAACACATAGAACATACTTTTAACATATTTTTAAGAGGGTTCATGCTAGATTGAATTTAGTGGTAGTAACTAAACAATTGGTGTTTGCTCTATTACAGTGGGAACCAACCCTGTTCTTGGAGATCTATCGTCCTGAAGACTTAGCTCCAACCATAATTGTGCCCACCTGACCATCTAATCATTGCCTTTAGAAGTTCTTGATCAATTAAAGCAGGTGTGTTAGATTTTGGTTGGAGATGAAACCCGCAGGAAGGTAGATCTCAAGGAAGAGGGTTGGTGAGTACAGACAATGTGTTTTCCGCATTTTGTCATTGGTAGCCATGTTGATTCCGACTATTACTTACTACAAGATGAGTGTTTCTCTTTCCATGGTGCATTGCACCATGCTTCTCAAAGCAGTTATGTATGCTCAAATATGAACTATGATAGATATGAGATTTGAGACACAGCTACTGAGTCTCAGTGCCATTACCAAGCTTGTATTCTGGTAATCTAGTTTTTGGTATCTTTTTAGACTTCAGTATGAATTTGTTTACTAATTCAGGATTCAAGCTGACATTCCTGAATAACGATTTTTTGATTTATTCACTTATTTTATATTTGACAGTCATTTACCTGCCAGTTTGATGTTCATTTTGTTGTCCAGCAGTAAATTTTCAGCTTTAAGGTCTCTATGTACAATGTGGTGTCTGTGGCAATACTCTACAGCAGAGACGATTTGGCCGAATGTCTTGCGAGCTTCGTCCTCACTCAGATGACCATTGCTTGCAAGATAATCTTTAGAAAGATAAAACGATTCAGGCGCGCTAGTAAATTGTTTGAAGCTTTTACAAGAAGATTTTTCTCTCACATAAATACTGAGAGATTTACTGAAAGAGCTTATGATCAGACTTACCGAACATCTCCCCATTGTTTGCATACTCTGTTACAATGTACAACATATTCTTGGTTTCCATAACCTGCAAATTAGAGACAAGAATATCTTACATTCAAACAGTAGTGATAACAGCTTGAGATCCTTTAAATAGCCAATTGCTCTAAGACTGATTGCATGTCCTGTTTGTCTTTCCATTTTACTAAGGTATACTATTAAATAGGTTGAGTATATGAGAATGAACAGACTGGTTTTATTTGAAACCCCCGTACTTTGGTGGTTTCCTCTGGGTACTCCGGTTTTCTCCCCCAGTCCAAAGACATGTGGTTGATTGGCATTTCTAATTTGTCCGTAGTGTGTGAATGTGTGTGTGATTGTGCCCTGTGATGGGATAACCCCCCCTTTCTAGGGTGTCCCCTGCCCTGTGCTCCAGGTTCCCTGAGATAGGTTTCAGGCTCCCCCGTGACCCTGTGTAGGATAAGCGGCACAGAAAATGTATGGATTGATGGAGTATTGTAATTATATGGACTTCTGATTGTTTTGGTAACTGCCCTCTTACATCTGGGACTCACTGCTAATGAAGGCTGTCACACCTTTATCAGCTTTATGCGTGGACTGAATTCTGCCTTACTAATAAGTTATTTTGGATTAAAGTGTCCTGTAATGTGTGTTGTTGAGTGTAAATATAAATTCACCGACCTGGTAAAGTCTTATGATGTGTGGATGGTTCAGAAGCTTCATGATTTTAACTTCCCTGTTGAGTTTCTCCAAGTCTGATGCTTCCAAACGGGTTTTGTCGATGATTTTAATGGCGACCTGTGAGTTGATTACACCAAATTGAGCCAATTTCAGACACTAAAAATGCAATACTGACAAATCATAGTATTTAATAACATGAATTAACAATAAAAAGTTGCTGGTCATGACAATAGTGTAGGGAACCTGTGTTTTAGTGACTCTGTGTCTCGCCAGCTTCACCACAGCAAAGTTTCCTTTCCCCAGCGTACGGGTGATCTCATAGAAGCCAACCTGGAGAGGTTTACCAACCCGGTTCATTGCGTCTGGCCCATCCTCCGACAGTACCACCATGGTTAGTGTCGGTAACTGCTACACGATTAATCATGAAAGAGTTGAAGCAACATAATCAGGTGGTTGTTTTATCAGCACACTACACTCTCAGAAAAATAGCACCAACCTTTCCTTGTCGCTGGTGTGGTACCAAGGTACAATTTACTGGAGTCATATTTATGTTATCACATATTGTTAATTTAATAAATATAACATAAAAATGGCTGAGCATCAATCCTTACTAGTTCAAAAAGGGTGTTTTGTGCACAATTGAAAAACAATAATCTCAAAGGTGCAATATTATTGTTATTGTTCTGTAAAAGGTAAACTCATATGATGTTGCTAAACAGTACACAGTAGTACATGTGGGTTCTTATTATTTAATGATTGGCTATCTGTAAGTCTAGTAAATCACTGCTGTTAAGTGAAGGACTTAACACAATAAATTTGGTGTTACAGCACTATCCATAGGCCAATAATGCCCATCAAAACATTTTTACTTACACCATTTATACTATACAATACTTACTGTATTTCTCTGTGGTTTGATAAGACAAAGACAAAGTGATAAGATTTTGTGCAGAATTTACATCTTGGATATTTATAGATTTATGATCTCATGAGATTTTTTATTTTATTTATTTATTTATTTTGAGGTAGGAGTTGGCGGAATTACATCAGATTCCTAGGAGAGTAAGTTTTATTGTCCAACGTCAAACATCCAGGACCAAAAATTAAATAAAAGTATGTGAAATTTTTATATATTGCAGTAAGGGAGGGAAATGGACCAAGATTCTTTTTGCCAAAAAAAAAAGAAGAAAAAAATTGTTGCACAGTTAGGAACCATGTTCATACACCTTTCACTGCTTCTGAACAGCTAGTCTATCATCTGTAAGAGAACATTCAGTCTGAGTGGAACAACACTGACACATCCAAGGAAATAATTTGAGAAGAAAACAAAAAGGAAAGGCTATTTTTATATTCTGGTTATAACTTTTATTTCATGATACTTCAGTTGTAAATTGTTTATTAATGTATTATTCAAGGATCAATCAGAATGACTACATTTCATGCACCTGTTTTTAAAAAAAATTAATTAATTTCTTTTTTTATCTTCTATTTTTTTTAAGGCAAAAAGAATATTGGCCCTTTATTTCTTTTTTGTGTACTGTAAATTCCACAAATAAGCATACATTAATACTGTTCACACATTAATGCTTTAATAATGGTGACTTTATACAGTACATGCACTAATAATTAATGCATCAGGAAATAATGAAGCATATAGATGAACAACCTCTGAGTCATTATATAACAACAACAACAACAAATAATAATAATAATAATAATAATAACAATAATAATAATAATAATAATAATAATAATAATAATAATTATTATTATTATTATTATTATTATTATTATTGATTAATTTCATTCATTGTGAATTCATTGATAAATAATACACTTTGCCTCTCGGAAACATTGATTTGTTTAAGTAGGAATTATAATATTAATAGGCTATAATAAAGTCTTTTTTAACGAGAACAACTCACCGTATGGACTGTAAAATGTTGACGCTCAACATCTGTAACCTGCAGCTGCTTTCCTCAGAGGTAAAAATTCCTGCCTTTTGCTTTTGTTTAAGAAGGAGCGTGATGTGGGATTTTGTTTTGAATTCCTCCTCTTGGTTTCTGCTCACTCTGGATACCGCTGCACCCAGTCCGGTCAGTCCTCTCTGTAGACTCGGGTCAGCCTTCATGCACTATAACAGGTCCCGCTCACTCACTCACCACTCACTCAATTAACGTCACTCTGACGTCAGAGCACCGAGCAGGGCGCGCGCAGGAGCCTATGTTGCCGAGCAACGCAAGCAACGACCGAAACCGCTTGCAACGCATTAAACAGTATGGTATAAGAATTATGCTAATAGTGGTTTAACACACTGAAATCCCAATATAGCTAGAAAGCAAGGTATTTTTCCTGGTATGGGCCAAATTAAACCTGCTACTTAACTAGTCTAAAGTTCTAAGGTTCTAATAAAGTTCTAATAAAGTTCCTAAAATGTTAGCTTACAAAGGAGGCATAATGTGAATCCATCCATCTATCCATCCATACATTTTCTATACCGCTTATCCTTCAGGGTTGCGGGAAACCTGGAGCCTATACCAGGGAGCATGGGGCATAAGGCGGGGTACACCCTGGACAGGGTGCCAATCCATCGCAGGGCACAATCACATACGCACTCACACAGCCATTCATACACCATGGACACTTTGGAGATGCCAATCAGCCTACCATGCATGTCTTTGGACTGGGGGAGGAAACCGGAGTACTGGGAGGAAACCCCTGCAGCACGGGGAGAACATGCTAACTCTGCACACGCAGTGGGAATTGAACCCCCAACCCTGGCGTGAGGTGAATGTGCTATCACTAAGCCACCGTGCATCACATAATCTCCCTAATCGCAGTAAACAAAATCTCATAAAAGGAATGAACTTTTTTTTTATGCCAATCATGTTTATTAAACTTTGGTATCATCCAACTGTAACATCTCTGCTGAGAAAAAAAAAACCCCAATAGAAACCCTCGCTGAATTTGAACTGGTTTTAATGGTTAAAATGGGAAGTGTATTGGTTTTAGTGGAAATTTTAATGTTCCCTGTAGGTCTCTACTGGTAATTTGTTGCCTTCTATTGGTGGGTTTCTATTGCTGTTGTTTTTTCAGCAGGGATGCTATATCTAGCGGATACCATTAAGGAACAATAATGGTAATGGTTTTAAGGGTTAGCTGATGGTTTGTAATGTTATTTGTAGTGGAATTTCTCTGATGGTTTCTATTGTTTAGTTTTTTTCAGCAGGGATGATTCAGGATGCAGTTTCAATAACTCTTGATGAAGTTCAGCTACATTTTGTGAGATACTCTCAGGAAGGGCTTCCTCTTGGTAACCTGCATAAACAGCTTGTTATAAACCATTTTGTTTTTTTTTTTTTTTTACACCCATATACCCTCTTCCTCACAAATTGTCAACTGTTCCAGAGTTTTTAAACAGTTTTCGTATGGTACTAATTTTAATCGATGGTATTACTAGACACCTAATTATTATGTCTTGTGCAGAACAACAACCAACTGCCTCTTATGTTAAAAATGATTTGGTTTTCCCCATGGTCCTGAAGCAGTTTTTCATGTATGCAACCTCATATATATAACCCGAATTAACAGGACACTAACCCAGGGTTTGTACACTAAGAGTGTGTTTGCAATGATGGATTACCACAATATATACCACACACATTTAAAAAAAAAATTTAATTTATTCAAGCCATGAAAAAAATACTAGTAATACGTAGAACAGCAAAACTGAACACATTAACAACTTTGGCTTCACCTCAACAGCTACATCTACATGTATTAGAAACATGTGCAAATGTTTAAAAAAAAAACATCCTTAACTTATACAATGCTTAACAGAGAGCAACATTAGCCATTTTCACCATTATCATTACTTCCTAGACCACCCAGGAGGTCAGACCTGCAGTGAGCCATATTTCAATGGGCCCTGTGACCCATGACCCTTTTTAAGTGGCTACACTGGCTACAAATAAGAGAATGAGAGCTGAAATTGGCCCACACAGAGAACAGAACATCAATGTGTATAGACTAGAACTAGTGCAAGGTCTGTAGGTGTCGGCATCATCACTGTTCTTTCTCGATGGTTGTGTGACGAGGTTTGGTGAGGCAGTTGATGTCTTCCAACATCTCCTGGGCCGTCTGTCTGAGGGCTGAGTGACGGCTTGAGGCTAACTGGCGGATTTTCTCCACTGGAAGGGAATGCTGAAGGTCTGGGCTGATTTGGGCCAATACGTCACCCTCCACTAGCAGAGACTGGAGCAACCGCAGGGCCTGCAGACATACCTCTGAGTCCCGATCTGATGAAAAAAAATTATACATAGCATCTTACCAAAGCCCAAGGATGAGAAATAAGTAGAACCATACAAAGTAAAGCTAGCAATCCAAGACAAATGTAATACAGGAAACCGGCCAGGAAACAGACAGAAAAAACTGAGAGGAAGGGAGGAAGAAAGAGAAGGAAGAAGCGAAGAAGGAAGACCTCTGGAATATTCAGAGGAGCTTGCAATTTTTCAAAATTACCGCAGATGTGGGCCAAGACACGTCATGTGACATCATCACGACACGCATTCAGCCAAAGCCCTCTTCGATTCGCGTGCATCGAACATGAGTGCAGCTAAACGTTCGCATTCACCAACAAACAGTGTGAAAGACCGCGCAAAATCATTTCATGCAACTGCAATTATGCCAATTAATCGATTTTGTAAAAAAAACAAACACACACAAAAACTTTGCAAATGGCATCACACATTTTTAAAAATCCTGCAGCAAAATCGAGCATTTTTGGTTGCAACAATCACAAAAAGCTACTGTGGTACTTGTTGTGCTTAAGAACTGTTTGTCAGGACAAACCACATATCGCTAAACTGTTCCTGAAATTTGTCAGCAAATGTTCATATGAGGTAAACGACGCTGACTACCAGTTTGGTAAGGATATTAATTATTCAGGAATGATAACAATGCAGAAGGCGTAATATTGAACAGGGCATGGTTTGAACAAAGAAGCGAAAGAGAGCTAGACAGAGAGAGAGAGAGAGACAGAGAGGGAGAGACAGAGACAGACAACAGGAGGGTGTGAGGGAGAGAAAGTGTGGGAGCTGTTCTTAATACTCTCTCCCAGTCACATTTCGGTTGGCATGACGTCAAAGCTGAGCTCAGATAAGGTCTGAAGCCTCAGGAGGCCTTTCTCAGCTGCACTCACTCGAGTCGCACTCACACACACAGTCACAGATGCAAATCCACACACAAACACACACCTTCAAGGAGGGTGCATATGAGAGACAGGAGTGCAGGACTCTCGCTGATGTACGTCAGTCCATTTACGCTGAGGCTGACGTTGTATAAAGCCATAAGCATCAGCCTGCACGCGCACACAAACACACACACACACACACACACATCAGTTTAATCCATAAAGACATTGTTTAACATTTAAGTTGTATTAGCATTATCTTAATAAGAAACATTGGAATTCCTATACACAACTGAGTGTGTATGTGTGTTTACACTCACTAGCCATTTTATTAGGAACACCTTTACATCTGTATATTCATGTGACAACCAATCAGCCAATCTTGTGGCAGCAGTGCAATGCATTACATCATTGCAGATACAGGTCAAGAGCTTCCGTTCATGCTCAGATTACACAGAATGGGGAGAAACTGGTTGGTGCCAGATGGGATGCATCGAGTATGCTATTTTGAAACGGCTGATCTCTTGAGATTTTCACACACAGCAGTCTCTAGAGATTACACACAGTATGGCGTGAAAAACAAAAAAAAAACGTCCAGTGAGCAGCAGTTCAGCAGGTGAAAACACCTTGTTGATGAGAGAGGTCAGAAGAGAACGAACTGGATCCAGCTCAAATAACTCAAGTACTCTTTACAACCGTGATGAACAGAAAAGCATCTCAGAATGTTCAGCACGTCAAACCTTGAGGCGGACAACAGAGGAAGACCACGTCACGGTCCACTTTTGTCAGCTAAGAACTGTGAAACTGTGACTACAGTGGACATGGGCTCACAGTTTTAGATCATGAATGAACGAGAAGGTGTATAGGTTTCGCTAATAAGGTGGTCAGTGAGGGTACATGTCCGTGTGTGTTAACCCACACTTTAAGCTTTGGAAAGACCCCAGACTTCATTAACCCCAGCAGCTGCATCAGAGTGTCCAACAAGACATGCGCAGAGCTAGAAATGAAGTCCCTCCCACAAGTCACAGCCGCCAAATCTGCAGACAGATCAACGTATTGAATCTACTTTATATACTGCAAATAATAAAGGTAAAAGAAAAAAACGAATCTTAACCCTTACTGGCGATGACACCAGCCAGTGCTAGCACAAACTGGTGCTCATGGGAATTGTAGTTCTGCTGCTGGGGTTTCTCCTCCTCGTCCAGAGATTTGACAAAACTCTCCAGTGTTTGACCTGCTACACTTAAGAATGGTTCCAGCTTTCCCTTCACAGAGAAGCACATATTAATAAAGAGGTGAATATAATATAATTTTCCTTCACAAATAACAACCACAGTTGTTCAACAACCTGTACATGAAGCAGCGGTGGGTGCTTAATGACGTTTCATTTCAACAATGTTCATTTAAATGTTTTGGGTTTTTTTTCCTAGTCAGGGAGGCAAAGGATCTGGAGCCTATCCTGGGAACATTGGGCAGGAATGGAAATACACCCTGCATAAGATAAAGTCATACACGGATTCACACCCAGGAGCAATTTAGAATATCAAATTTACCTACCAGCGTGTTTTTTGGGAGGTGGAAGAAACCTGAGAAACTAAAGGGAGAACCGAGGAAACTCCACAAAGATTTTGACTCCACACAGAGTTTAACTTGAACCAGAGCCCAGGACTGAACCAAAGATCGTGAAGCAGTGAGGCAGCAATTCTACCTACTGCATCGCCATGCCACCCTTTTCATTGTTGTTATTTGTGAAAGTACAATGCTATCGATTATTTCAATCGCATATTTGATCACAGACCCAACATCTCTTTCTCTCATAGTAAGCAATTAGTTTAAAAAAATGGACCTTCTGTTACAGTACATAGGCTCTTCATATGAAAGTCAAGGTTTGAAAATTTACTGATAACCACCTGCTAATTCTAATTCATTCATCTGCACACTTTATAAAAATATATTTAAATAAACACGAAAGCACTCATAAGAGATTACTTTTATATAAAAACAAAAGTTAGATATTGAAGCAAATTTGTAAATGAATTGACTTGGCATTATCAATACAGCGTACTACCTTGAACCGCTGCATTGTTTTATAGGTTATTATTTATTTTATTGTAGTATTTACGGCTAGAAAATGTCACCGGATATCAATAGCAGTATCATGTTCAGTGTAAGACCAATATTGGTCTCGAATGCTGAATCAGCTTTGGATCAGATGCAGTACATTAACTAAACAGCACTGTCTTTCAGATGAGACGTTAAACCAAGGTCCTGTATCTCTGTGGTCATTAAAACTCCAGGGACACTTATGGTAAAAGAGTAGGGTGAAATTGGCCCTTATCCATCATGGCCTCCAAATAATCCCCATCTCTGAATTGGCTATATCACTCTCTCCTCTCCACTAATAGCTGGTGTGTGTTGGGTCTTCTGGAGCTGCCATCGCATCATCCAGGTGGATGCTACACAGTGGTGGTGGTTGAGGAGATCCCCCACCCACCAATACTATGTAAAGCACTTTGTGAGTGTCTAGAAAAGTGCTATGTAACTGTAACCATAGAACATAATAAGCTTAAAAGTAACTGTTTAGTATTGACAGAAACAGAAATACTTACTAATTATCTGATGAGGTGTACTGTAATACATACTTAGCATTTTGGAAATTGTTAGCAGAAAACAATGGACTAACGTTTTAGAGCATTTCAGCTGTAGTCGAGTCAGACGATTATTAATGACAGACGCCTTGATTAAGGTGACTCACGTCAGCCAGTACGTCCCTAACAGCCTCTTCTTTACGGGAAGCGCTCCAGAGCACGGTGCAGGTGGCGGCACCCAGGCCTGTACAGAACTCTGCCTGCTGCTGCAGCTGCTCACGACTCTCCCATAACCGCTCCCTTAGAACCAGTTTCTCCTGAGGGGAAACGCACACCTTAGAGATTACAGCTGCAATTTCTTACGCTGAAAAACGGCTGTGCATATGAAATGTGTTTTTTTTTTCCTCTCTAAAGTATCTTTGTAACTGTATGATGATTACAGGTCGAAAACACTTACAAGCTGCACCTTTAAATGTTGTACGTAGATATCCCAACCATCTGTCATATGGATTTTTTTTATCTGTTCTGTTCCACCCTTTCTTTATACAATCATATTCCTCTTGTTCCCTCTCTGTTTCCCCTCACCTCTCTCTCTCTCTGGCACTCAGACTGTGCTGCGTCGAGGCGGGAGCAGAGGTGTAAACACTCCTGCTTCAGCTGCTGCTGCTGCTGCTGGCTCTGTTCCCGAACTGTACAACAAGCAGCACATGAACGGATTTCCCACAAAACATTATAACATTATACAACATTATAACACCACTGCTGTTCCGATGTTCAGCTAGAGCCTTTATCAGTCCTTGCACGAGCAGGAAAAGGGCAGCACTGATCAGGGTTTCTGAGAGTCCTTCCAAAGGACTGTCATAGGAAGTGTCCCTTGATTTAGTACGGAGGAAGTCAGGCCTTCAACTCATCCGATTTTATTCTGTCTTGTGCCGTGTGTCAGTTCTGACACAGTGCAAAAAAACAACCTCCTACTTTTCTGGGGAGGGTTTCCCTAAAACAATGAATCTTCAAGAAGGGCACATGTTAAGTACGAGCCTGTTTTACGAATTTTTCCTGAAAGCCTTTGTTATCAGAGATTTAACAAACAAGTCGTAAGTACAGGTAGTTCTTCGTTGACGCCACCCTGCCCGAGTCTGGAGGACAGATCCAGACAGACACGAGCACAATCAACAATTTCCAACAGAAATGAAGTTTATTTGTGAGGGCTACGTGGAAAAGATGGGAAAATGTGGACGCTGACTAGTATTAAATGAACTTGAGTAATTCGTGCATGGCATGGCAGTAGTGTAGCTGAGCGTAGAGTTTAATTTTATTCCAGGGTTTTGAATATACATAATCAAATCCTCTCGGCTGAACAAAAACAGACTTTGTTAATGAAAAAGTTAACACTAGGACAATAGATCACTTACACTCACTTTATTGATTTGCAGTGAGCTTTAAGGGGACCAGTGAAGCCATTTGGGGAGAATGATTTTCAGAGATGGGAGGAAACTCATGTGGACATGTGAAAACTGCACATACGGTAACCCAGGCTCAGGATCGACTTAGGGACGCTGAAACTGAAATGGTTTTAGTTGGGCAGCAGAGTGAGAATCAAAGCTGCTGGCCAAAATGTCCAGACAGTTCTACTGGGATTAAACCCAGTGTCACTTTGCGAGCTGTCAAATGAAAACCATTTATTCATTTAGTATGTGGAACGAAAACGTTGAGTAGATTTATTTTCGTTATTTCACCACGGAACAATACTAAACATAATTGACCTCAATATTAATTCATCTTACGTGTGTCCAGAGAGCGGGCTTTGTGCAGGGCATCCAGAAAGTCACCGTTAATAACTTTAGGCACAAATTCCCGTAGCTGCATGACCTCAGTGCACAGCCTCTCCAAGTCTCTCTTGTGGACTCGGACAAAACAGTCCCCTCCTGGATCCTGTAAGGATTGGTCAAAAAAATACAATTAAGTGTTCCTGTTTGTTCTCGACACTCCCACTGGCGGGAAATATGCTGGTGGGAGGATCTGCGACGCTAAATTGCAAAATTGGTTGAGTGTGTGCATGATGCGCTTTGATGAACTGGAATCCTATCCAGGGTGTATTCCCATCTTACGCCCAGTGTTCCTGGGATACGTTTTTTCTTGATTACTTTGTTCCTTCCTTTCCATCTGCCAGTCTGATATGCTTTCTTTTTTTTTCTTTTCTGTTCCCTTACACACTTTACACTGCAACATATATACCGTGTCCTGTGAAAGTATTGGAACAGCAAGGCCAATTCTTTTTTGCTATACACTGAAGACATTTGGGTTTGAGATCAGACAACAGATCAGAATTTCAGCTTTAATTTCCTGATATTTACATTGAGATGTGTTGAACAACTTAGAACATGGCACCTTTGCTAGGTGAGCAAAAGTATAGGAACAGATAGTTTTAATATAAATAACACTTAATACCTGGTTGAATATCTCATGTTTGCTATAACGGCATCAAGCCGATGACAAACTGACATCACCAAACTGTTGCAGTCTTCATTTGTGATGTTTTTCTAGGTTTGCACTGCAGCGTATGTCAGTTGTTGGTCGTTTTTTCGTGGGGTTTCTCCATTCAGTCTCCTCTTTCAAGAGGTGAAACGATGCTCAACTGGGTTCAGGTCTGGTGATGGACTTGCAGCCATGCAAAGCCAAGCCGTGACACTACCTCCACCATGTTTCACACGAGCTTGGGTCTTTTGGATCATGGGCAGATCCTTTCTTTCTGCACACTTTGGCCTTTCCATCACTTTGGTAGAGGTTAACGTTGGTTCCAGAACTTTTGTGACTCGTCTCTGTATTTCTTTGTGAATTCCAATCTGGCTTTCCGATTCTTACTGTTGATGAGGGGTTTGCATCTTATGGTATGGCCTCTATATTTCTGCTCTCAAAGTCTTCTTCAAACAGAGGATTGTGATACCTTCACCCCTGCCTTGTGGAGGTTATTGGTGATGTCACTGACTGTTGTTTTTTTGGGTGTTTTTTCACAGCTATCACAACGTTTCTGTCAACCGCTGTTGTTTTCCTTGGCTGACCTGTTCGATGTCTAGTTGTTAGTACACCAGTGGTTTCTTTCTTTTTCAAGACATTACAAATTGTTGTACTGGCTATGCCCAATGCTTGTGCAGTGGCTTTGGTCAGTTTTCACTTTTTTCTCAGCTTCAAACTGGCTTGATTTCCCGCCAAAGACAGCTCTCGTGTCTTTTCATGTCATTTTATTCTGTTTAACAACAAATTAAGTCTTCACAGGTGAAACTCAGGGCTCAAACCAAGAATAGACATTCAGAGCTATTCATTGTTTAAACAATCAGTCAATCATCAACAAGAAACAAAAGGTGGGTTCAAACAAAAGGTGCCATGTTCTAAGTCGTTTAACACATCTAGATGTAAATATCAGGAAATGAAAACTGAAATTCTGATCTATCGTCTCATATTCGTCTTTTGCTCTCAAACACAAATATGTTCAACGAATAAGGAACTGAACAGAATTGTTGTTCCAATATTTTCAAAAGGGACTGTATATATTTGTATGCCTTTGCCTTACATGTTCGCATTCATTTCAAATATGAATCCTAAAGAAATTCACTTAAGTGAGATGAACGCACATAAATAATTCAATATAATAAGTCATTTCAGCCTTGGATTTGTAACCCCATTTGCCATTCGCGACATGAACGTAAAGTCACACAATGGCGCCATCTTGTGGACACTGCGTGTATGGACTGCAAAAGAAGCCAAACGTGATCGTTACCGACGCTTAAATGCTCTTTGATTCCAGTTAAAATGTCATATTTAGCTAAATAATTCCCCATCGCACTGAATTTGTCCATAATATGCTATTTTTTAAACGGACAAATAATTAATTTTTTAAGCTGCGCATACTAGCCAGAACTTTCTACCAGTAATGAAAGTGGCTAGCTAGCTAGCTAAACTTATTCTGAACTAACCAACCTTACTTACTTGTGGTGACTGATAACTAAGCACACATAAAGAGTGATGTATAATGTTACCTCTCTTGAACTTAACGGCTGTACTTTAGTGAAGTCTGACGCTTGCATCTTGAGAAACCGCTTCTTGTCTAATTGATAGTTTACTAGTATAACGTTCAGGGGTCATTTTGTGCTCATGAGGCAGAAAGAATGTCTAAATGGCTCCCTCTGCTGGTTCTTCTGGGTACTGATTGTGCCCTAATAATTAACCTTGTTTTTTTCGCTTTTCCATCTTGATCCATGACTGAGGTAGTAAACTGGGCCTAAACAGCAATTGTATACATGAACACAGAGCATGGGAAGTGAATAGCTTGACTTGATCATGTAGTACACATGTCTGGAAGCATCTGCCCTTCCTCGTTATGTTTCTCTAAACATTCTTTTTTTTTTCTTTCTCACCCATCTGTATATATACACACATAAGAAATAAAACACTTCAGGGTGTGCTGATATAGGAAAATAATCCACAACAAGATGGTGTGATGTGGTCGGACATGAACCAGAGTTAGTGTTAACACCTCAAAGTTAATTTTTTTCCTGTAATATCCATCCATCCATTTTCCCTACTGCTTATCCCACACAGGGTCATGGGGGAACCTGGAGCCTATCCCAGGGACCTCGGGACACAAGGCGGGGGACACCCATCACAGTGTACAATCACACACACATTCACACAATATGGACAATTCAGCACGTCATTGGACTGGCGGAGGAAACCGGAGTACCCGGAGAAAATCGCCCGAACATGCATTGAGCCATTGCAGTGAGATTACATTTTAATTACTGTCTTACACATTTTATCATATTTAAGAATCACCAGTTGAATACATAACAATTAATACATTTTTATATTAAAATTCTCATTAAAATGCTGTACGTCCATCCATCCATCCATCCTCTACTGCTTACTCCTTTTCAGGGTCACGGGGAACCTGGAGTCTATCCCAGGGAGCATCGGGCACAAGGCGGGGTACACCCTGGACTGGGTGCCAATCCATCGCAGGGCACAATCACACACACACCACACACCCAATCCTGTACGTGAATCACTTTAATTAAATGTCCCACATGTACTAGCTTTGATGGTAATCCCTTTTAAATCCTAAACATGCTCAGTAATGTTGCTTACAGAGAACAGATAAGGCCTCTGGTGGATTTTTATAGCATCCATTTTGAAGCATGCAAAAGAACCACTGTGGAAGATGTGTGGCCTGCTAAATGGTTGATTTTGCCATTATGTCAGACTTCAGAATTTTTAGCCATTTATATCTGATGAAAGGACTCTTTGTTAAAATTATTTAATGAAGATGTTTGTCTGGTTGTTTCTGTTTATCCAAGTGAGAGCTCCTTCAAATTCAGGGACCCCACTATCCAAGAAAGCTGATCTACGAAAAAATAAAAAAACATTTTTTACAAATTTTTACTTTTTTATATTTTTTTTTTTTTATAATTTAAAAAAATTTTTTGAAAAAAAAAAAAAAAAAAAAAAAGAACAGGGCTGACAGAGTAAATGAGCTGACAGTTCCACAATGCAGCAAGAGAAATTAACTGACCTGTAAGAAATGAAAGATAAGAACAGAGTGAGACACAACTGAAAAAAGCCTTGGAATAAAGCTACACTCTTAGAAAATATAATCAACCCTTCAAGCAACTTAACTTTCTAAAGTGTTTCTACTAGCAACCCTTTCTGATTGGGAAACATTACAGATTTACATAGAACCAGCGATGTTGTGGAAAAGGCAGGGTTCTTCCAGGTGAAACTCTGTATGGATGCTTGTATAATGACATCAGTGTTGATGTAATGTAATGACATCAATGATGACGACTTGTCTCATTTAGAGACTGCTTCGAACATGGGTCCAGATTTGCTGGGTTGTTTCAAATCTATAGTCTGACCATAGATCATAAATGACCTATAAAACAAAACACAATTTACAGATTTATAAGCACTATCAACATAAATAAAGAGATCTCTGTGTACTATTACTAAAAATTCATAATGCACTTTTAAGAATTTCTTTATGTCATGGTTACATCATCCATTTCTTTTTGTCCCTTGCCGTTCTTTAATATCATGTAAAAGTTTCATATTGTACACCGTTTTATATTTGCTTGACTACTACAAGCCACTATTGGACATTTGAAGCCTTGATAAGCGTTTTATTTATAATTGGCTGGAAAGCTACCACCCTTCATGAAGCTTTATCTTAGCATTACTAGAAGGCTTCTCCCAGGGGGACAACTGAATAACTCTCAAAGTCCCTATGAAATGGCTACTTAGCTGTGATTTGATTCCATATATTGATCGTATGTATTTCCTCCTGAAACAGGAAGTCAACAGCCAGTAGTGCTCTAAACACACTACACATCCCGGCAAATCTAAACAAACCTGACAGTTGCTTAGTGAGCTAGCCAAATATGGAGAAGAGATTATTAAAGCCTTTAACTTACTCTTACTGACAGAGAAGCCTTACTGTGTATCATGTTCTCGGTTAGTCTCAGGAAGAAACATATTTGAGCATAGTAAAACCCCAAGATGGTAAAAAAAAAACACCTCTGAGAAATGCCTCACATAACTGAGACCTCATACAAATTCCACCATTTTCCAAAACCGAATAAACAACCTTTTTTTTCTCCACTAAGCGATGGCTGGAAAAGTGCATAGTGTGCAGAAAGACACCACAAAGACACCCTGGTGAACCTTGTTAATGCAGCTAACACGCTGCTACTGTAGAGCAAGGCCCACCTCTGAGGCCCAGACATATATGGCTCTAGAGAGCATTTAATGGGCTAGATGTACAAACAGTTCTGCATTATAAGCAAAATGGCACTTCTGCTTTACAGCTCATCCAATACAATGGCACTATCTGCAGGAGCTCCCAAAAGTAGATGTTAATGACCATTTATCATGTGTTGCAAAGATCCTTTTAGTAAGCTCGAGAAAGGCATCAATTTGTATGCTTCGTCATACGGTGTTGTGAAAAAAACATTTGCCCCATCCTGATTTCTTATGTTCTTGTGTATATCTCATACTAAATAGTTTTAGATTGTCAACTGAAATACAACATAAAACGAAGGCAACCTGAGTAAACACACACTACCGTTTTTTTACTGAAGCAAAAAAGTTATCAAACACTTATCACCCATGTGAAAAAGTAATTGCCCCTTTAAACTTAAAATCTGGTTGTGCCAACTTTAGGAGCAATAACTACAACCGAATTCTTCCAATAAATTGAGATCTGTCTTTCCCAGAACTGTGGTGGAATTTTGGCCACTCTTTAGTTCAGCCACATTGGAAGGGTTTTGAGCATGAACTGCCCGCTTAAGGTCCTGCAACAGCATCTCAAGTCAAGTCAAGTGGGTTTTTATTGTCATTCCTCTATAAAGCATGTATACAATGGAACGAAATGAAGTTTCTTCATGACCATGGTGCAACATGGAACAAATCTTTAAGATTTTCTAGTAAAGAGCAGAATTGATGTTTCCTTCAATTATTGCATTTTGCCCAGGGTCTGAAGCAGCAAATAATCCCCACAACATCACACTTACACCACCATGTTCTACCGTAGGTATTTAAGTTCTTATTTCGGTGTTTGGTTTACACCAGATGTAACAGGCCCCTGTCTTGCAAACAGTTACACTTTTGACTCATCAGTCCACAGAACATTCTCCTAAAAGGTTTAAGGATCATCAAGGTGTGCTTTGGCAAAATTCAGATGAGCCTTAATGTTCTTCTGGGTTAGCAGTGGTTTTCACCTCACCACACTTCCATGAATGACATTTTTGCCCAGAGTCTTTCTGATAGTGGAATCATGAACGGTGACCTTTATTGATGCAAGAGAGGCCTGTAATTCCTTTGATATGGTCCATTGGCTCTTTTCTGGGAAGGTTCATAACGGCTCTCACTGTGTGTCCCAGAGCCTTTGAAATAGCTTTGTAACCCTTCCCAGACTGATGTATTACAATCACCTTCTTCTTCATCATCATTTCTGGAATTTCTTACATTTTGGCATAGTGTGTTACTGGGAAAGACCTTTTAACCAACTTCATGTTGTTGAAAAAGTTCTATTTAAGTGTAGATTTGATTGAACAGGGTTTGCAGTAATCAGGCCAGGTTGCATCTAGTCCAGCTGAACCCCATTATGAATGCAGTTTCATAGATTTGGGGAATTAGTAACTATGGGGCTAAATACATTTTCACACAGGCCCAATTGGTATTGCATAACTTTTTTTTTCAATAAATAACTATCATTTAAAAACTACATTTTGTGTTTATTCAGGTTGCCTTTGTTTTATGTTAGATTTTGTTTTAATTTAAGAAGCAATTTAGTATGAGATATACATAAAAACCATAAGAAATCTGGCAAATACTTTTTCACAGCAATGCACATAAACATCTGTGAAGGTAAAAACAATACTCCTATTAATATAAACAAACACCTAATCTAACATGTGGGAGTTTTCACCGCATTTTGCGACAGGACACATACACACACGGCAGCGCTCAACCGTTTTACGGCAAACAAGAGAGCATGGCTGCGTCTGAAACCAGGTACTTACCTCCTATATAGAAGGAGAAATACATGTATCTCGGCTACTATATAATAGGTAAATATGCGGTTTGGGACGCAGCCCACGGCCTCAAGCAGTCGTCTATTAGCACGTTTTATATGACAAATAATTAACTGCACTCGAAGCTTCCGTAAAATTAAAAACAAAAACTCCCAAAACTGTACCATAATGAAGACGAACTGTATGCCGATACGTGAAATTCTGGAGGGAATGTCAGACAGCGTGACGCAGGGACTTAATGACGTGTGCCGTTAATCGATCTATGTTCTATAACATGTAAAACAGAAACATGAAAGGAGTATTCTAAACGCAACTCATGTAAACACCTTAATCAGAATATTGTCTTATTCAGAAAAAGGTCAATAATTACATTACTGCTGCCCATGTAAACGTAGTCTATGTCCTCGTCTTTAACTCAGCGGGTAAATCCGATTCCGAAAGATCATGCTCCGTGTCTGTTTTTCGCCCCACGCACAGTGCACGGCAAAATGAGATCCGGTCCTGGACTTCCGCACAACCTGCTTAAGTTTCAGAGTGCGCGGTTGTCTTTTGTCTGAGCGGGAGCCTCACCGAGCTGTACAGCGTGCTCGGGGAAAATACACCGATATCATTATTATTCCCTCCCCTCCTACCACCACTAGAAAGAGCACTATCAGAGTAGAGGAAGCATGTCGGTGAGCATCGAGCTGGGCTTTTCTAACGACGAGGTGCTGAGCACGCGCTTCCCGCTGCACCGCGCGTGCAGGGACGGAGACGTGCGCGCGCTCTGCTCCCTGCTGCAGCGCTCCGACGACCGAGCACAGCTCCAGGCGGAGGACTCTTTCTACGGCTGGACTCCCATTCACTGGGCGGCACACTTCGGAAAGGTAGTTAGTTACCTCGTGTACTTGTCCGGCTGACTAGGCGACAAATGAATGATTAGGGGGGGAAATGTTATAATTATACAGTTGGTAACATTTAGGTCAGATTAGTTGTGGCCGCTCGCGCTCTTGTTGCCGGGTGACAGTAGATTTGAGTGTGTGTCTGAACGAGAGATAACGTTGGATTTATCCCAGTTGTCTAGGTCGGTCCTGTTTACCGTCGGTATTACCGGGTGTAAACCGTAACATCTTTCTCATACAAACACAACTCGCATTGAAGACAGCTGCAGAGGTATAGCCAGCATCGTCAGTCGACTAGGGGGCGTGTGTTTGTGTGTGCGCGCACGCGGGCGGAGGGGCACGCGGAGAAAAGTACGTCATTGATTGGTTGATCGAGAGCCAATAAAAGGCGACCCGCCAAAATCACTGACAGGTTTTTGTGACGCGGTCATAAAATACTTCTTCCGTGACCTTGTGTTTGGTATCTTCTCATTCATTCAAAAACAAACAAACAAAATACATTGTTTACTATTTGTGCAAACTCGTTAGGTACGAAAAATGTTAGTTTCTACTAAATACATGAAGACATGAATTTTTATTGGTTGTTGTAGCACTGTCTCATAATACGCGATTTAAAAAACAACAAACGGCTGGTAGTTATTTTTAGCCTCAACCCCTGTTGGGAGTTTCCACAGAAACTCCCTGAACAAAGGCCAGTGAATATAGTGGTGGGTGGGAGGGAGGTAGTTACTTGATTTAAGATTCAGTCTGACATAAAAGTTGTAAATCCTAAATCTCACCCTAGTGTCCAAAGAGATTTTTTGTATTTTCTGGACAGAACAGCTAGCGTGAGTGAGTTAGTTCAAAATAGAAATGTTTATTGATCCCAATAAGAGTGTGAGCTTCTTACATCAACATGACCGCTCTGGCGTTTTGGAGGATATCATATCATACGGAAGAGTTGAGGGAGCTTGTGTGTGTTTTTCTGAAAGAAAAGTGTCTCGGATGAAAAGTGTGTGTGAGTGCACAGCCTGAGAGTCAGAATGTGAGCACTGATTCATCATGACTCACAGTGATAAAATGGCTAAACAGCTGCTGAAGACAAGAAAGGCCAAGAAACAAACCTAAATATTAAGGCATGTTTAATGACTCTATCTGACGGTGGATTTATGGCAATTCTCTTGTTTCCTGACAGTCTGCACCAGGTCCAGAATGGTGCCCGGTTCCCTACAAACAGCAAAGTGTGTTACCCCGTAACATCCATAAGTATTTGACTACATACTGAAAAGAATGCCGTTTCGGACAACCATCGGATCCCTTTTGCAGAATCAAACTATTTTTATTGTGGCGGTCGCTATTTTTGTACATGCTGTGTTTACAAGCAGGGGTTATAACGATAGAGATATCTTCACTGTCGTATATTTTTTCTCGGTTCTGTCAGTGTGTATACATACTCGCGTGCTCCTGTCATGAATACGTCCTAATTAATCCGACTGGTAAGAGCTGATGTGTGTAGTACAACGGGTGGTGTTGATTCAGATATAGACTAGATTTGAAAAGTTAGTGCTGTCTGTCTGAGGGTTTTGTTTGTCATCTTTAATGCAAAGCAGTGTCATTATTGTCCATCTCTTCCCCCCACTACAGCTGGAGTGTGTATTGCGATTGGTACAGGTGGGCTGTGAGGTGAACGCTGTGACAACGCGCTTTTTGCAGACTCCGGCTCACATCGCTGCATTCGGAGGACACCCAGAATGCCTCGTATGGCTCCTGCAGGCTGGCGCTGAGATCAACAGACAGGTGACTGCTTTATTATACGAGCGGTGTAGCAATGGTGGCCAGTTTTGACCATTGTATTAGTATGATGGAGTTTTCTGTCGTTGAATAAACTAATTTACCCCCGAAAGCTCTCGCTTAACACACAACGGCTACCAACCGGCAAAGATGTGGCTAACACTTTTCTGTTGTGGCACTCAAGAGCCCTCAAAAAAGTCTACTGTTTAGATAGAAATCAATATGGAAAAGAATGATCATGTTTTATGCTCATGTGAAGGTCTCGCATAAGCATAAATGTGTGTGTGTGGACGTTACATCAATTATGTTATGGGTCAGAATGACTTCCACAGTTTAAATACACACAAAAAACAGCTTAAAACGGTAAACCTTTATTATGGCTTGTCCCAGACAAACCATAAGAAGAAATATTTGCATACAAGTTTATGACCCTAAATAAGTTAAAATAAAACAATTTCAAAGACCGATTAACCAGTATTTCAGACATCTCAAATGTGGAAATGGGTCAGATTGAAAAAATAACATAATAGGAGCGAAAAGCATAGATTTTTGGGCTCTAAGAAAAATGTCAATAAAACGCAGTTTGTTGCATCTCCTACATGAACAACAAAACAAGTAAAGCTCTTCCAATATATGAACTGTAGAGATGCACAACTTTGTGGTTGCAAAGTGAGATTGTGTAAACTACACATTTGCCATATCATGCTCGTACAAGAGGGCTGTGGTTTAAATTCTTATCAAACTCTCTGTATGAAAATCAATTACAAAGGAAAATGACAAAGTTCCTTCATATGAAATCTTAAATACACGGTGTCTTTTGTATGAGACATGAGGAGAGTTTAGGCATAATTTGCTAAAAGAGGGGAAATCAACAGCTGTATCGTTTTAAATTTCCTTTAAGTTATTTGTGCTGTTTTATTCTGTAACACTTATTTTGCTAGGTTAAAGCTAGTGACCTTTCAGCTACCCATGTACCTGTTCTCCTCCACACTCTCCCTTGATTTATTCAGTGCAAATCCTCTTGTACAGGATCATCCTGGCCTGACTTTGACTGACCGCTTGATTAATCTTTAGGAGATATCCGCCTGGAGTCATGCATGGACAATAAAGAGAATAGGTTAAGAATAGCTTATATATCATATTTATACTATATTTACAAATGTATATTATATTTGGTTAAACAATGCTCCAGGAGTACATATTTTTCCTATAACTGTACTGGGGCCTTTCACTGTGTGTATCACTCTGTTTGATTGGGTACTACGATGAGGTATCTATTTACACTAGCAGAGCAAAAATAAACGGCCATTTTGCATCTAAAATGTTATTTACTCATTATTTTTTTATAGAACTGTTGTCTAAAAGCAATTTCGCACTCGCAATCACGGCTGTGATTTACCTACGGCCAAATCACAGATGTACCAGTATTCGGTGTAACTGCAGTCTTGCTTGTGCGATATTGGTTAAACATGTCATAGTCATTCATATATGTTGGAGAACCATCAATCTCTAAAAATATCCCTTTTCTTGTTTCTACGTAATTATCCATTAAATTCAGTAGTACCTAATAGTTTTAATGTGGTCATTGGTTTTTTTTTTTTTTTTAAATATTATTTATTTATTTATTTAATATAATGTTTTCATTCTTATGATCTTTATTAATGTCCAGTTGCAGTAAAACTGAACTCATTCAAAAACAAAAGGTACTTCAAAAATGTTAACATTTGGAAACCTATTACAAAATACAATGCCTGCATGTTTGTTAAAATACCTTTTTTTAAAAATGTAAGTATTTAAATAAGGATTTTATCAGTTTGCTTAGACTTAATATTGACGTCTGACCAGGATCATTTAAAGAAGATATCACACGTAAATAATTTGTGACGGCAATTAAACACAGAAACTTTATGTACATTAAAAGATACAGCTTAGCAGGTTTAACTGCATACTCTTCAACAGCCAGTTATTCTTTTATTCATTCCTTCTTTGAGATGATCTACTTTGCCTCGCCTCTTGTAGGACATTCCAGAGGTTTAACATTAAACTCCCTCAATATGTTTGATCCAGCTCCTCCCAGACCAGCTTCATTACAGATTTGCAGTGCTTCCCTCTTGTACGATTTCTTGTAAGGCTATGACATGCTTTTAGGGTTGTTGGGAAAAAAAATAAAAATACAGTAACAGCCAAGGAACAGGTGAACGTGGTGTCCACTTAGACTTTCCATACAGTAGATATCATCTCATATGATACAGAGATATATTACTAGAACTCCAAATGCAAAGCAAGAAAAGACCATGAGCAGATTAAAAAAATAAATAAATGAAATGAGGAAGGCGCATGCTAGGATAGTGATGAGGTTACTCAGGGCTGGATGGAGGAGAGTGATTATCCCTGTGGCATAATTGTTTGGTTTGACCTACATTCTGCTGTTTCTATAGAGCAGTCAGTGTGGTGTGTTTTGCCTGCCTCTAGAGGGAGTTCACAGCATCCGTCTCTCTGGCCAGTCTCTTGAAAGCACAGATTTGCTCCAGTTTCACCATGTTGGTACTTGACATATCACTTTACAGCATCCCAATGGCTCTCTGCCTGGTTTCTTGTGAAATGAGGCCTAAAGGAAAGCACAAGGAACTGAATAAATATGATTTTAATTATTTTGAGTAATCTGTGCCTAGTATTAGGTTGATTTAAAGACCTGTTTAGGCCTTGTTCTACTGCAGCTAGAAAGTAACCTCTCTGATGGCGTATCCTGAATGTAAATTGCCACTCCATTCATGTTTCTCTCTTATGCAGTACTAGGGCTGCACGATTATGGTCAAAATGATAATCACGATTATTTTGATCAATATTGAGATCACGATTATTCATTGATTTTAGGGACAACATATTTTTATTGCACTTTCACATTTAAATAAACAGACCACTTCTTTCACCTCCATGTTGTGCTACATTCCTGCTAATGTACAAATCTTTACATCAAATTAGACTGATCCTAAGTGCATTATCTCGTAGAAGCAAAATATAAATAAAATTGTACCCAAAATATAGGATAACTAAAAATAAAAATGCCATCAACCAAATGAAAACATGCAATCAAATATAACAATATGCAACTAAATGAAAACAATTTAGGCCTATGCAGAAAAGGCAATAACAGTGTTTACAGGAGGAAAGACGCAGCCAAATCACCCAATACAGCGGTGCAGGGATGACACCATTTTGTATTGGAACCCGGAAGTTAGCATCACACCGGTTCCCTAGACAAAAACCCAATAGGATTTTCACATTGGCTTTTGGATTATTGCAAAAAATAAAAAATCTGTGCAATCAAAAAATTTTACAACACACACATTTTGTCCATCAAGATAATTTTCACAAATGAACACAACTTTTATGAAGTTTGAAGTCTAAATACAAACGCCAGAAATAAAAAAGCGAACCGTAAGTTATAAACGAGCTACACCGCGGTCGATCGACTTCAACGTCACTATCACCAAGCTTCCGACAACTTTTCCAAACTTGATTTAAAACCCATAATATGAATTTACTCTGTGGATGAATGTTCATCCACGTTTGTTTTTGGGAATTGTGCACAGCATACCTTATCGGCAAAGATTTTTCGCTTGATTTGATCTGCAGCGGAGTTTTCTATGAGTGGAGGATGAATTTTAAGCATCAATATCGCAGTCGCGATCATATTCATTTAATGGTGAGCAGTCAAAATCGTAATCGAGATCAATATTCTATTAATTGTGCAGCCTCATGCAGTACTAGTTACGATGTACCTTAAGTGACTGATGTAGCTGTAAAATTGCACTAACGTTTTGGAAAATTGCAATGCCTTACAGGGTGGGTTTTGTAGTGCCTGCAACTGTGAGAGAAAGCTGCAGGTTTGTGTACATTTATATTAAACGCTTCATGTGTGTCGTTTCAGGATTATATGGGTGAAGCCCCAATCCATAAAGCTGCAAGGGCAGGTAGCATGGATTGTATCAATGCCCTGTTGTTCTCAGGTGCAAAACCAGAGTAAGTTATCCTGTGCTTCTTCTTTCATTGTTACACTTCTTCTATGAACCATGAAACACTGTCTTTAAGGGATATCCACCCAAAAAATACTACTGAATTTTATCATATAAAGAAGCCAGTTGGTGCAGAATGCCTCGAGTCACTGGCACAATAATTTGAACCTAGGCACTTTCACCAAAGGGCCTCAGTAAGTCCATTTTGCATTACATGTAGCTCTACGTGTACATGTAGCATTACATGTAGCTGTAAGTAGATCATGTGCAGCTTGTTTCCCAAGACAATACAATTTTATTAGCTGTATTGATCCAATACTCCGATGTGAAACTAAAGTGTGTTGTTTTTAGATTGATTCTGGCTTTTATTGACATACTGAACAGCACAATTAAATTAAACAATTTCCCTTCTGAGTACCATGTAAGAGGCTGTTGGTATTAATCAGGCTCTGAGGGGTTGTTTTTTTTGGTGGATTTCCCTTTTTCAAACATTTGTGTTAACCTCTTGCTTTGACCTTAAATAATTGAGTTTCTTTCATGAGCCTTTAATGAACAGCCATATTTCTTGTAGGCCAAAAACAAATGCACAATTCCTAATTTATGCCCTACACAAATGTCCAAAGCCACAAATACGACTCACGACCTTAAATTGTCTTCAAACGGCTATTCCTAGATTATGCCTCAACTAAATGTATTATTGTCTTTGTGCTTGTAGTGGTGTACTTTGTGTAAATTATTAAAATTTAGAAGATCTAACAAGTGTGTAAAGTCTCTAAGGAGATTGTGTAATGCAAGCATATCAGGCTCTTCGATGAGTGGATCATTAAGGCTGACATACTCTTAGTTGGACTTGGCTTATATTAAAATGAAGCCTTGTCATAAGTAAAAAGAAAAAAAGAAAAAAAAAAGAGAATTATAGCTTTAACCAACTTCAGTTTCTGTTCCATGTCACATTCGGTGTGTGATTTTTAATGCTGCCTTCAAACTAAAATTAGAATATTCCTTAGTCTGATGGTCCTACCATGTCTTGTAACCATGTCTTGTAATTTCCAGTTGGTTAATCAATAAAGCAAATCAAGATCACAGACCACATGGATTGTATTTATGCGAATCCTAATATTACGTTCACCACAAAGGTCCTCCGAAATGCCTGAAGACATTTGGCATGAAAAGGATTGTGCATTTGTTCAATAAGTGTAATGTAACTGTACGATGGGTTAAGGCAGTAGATAAGTGTGTGTCATGTGTTTGCTGCTAAAAATCTGTACTTGAAGAGAGGAAAGCTCATTGTGGGGTATTTGGTGGGTGTCCTGGGGTTAATTTTTTTAAGGGATTGTACTTCGCTGAACATTTTATTAGACTATTCAACCTCAAAAATTCGTGTGGTGACAGCACACAAAAAATATGTCATATAAATGAGCAGACATTTCCATCCATTGTGCTTCTTAAAATAGATTTCATATAATTTAGACAGAGGACTTTCTGTAGCCATGGATTATAATCATTTTCCTATTCTTTCTTTAGAGTATTTGGAAGAATGCTACAGGATGTTTTTTTCTCTCCTCACAAAACCTAAAATTAGTTTGGAGCTTGTTTGTGATTTTAGAAGTAGTAAAAGTTCTTAAAATAATTATTCAGTAATTATTTGACAAGAATTGCATAACCATTATTTTAAAGCTGTCCACTGAAACCATGCGTATCTGGAAAACCGCATGTCATGTAAAATTAAGAAATTTTTAAATTTCAATCTGCTTCATTTGATCAGGGACCATATTTTAAATTTTGCCAGTAAATTGGTATAGTTTACCTCAATCTGAGGGATTCTAACATTAATATTATAGTATGTTCTCTTTTTATTTATTTATTTTTGTTTTGAGCATTACATTTCATTTAGGTAAATAAACCAAAATCATTGTAGGTCTTTGGCACAATGTAAGTTGGAATGTTTGCTACTTTTTAAATAATTGAAAAAGTAGCACATGAATGTAGTTAAGGGTGGCTAAATGAACTTCTGCTGCAAGTTTAAAGATTGCATTTGAATTTTAACCACATAGGAGATATTTGAATGCACTTAAATATTAATGAGCATATAATTTAGCAGTATTGGTGTACTATGCATTCCTATTAAATATACATTCTACCATTAAATATACAGAAAATGGTTACCCAAACTATGTATTATTACACTATATCCAATAGATCGTTATATTTGAGATTCATCTGCAGAAAACCTGGTAAAAGGAAACTGGTTTTTCTTAGGTAGTATCATTTTTGTGATGCGTGGGGTGGGGGTGTGGTGGATGCATAGTTAAAAAGAGAGAATTACATGTTTGCTGTTTAAAACAGACTCCTAACACCTTTTTATGTCAAGAGATAATCAGGGTTATTTGGATTTTTAAAAATTAATTTGGATAATTTTTTTTGTAAACTTCAATTCTGTGTATTAACTTGTCCAATGCAAAGCAAGAGTTTTTGCATTTGAATGGGTAAATATTATGACTAATATTTTGTTCTGGGAGTCATCATTTGCATACAAGATCTAGTCGCAGCACTTGAAGTTTTTTAAGTTAGAAAAGTTTGGGTGTGTTTTTAAAGATTGATCTGTAGTTCCATTATCAATTGATTTTGTAGATGATTGCCTTGAAAATGTAATGTATTATGTCTTATAATTCAATTAATATTTAATCCAATTCATCTCAATTAGGTTTTTTTGTGCCAGGTTAATGAAAATGTGTAGAGAGCCACCAAAAAATTAAAGATCCAGTAAGTTTTTGCTTATCGCTAATTTATTGTTGAATCTCCACCAAAAAGGAAATAATAGACAAATGATGGAAATGTGAAACACCTGCTGACAAAAAAAAGCTCAGTATCAAACCAGAGTAGAGTTAGAAAACAATCTTAGCAGCAGTACTTCATTTTGCTTAAAACAATTCGAATTGGTCACCACTGCACGAGGCCTATGGCGTCAATCTTTCAAAACTATCTTTTTAATGAGCTTTCAGCCCTCAAGCTTTCTGGAATATTGTAATTATATGCAGTCTGACCTGCGCAAAATGATTGTCATCTAGCTAGCAAGATTAGCCTGGTTCAGCAAGTGTAGGTTCTGTAAAGGCAAATGTGCAAGTGTTTTTGTGCTTCCTAGAAATAAATGTCTGTTTCACTGTTGAACCTTTTTGAGTTTGACATATATGAAATTATGTTGCTTTATTTTCTGAAAGTAGTATGTTCAAAAAACATCAACAGCAACTTATTGAAGCTACATTGTGAAACATTACAGAGAAGGAAAACCCCTACACATCTCAATGTTTTGCAGCCATTGAAATTGAACATGACTTGATTTTCTCAAGTAAAGCCCAGAAAAGGGGGGAAGCATTCCAAAAACTGCTGAATCTGCCACACGTGCTTCAGCGAACACCCTTACAGTTGTGGCAATGAGTGTTCTCACTATCGCTTCCTTCAGTATCTACACACTGGCAAACTGTCGAGGTATTTCTTGCGGTGATTGGTTTTGATTTTAGGAAATCAGTAATGATAGTATTGTTTAGGCATGCATGCTTTGCTTAGACAGCATCAGCTTTGTTATTATTATTGTTGTTATTATTATTATTATTATTTTTCATTTAATGATTTTTTTCAGTTTGCAGGAAAGACTCGTGTAGTAGCTAGTATAAAATGATATTAAAAACATCTTACATGTGGTTATGTAGATATTAGCATGAATGTACTACTAGTAGTATGCTTAGACTCACAAAGCAAAGCATTTCAGGAATAATGAAACAAATGCTTCCTTGAGCAAATTCGTTACAAATTTATGTACTAAAGCCTAATGTTGAGTATAATCTTTGGATATTTATATATCTTATAAAATGTAGCTTTTCAATGCCAGACAATGACGATGTTTTTAATGCTTGTTTTCATGCCCTGAGAATTTTTTTTATCACATTAACAAACATTATTAAGTAACAGTAGTACATTGTTGTAATTGGGATAATAGAAAAAAAATTCAATATTCAGTAGCACCAATTCTGCCAACTATCTTTTATCTAACCAACATGCGCAGAATATTACATAATATTAAACTGACACATCCACCACAAATGACCAAATCAAATAGAGATGTATTTTCCCACTTAATGTAACAATATGGAGAGATGCATACATTACTGTTTGCTTAGAATAGCAGTGATTAGAAAGAAGCTACTTACAAGGTGTCAGCATTACATTTTCTATGTAATGATTCCTTTGTAAGAATCTCTTTATATATGCCTGCCTGAAAGAGTGTAGCAAAAATACAGTGCTGAGTTAAGGTAACACAAACAAAAACTCAACCGTACTTACAGGAGTCTTTAAAGTGTTGTTTTAATGATATATGGGAAGACAAACAACTCAAAAGCCGGTCCAAACTGAGCTACACAGAAGAACCGCACTGCGTGGACCAGATACTTGCGCGACCCACTTGGTAGTGCGGCGTGAACCACTGAATGGTCCAATCGTGGACCAATTTGGACCTCCCAATGCAAGCCACAAGACCTGCGTGATGCACTGAGAGCCGCAGCGCAAATTCATTAGAATTGTATAGAGCTGCAACAAGTAATCAATAAGAATCGATTAGGAAAATTGTCGACAAATCTTATTATCGATTATTTGGTTTGCGCACGGGGTACATTTACTCATTGTGTTACTTCTTTTCCAAAAACATGCATCTGAGAGTAAATACTAAAGTTTTGTCCCAGATGACCTACTGTACACTTGCACTATGCATTATATGCTCTACCGTGTGTAGTATGTGAATTATAGAAAGGTAATATCATCTCAAATGTAACACAAGCTTTTTTCTTTACAAACTGGAAGTATATGCCGTTTCCCAGACAATGGCACATGACATCAAACACACGTAATGCGACGCTGCTAACTTTAGCAGAATGCCCAAAGTCAACGTTTCCCTTTATGCCCAACATTACCTCAGTCACCAACACATGGAGGCATAATCGTCAAGTGAAGGGGGGGGAAAAGTGTGACCCAAGTCCTCTAAGACAGAGGGGTATTCTATTTTAAATGTAGTGTAGAAGATTTTAACCTGTAAACTTTACAAAGCAGAGCTTTTGTAGCATGGAAGCATGACAGTGATGCATGAACACAAACTTATGTTTATAACCAAAATGCTCCAATGTGTGCAAGGGGTTGGGGAAACTGGTGCCAGTTGCTTAAGAGGTTCAGTTTAATTCAAGTTTATTGTGATTATATGCTGTATTTGCGTAATTGCACAAAGACCTCAGCGGTCTGAGACCGCATTTAAGTGTATTAATATTCAGATTTATATTTAAAGAGCAGAAACATGTAAATGTAAGCCTATTTGCATGGCTGTAAGTAATTAAATGATTATCTATTTAGTCTCTCCCAGTTTATTTTGCGCTGTGCTGCTTAGTGACTCACACGGGTCTTGTGGCTCGCACTGGGAGGCCCAAACTAGTCCGCGCAGCACAGTTAAAACCCACCCTTATGTGTAGCTCAATTTGAACCAGCTTTTGAGTTGTTTGGCTGCCCAAACTGATACGTGTACAATGATGCAGACAATAAGCAGAGAAACATTAGGTGGGGAGTCTCCTATATGAGCAAATTATTGTCCAGGAAATAAACTGATTATCCATAACATTAAAACGACTGTCAGGTGAAGTGAGTATCCTTGATTATCTCATTACAGTGGCACCTGCCAAAGGGTGGGCTATAATATTAGGAAACAAGTGAACAGTCAGTTCTTGAAGTTGATGTGTTGGAAGCAGGAAAAATGGGCAAGTGTAAGGATCTCCGTGACTTTGACTAGTGCCAAATTGTGATGGCTAGATGACCGGGTCAGAGCATCTCCAAAACAGCAGGTCGTGTGGAGTGTTCCCGGCATGCAGTGGTTAGTACCTACCAAAAGTGGTCCAAGGAAGGACAACTGGTGAACCAGTGACAGGCTCACTGATGCGTGTGGGGTGTGAATGCTAGCCCGCCTGGTCCGATCCCACAGAAGAGCTACTGTAGCACAGATTGCTGAAACAGTTCATGCTGGCTATAATAGAAAAGTGTCAGAACACAGTGCATCACAGCTTGCTGCGTATGGGGCTTCGTAGCCACAAACTGGCCAGAGTGGCCATGCTGGGTCCTGTCCACTGCCGAAAGCACCTTAAATGGACATGTGAGCATCATAACTAGACCATTAAACAGTGGAAGAAGGTGGCCTGGTCTGATGAGTCATGTTTTCGTTTACATCTTGTGGACGGCCGGGTGCATGTGCGTCGCTTACCTAGTGAAGAAGGCAAGCCAGCGGGGGCAGTGTGATGCTCTGGGTAATGTTCTCCTGGGAAACCTTGGATGTTACTTTGAAATGTACCACCTGCCTATACATCGTTGCAGACCAAATACACCCTGTCATGGCAACAGTATTCCCTAATGGCTCTTTCAGCAGGATAAGACGCCCTGCCACACTGCAAAAATTGTTCAGGAATGGTCTGAGGAACATGACCAAAAGTTCAAGGTGTTGACTTGGCCTCCAAATTCCCCAGATCTCAATCTGATCGAGCGTCTGTGGAATCTGCTGGACAAAAGTCCGATCCATGAAGGCTCCACCTCACAAGTTGCAGGACCATAAGGATCAACATCTTGGTGCCAGATACAACATCACACTTTCAGTCTTGTGGAGTCCATGCCTCGAAGGGTCAGAGCTGTTTTGGTGGCACAAGGGGGACCTACACAATATTTTCAGGTGGTAGGTGGTTTTAATGTTATGGCCAATCGGCATATAATGTATACTTAACACAATATTTCAAATGCCTCAACATGGAATACTGCATTACTGTCACCGCTTATCACTGCAAAATAATATTGGCATATACCTGACAGCAGTAGCTATTAATTCGTTAATCCTGCAATTTGTTTTGCATTTGTTTTTTCTTTACACCAACTTGAACCATTGTCTGGCATTGTTTTGAAATACTTTTAATCTGTTCAATTCTGTATCTCAGCAGATTCAAAGGACACTGATGCACTTGGAAGCATTTACATTTTCTATTTAAGCTTGGGGATTGTAGGTAGGAATTTGTAAAGGCAAGCCAGTCATGTTGTCTTTTGTTTGTGTCAAAACTGTTTAACATTGTCTTTAACTTTGTCTCTGTTTAAATTTGTGCTCAGGACTTGTCCCAACTGAATTGTTTATGTACATGGATGAAGTAGTGGTTGAGGGACAGTCTAGGAGAAACAATAAATTTATGGATGAGCCCAACACATTTCAATTGGTCATGTGAAGCTCCCTTATTACTTATGTAAATTTATTTTGGATAAGTCATAATTTAAAAATTGCATGTAGTCTGCTAGTGCAGTTAAGCAATAATTAGAAATTGTTTTTGCAAAGAAAAGTGATTTTAGATAAAAGACAATTGAATTTTGAAGAATAATCTACAAGAATGCCAGCATGTCTGATTGGTAGTAAAAAGTACGCCATCAATTACCTTAACTTTATTTTTTTTTTTTTCAAGGTCACTTTATTGTTAACTGTTCTATAGGTGTTTATAATTAGACTACTCTCGATCTTAAAATGATTCATTTTTATATTCTCGCTTTTTTAAATTCTTTGTACGACATTAAGTGGATTAATGGTATTTTTATTTCTTAATTTTAATCAAATCCCCGGCGTTCACTACACTTCAGTAATCAACTTTTATTAGCGTAAATATTTCTCATAATAGATTACTAGTTACTGTATTTTCTGTATCTTAAGATTTCTCATTTTTTGGTTTAAAAAATTACCTTTTTAAATGGGTTGGTTCATCCAGTAGTTTTTTGTTTTTTTGTACGTTACACACTGCAGATGGACTTACAATGTGTACTGCTTCAACTGTGTTTCCTCTAGAGTGTTTGTTTGCATTATTAGAATTTAATAGCATGTCTTTAAAAAAAAAAAACAACAACCAAGTAGCAATATCTGAAATTGGTTGAACTTCAAGTCTGAATCCAATTATAGTTTGTTTTGATCACGTCCAATGTGTTAGTCATAGAGCGCCCAAAATGAGGATATTGAACATGAATCGTGTTCTGATCAAAAAGAGGACGTTGATTTATAAGACAATGCAGTGAGCAGTACCATGTACTTTCCTTTTGCAGTGTGTATTCATTGAAAAGCCCCAAATAAAAAAGAAAATGAAAAAAAGTCATAGTAATAGGGAAAATATAGGCATTTATTTGCTAATTATCATGATTGAAATAATTTTTTTCCCTGTTGTTTTGACATTGTTGTTCATCACTGTAGAGCACTGTAGTGATCATCTTTCTTCGCTGTGCAGATTAAGGAACACTAACGGATTGACTGCGGCCGACCTGGCCAATGCACAAGGCTTCCAGGACTGTGCTCAGCTCCTCTCCAATGCAGAGAATCAACTAAAGCACCTAAATGGGTTTGGCCATAATGGAACTGACCTCACCCACATCCAAGGGCGGAGTCTTCTTAATGGGTTAACTAATAGGAAGAGGCTCCATGATTGCTCAGAGCCAAATCACGTCAAGAAAGCAAGGGTTGATGGTAAGTGTTAGAATCTTCTGAAGGTTATAGAAACAGCGGGAAGTGAATAGGTATTTACCTCATTTCTGAATGTTCCTCCTTCAGGTATGGATTTTCCTGTGAAGACAGTCAGTGCGATGGAGGAGGATATTGAATGTATGCATGTAGAATCTGCCCCAGACAACCAATCAGGTGCGACTGGACCTTTTCCACTTTTTCCTACTGACAATGAGCATCATGTGGACAGTTTTGCAATGGACAGGCGTTCTCCCACCTCACACATAGTGGTTCCTGCTCCTTGGCCTTGTACAAACTCTTATGCCTACCTGTAATCTGTAATCTGAAAAATCCCCTGTAAGTTTGTATAGATTTTCCCAGCATATATATCAATTAGATTTATTGTCTACATTTCTGGTGCTCACATTTCACCATTTAACCTTAGTATTATACGGTGCTGTTTGATGCTCCATATCTTAACAGATCTTCTACCAAGGTTCTACTAAACTAGCAGAATTCTGGATTCTGTTTCACATAAAGCCATGGTTACATATGTAACCTTCTGATAATTCATTTTCAAAATCAAACCTAAATTTTAACAGGAAACGTTCGAACATCTGCTTCTAGCTGACCATCAATCCTGGTTCAGTTTATTAAGCATACTCCATGTAGCTTATGCCAGTAATTTTTAATGCCAATGCTATCAGATGTTGGCTGAAATATTAGCTTTCTGCTGCTCTGAGAACTTTAACATGTACAGTTGACCAAGAGCAGTCCCATTGCATGCGCTTCTTGATCATACAGCTACAACTTCTCCTCTGGTCTGACACGTTAAGTCTAGATTGGCCATTCATAAGAATTCATATTTATAAACTGATCTAAAAGAAAATAAGCGAGCAAGATGATTTGCCTGTAAATATAATACTTAAACTGGTCCCTCTCTACATCATCATCAACAAAGTGGGTCACACATTAGTCAGAGGCTACTAAATTTAATCTTTAGTAGCCTCTGAGATTTAGTTGATGTATTTTTGACCAAAACACCAGATAGAATATTATTATACTGAGGTCAGTTTTATGTATATACATTTATTTTAAAGTGTCTCCAGTCCTGTTTTTTGTTAGACATGCAGTATCACATTTCATTTATACCTTTGAAATCAAACTTACTGGCTCATAATAAGTACATAGTTAAACTTTCAGAATCAGGCATCATTTTGTTTTGCTGGTCAATCCAGGGTGCCTGTTTTGATCATTGCCATATTAGGTTACGTTGTTGGATTTTCGCTCTTTGTAATAATTTTGTGACTTCTGGTCAATTGAGACAGAAATAACAGTATAATTCATCCATCTGAATGGTAAAATCAAAAACATTAATTGAATGGTATGAAGTGTAAACTCTCCACACACTCTAGACAGTAATTTATATTTGAGCTGGTAGTCCACAAAACACTCATTCCTCCCCGTCTGGCTCTGCCTTACTTCATGTTTTGTTTTGAATGACAGATGGCACCATAGAAATAGCTACTGGCTTAAGCAATGGCCACACACAAGAGAAGAGTTTTGACACAAATGGCCATTGCCCCCCACCACACCAGCCTGACGCGCCAGACCTGGGCAGCAACATGTGCGGCTCACTGCACCTCAGCGGCAGCCCCAGCAGCTACATGTCTCTCAGGCCCTTGTGGGCCACGTTCTCATCAGACTTCAGTGATCATCTGCACTACGGCCACTACCACGGCTTTGGAGACACGGCTGAAGACCTGGAGGACACCGGAAGCCGCCACGAGCACATTACAACTGTAAAGCTTGAGCAGCACTACAACCAAGAGGTGTTAAATGCCATGCAGCTGTTTCATGGATCATGAAATGGTTAGAGTCCATCCGTTTGTATAAACGTTGGCGTGAAGAGCCACCCAGCCGCCTTAAACCTTAACCAGTTTACCCTGACTTTGCTCTTGCACCTTAAAAAAGGCCACAGTAAAGGAGTTTTTTTTGTTGAAGAGAAAAGCCTTTGTACCAAAAGGGTATTTGTGTTTTTTGTATCTGACTTTTTGTGCACTCTTTATTTTACAGTATGTTTGAATAATAGATTACACAGATAATGATTAAGTAAAGCAACCGTGGATGATTTGTTAACTGTGGTGCATAACAGCGACCCCCCCCCCCACCACAGGAGCTTGAGGACTTATGTAAACGGAATAAGTTTATAAGTTTAAATGTTTGTGGGGGCTTGTGCCAATATTTTCCCCCTTCAGTAGTTTGGCACTAGCATTATAAACGGTATGGAACAATATATTGTTTCCTAGTTTTCCTGAGACGTTGAGTTGAAAAGTTATGTAGAGCTGACTCTCACTGTAGAAGTATTTGTTTTGAGAAAATTGACATTTTTTGACATTCCTTCATTTGTGCTGTGACATATAAAAGTATTTGAGACCGAACGTGTTCCTCTTGTGTTTTTATTTTTTTGTTTTTTCCCCGTCTTGACTTTTCAATGCAGTTTAATGTTTGTGTATTCTATCCATCTTCTACTGTTAACTCCTTGTCAGGGTCACAGACAACCTGCAGCCTATCCCAGGGAGCATTGGGCACAAGGCAGGGTACACCCTGGACAGGATGCCAGTCCATCCCAGGGCACAGTTTTGGTGTATAATAATATTCAATCTACATTTTAATTTTGAAGTGCGTTTAGATCGGTTTTGTGAAAATTACCTCTCTATCGATTAATATTTGGAGATTAAAAAAAACCTTTTTTTTTTTCAAATTTGTATATGTATTCCCATTCATGTACACAAACCTCTGCCCCAGAACCAATAAGGTGATTCAATAAAAGCTAGCATTAGGAAGCACTGTCATAACATCACTTTTAAATGCACTCAGACATTGACTGCTTGCAAGTCAATTTACAGCTCTAAACATGCAAAATTCCCCTCATAATGATTTATGGGAATGTGATTGGGAATTGGGGGCGTGTCTATTCAAATAACTTTACAAGAGGCCAGTACACATACAAAAACCGTCCGGACCGGAAGATAGGTTTCAAAACATTTTTTTTTCAGCCATGTAATACACTTGTGCTGAGACCATGACTTCAAGTATAATGCCTTAATCAATTCTACATATCCCCCCATTATTTATACGAGTAAGAAATGAAAAAATATTGCCTATTGCACCTTTAAGCACGAAGGAACTGAAGAGACTATATTTGATTATTTACTGGTATATGTTCGTGCTGATAATTGTAAAGAGCTGTACACGGGTCTCACAGCCTGCGTGTAAACAAAAGATGACATTTGGTTAGAAAGCTATTTCTGAGTTCGGGCTCATGTGTCCGGACACACACGTCGACCTTTACTGCGTCATTCAAACTCCGCCCACATGTCCGGAACAGACCATTGTACGCGTACAGGGCGCGTCATGTAACTGCGTTAGTAGCGTCTATAACCGCGTGACAGCCATACCTTCAACAAATTAAACTCTGCTCACGCGGGTTAAGGCATTAAAGTTCGCTTACTTGACATGTGCATTAACGTTAAAGACGCCGTTAAACAGTTTCACCCTGATGGAGACATGGTACGGTCTGTAATTCCGCCTTGAAATCCTCCCAGCAGCTCTCTAAGCATTAGCTGCCTTCCTCCCGACGTTGACGGTGCGAGTCGGCTCAGCGCTCTTCTTTGATCTCAAGTTACAATATCGAGGCATTTTTCTTATCATCGTTATTAATATTATTCTGGTCATCATAACAATTCTTCGCCGAGCTGTCGTCTACCCGTCACGATGTCCACTCCGGCCCGAAGAAGGCTCATGAGGGATTTTAAAAGGTGAATCAGCCGAGAACGATCAAGGAAGCTGGCGGTGTTTACGACAGTCGCTTGTATGCTAAGCTACCTGCTTTGGGGCCGTTAATTAAATCCTCGTTTTATGAATACGCGTGATTACGTCATCGGAGGGTAGGAATAGTATCACCCGTAGAGCAGTGACGTCTTATTATGAGATGATTTGTGATGATTTGTGATGGCTTCACATCCGACGCAAGTTTGACGTCTAAAAGTCGAACGTCATCCCAGCTATTTAAGGTTTTAGCACAGATCCCTGGGACTTGAGTATCTCATCGCGGGTATTGAAGCCCACATGATCACTAATGGCGGTTTGTTTTGTTGTTGAACCAGACTTCAGGAGGATCCCCCTGCCGGTGTGAGCGGTGCCCCATCAGAGAATAATATCATGGTGTGGAACGCGGTTATATTTGGGTAAGCAAATAGACACTTGGCAGCCTGGGCACTTAGAAAAGCTCATCGAGGGAATCAGGCCTGGGGTTTGTTTCTTCTTCTTCTTGCTTGGCTTTTTGTCTTCTCCAACACTTCCATGCTTGATACCAGAGAGCACTTACTTTTAAACGCCTTAGATTTCAGGCCTTATGTGGTTTTGTCAGGTGCAACTGTCAGTTTGCATTCAACACTCCATTCTGTCTAGGTGTCATTTCACTACACTGTAACAAAAGATTGCTTATTTATTGCTTTTGTTTGTTTTGCAGACCAGAGGGCACACCCTTTGAAGATGGTAAGCATCCCATCCTCTATTATTATTATTATTATTATTATTATTATTATTACTATCGCATACCACGCTGTAATCATGTACTGATAATCCGATTGTATTCACCATAACGCTCGAAGTGTCCGATTATCCAAATGAATGTGAAATTCCATGTAAGCGCAGACCTTTTTTTTAAAACCAGCATTTGTAACGTTGCACATCCGACATCGCTTTAAATCATCTCTTTACAGGTACGTTCAAGTTGACTGTCGAGTTCACTGAGGAATACCCAAATAAACCACCCACGGTCCGATTCACCTCGAAGATGTTTCATCCTAATGGTAAAGTCACAGGTTTTTTTTCTTTTTTTCTCTAATTGTCTATATTAAGCAATTTTTTTTGTTTGTTTGTTTTAAATCACCATTTGGAACAAAATTTCTGTTCGTTTTTGGGGTGAGTTGTTTAAAAGTGAAAAAGCGAGCTTTCCTAAAAGATGCTCTGCTTACGACGTTTTCAGTTTATGCAGATGGGAGCATATGTCTCGATATTCTGCAAAATCGCTGGAGTCCGACCTACGATGTTTCGTCAATTCTCACTTCAATCCAGGTAAATCATAGAAACATGTCAGTTGTTATTTAAAACCGTGGTTGTCTAGTACTCTCTTACAAAACGGTTCTGTGTGTATATTTAATGTCATAACCATAAGTCCAACTGCGAGACATTAAAAATGATGTGAATGACTGAAAACAATGATGTTATTATTTTTTGTGATCTCTGGTTGCTTCTCTTTAGTCTTTGCTTGATGAACCCAATCCCAACAGTCCAGCAAACAGCCAAGCAGCCCAGCTGTACCAGGAGAACAAGCGCGAGTATGAGAAGCGTGTATCAGCCATTGTTGAGCAGAGCTGGAGGGACAGTTGACCGGTGAACTATGTGGTTATAGTTTAACCAAGTGAATCGTGAAGCATCTCGTTCCACCCACCTGTCCTGTCTCTTTCTATCACTCGCTCCATCCAATATAGAGCTCAAATGCACTTTAATCTGCTTCCTCACCCCACTCTAGCCCTAGTCTCCTCTTTTGGAGGACTTGTGCTGTCCTATTGACCATCTGGCCTCGCTGTCCAACACGTAACCAAATATGCTGGCCTTTTGCCATGGGAACCTGGAGTAAACAATGTTCTATTCAAGGGGCCTTGTTTTTTTTTTTGTTTTTTTGTTTTTTTTAAAAAGAAGTGGAGTCAAATTCCATGGACTGACATGGTACTGGCCTGACGTTGTTGGATTTGACAGTGCCTGGTTTGGAACTGACCTGTCACACAGCTAGGCCGTATTGTGTGCTGTTACATGCCCGGATGTGTGATTTTTATATTCTATGTATTGTAAACCTGCCTCTCATGTACCATATTGTAAGAATACACTTTGTCGTTCATGTGCTTTGTCTGTGCAGGCTGTTTGATATGGGTGGGTGGGTGTGTGGTTGACTTTTAAAAAAAAAAAAAAAAAAAAAAAAAGCTCAAGGGTTAATTTATTTTACCCTTTGAAATACAGAAAGAGGAGTCTCTAGGAGGAAGTAAAAGTGACTGTCTGTAATAGAACCTTGAGGTCCCCCCTTCATCAGTTTTTGATGAAGCTCCTTTTAATGAATGGTGAAAGATCATGTCCAGTCATTTTGTTCTTTCAATTCATATCTGGCTATTCCAGCCCTAAACAGAATGTAAACAACTAATATCTTAATACATATTTAATTACCAATTAGGACATTTTCTACTTCAACACTTAACATGTAATAGCCACATGCTGTAAGCACCTTCATAAAATACTTCAGTCACCCATACTGTTCAAGTAACAACAAAAGAAATCAAGGTCAAATACTTCTTTCCGAACATCACTGCCACATTTAGAAAACTTAAACTCAGGAGGTTTGAGTTTAAGCCCTTTTAGTGCTGTTTGGTAGTACATAAATTCTAAAATGCAGATTGAGGTGACAAATTGACAAAGAAGTTATACCTAGCATTAAACAAATATATAAAATAAATAGAAATGTTGACAGTTCAACACGTGGTTCATGATCGACAGTTCATCAGGTACGTGGCTACCTGTTATATGCCCTCTCCTTTTTGGATTTCTCCAAGGCTTTGTCCATGGTTTTTTCTGTGTCACCCCTGCACTTCGGGCAATACCACTTCCCCTTGGGTTTATGGTTGAGGCCAACACAGGAGAAATGGAACCACTCGATGGGACACTCGTCGTTGTCGCAGCCGATCATCTCCCCGTAGGAAACCTGCTCGCAGAGACAGTATGTGGGCTCATTGGGATCGATGGGCAAGTCGGCTGGTGAAGCCTCCCTGTCCTGCTTTGCTTTGGATCTCTTCTTCTTCTTTGATGTCTTGGCCCGTTTCTCTCTGCTCATTTCATCGCGGTCATTGTGAATCATCTCCCGGTTCTCGTTGCTGCTGTTGTTCTTCTGCCGCCTTGACCGCTTGCTGGCACTTGCTATTCTTTCGACCGAACCCGGGGTCTCTTCTCTGTGTTTTTCCTCCTCACGCCTCTTGCCAGGGACAACGGCTGTCACAGAGGGCACGTCATGGGGCTCATGCTGGGCTTCTAGAAGCTCGGCGAAAGCATCCACCTGCCGGCTGCGGTTCTCCACCAACTCCACCATCTGTCCAGCAAGCTGGATCTTCTCATCTCCCAATTCCTGGCTGCGGATCAGTGCACGCTGGATGCAGTGCAAAAGGCGGCGCCGCTGGACAGGGTCCTCCTCCTGCCTGTGCTTCTGGTATGCATCATCTAGCTCTTTGAGGATCTCTGTAACAAACATGCACGACACATTCACCATCAGAAGTTAGATTTCGTTCTTTAAATTAAGAATTTAAAATATTTCATGTTTTTATTAGCAAAGCAAGACATCACAAACACACAGTGCTACACAATATATGGCGCATATATTGCAACAAGTAAAATATTGAATAAATTAATAACTATAATTAATAAATCATTTATACATTTAGGTCAGATAAAAAAAATTAAAAATACAAGCTCGGTCCAGACCTGACATTGAACTTTAAGCAAAGAACTTGGCCACAAAAACTCTCGACATAGACACCAAATAGCCCCGCCTCCCTCCATAATTAACATACAGCCAATCCCAGTCCAGCGTCTAAAAACCGAGACCCGCCTTCTAGAACGTTATAAAACCAATCACTGATCTCGAACTCGAGCTGCTGCATCCGGAATGGGCGGAGTCACCAAGTTACTGACGACCTCTCCAACCAATTGCTGCTGTTCTACGCAAGACAAACACGCGCACAGTGAGCTCTGTTGGCCAATCAGGAACGGAGGTGGGTGGAGTTTATAGTCAGTGCAAAAATAAAATCTGTAGCGTAGGGTTCGTGCCCATTTCTACACAACAGTGTCAAACGAGCTGACGCACGTCCTTTAAACAAAAAAATAAAAAATAAATAAAAAAAACCACAAACGTCGGAGAAAACACTGGGAATGTTGGTTAATTCATTCAAATAAGTCTTGGCTAAAAAAAAGTTGAAGAAACCGTTTTCGTACCCAGGAGGAGTCGAGAAACATGTGATTACAATGTATCATTTAAACGGTACAAACAATACACAAAAAGAGACAAAACACACACAGTAATAGAGAGATATACAGCAGGTACAGTCCGCGGATACTTTTAAAAGCATCGAGTGTGTTCTAGCGTTTAAATCGTCTTATAATTCATTTCTCCGGCTGTTGCAAAGTGCCCAGCTCGCCAAGTATAAACACAATGACAGCACAGATCACATCTCAAAACATGACCGCATAAATGTATCTAATGTCCCCTCACAATTCCGCAAATTCTCCAACCAAATGCGACTATTGTGTCCGAACCGAAAACGACCGAGAAAACAAAGTGAACACAGGAGAGACGTAGTAAATCGCCATTCCCCCCCCTCTCCCCCCTCAAAAAATCGTATGTAAATCACTGACGGCAGAATGAAACCCAGAGCAGTCGTGATGGTCATGTTTCACCTCGACAACACCGAATGTAGCTACAAGAAAATCCATAACGGTTTGTTAACGTTTCTAACGGAGCATCAAAACTGTATGAACCCCATTGTGTTCACTCAGCACTTCAATCCTAAACGCACACCGTGATTTCCCCTATTCACATCACACACACCCACACACACACACAAAACAATCTGTTCACAGCCCGAACAAGCCGATTAGGGAATAAAAAAAAAGACAGCATTACCTTGATATTTAGAGTCGATCTCTCTCATGAGAGACACGTTTCTTTGTAGGTCGAACGGCAGCGATTCGATCAAGTCGAGATATTCCGCTACATAGTTAGTAACCTGCAGTGGGTCCCAGCTGGCTGTATTTAACATCTTAGCTCCGGCCGTTTACTTCAGATTCTCGGAATGAGTCCATGAAACGTCTACACAAAACGCATGTATACCTTGTGAGTAGATTATCCTTAGAGAAACGCACTGCAAAACCGCCCTGCAAGCATCCAACACAAACTTCAAACCAGAAAAAATTATAGCTCACAAAAGGATAAAAAAAAACAACAAAACACCAATCAGCGCAATAAACAAGAAACCCGATGTGAAATATTTAAACTGGAATCCGGTCGGGAGTGAAAATGTCCGTGTCGCATTACTTGATCCCAGCGTGGAGATCCTCAGGGTAGTTTCAAACACTTGGGGGAACAGTCTGGTTGTTACTGCGCATGCGCCAACGCAGCAAAAATAAATAAAAAATGAGGGACGAGCAATGTTGGGTCTCGATGATCAACAGCATAAAACGCATTTTAATAATTAAACGGCTTTGAAATATGTCAATTTTGTCTAGTCTTCGGGATGCAAAACATCGCTTTATTCAGGAGTGTAATTGCAGTGAGTTTTTCTTTTGGGACCGAAAATGGTTTTAGTTTCCAGTTTGACTGCAGAGATCCACCGGAAATACATTTGCGTGTATTAAGCGCGTGACGCCGCAGCGGTTAGTTTCACTCAACTAAGAGTGTGTTTTGTGTTGTGTTGTGTTGTGTTGTGTTACACCCCGACAGCCTGCTGGGTTACAACTGTAGCCGTGTATGAATGTAACAGCAGCTTGTAGCCATTTCGTATTAGCTGAAGTTAGCCAATGACGTTGTGGTGGGCGGGGCGTTTCCACATCACACAATTCCCACCACAGCTAAACCAGTCCGGGTTGCCAGATCTTTGTTTTACCCACGGAATTGGGAACCATTTGATCCGTTGCGTATTTATTTATTTATTTATTTCGTTTGCAGATTAGAAATTGTGAGTTTTATACATTATATAAAGCGTGTGTACATGACCAAAAGTTTGTGGATAGACCTACTTGACAATCAGACACACATAGAGTCATCCCCAAACTGTTTCCAAAAATGTATGAAGCACACAATTGTAGAGAATATCTTTGTATGCTGTAGCATTACAATTTCCCTTCACTGGAACTCAGGAGCCCAAACCTGTTCCAGCATAACAGAAATTCCCCTGAGCACAAATGGAGGTGAATGAAGACATGGTTTGCCAAGGTTGGAGTAAAAGAACATGGGTGTCCTGCACAGAGCCGTGACCTTAACCCCACTGAACATCTTTTGGTTGAACTAGAACACCGACTGCATCACAGACCTCTTCAACAAACATCAGTCTTTATGTTTACATGGACAACAACATTCTGATAATAATCCAATTAAAGTTTGCCAGTACCTTCGAGTTTGTCGCGGTGGCATGAATTAAATGTTGCCGAATGAAAGTACAGAGGAGGCCTGTTGCTGGAGAATTTGTATCCGCCGTCGTCTATTTGCACGTATAGAATGACAAATAATTTAATCCACTTGAAGCTTTTGTTAAATAAAAAATGAAACAGCCAAAACTGTATCCGTTTCCATAACGAAGACGAACTGTACGTTGATATGTGAAATTCTGGAGGGAATGTTGGATGGCGTGGCGCGGTGACGTAATGACGTGCTGTTAATCGATCTATGTTCTATAACATGTAAAATGGGAACATGATAGGAATATCCTAAAAGCAACTCATGTAAACACCTTAATTAGAATATTGTCTTATTCAGAATAAGGTCAATAATTAGATTACTGCTGTCCATGTAAATGTAGTCATAGTCAGTGTCTGACATCACTAAAGCTGAATGGGTGAAACATGGGCTGAAGAGTGAATGTTTTTTATAGCAACAAAAGGGGGACTGAAATGGAATGTGTGTCGAATATAATACAGATTACTAACATAGGGCTTGCTGTGATTGATTTCATTAATTATTTTCCTATTATTTTCCAACAACAACAACACATCCTGTAGTGTTTTATTTCATCTATCCCACAGCAGTTTGCCAATGATGACGGTTTTAATCTGTTAATGTACAACGCATCATACTTTAATCATTTATAATTAGCTTTAATATTGTGAAACATCAGTGTCTTCATCACTTACATTATATCAGCCATAAATAGTTGTTCCACACCATTCTCTGCTTTTTCTCTCTCTCTTTAAGTTAATAAATCCAAAAACACAGACTTTTGTGATGGAAAGCACAAAGTCGTCCATCCTGAAGATTTTCCCATGCCTGGAAAAAGTTCTGACCATTGCAAGGTAATGATATGTGTCTCCATCTATAAATGTTAAACAAATATCTGTTATAGAAAACTTTCCCTTATGACCGATTATATGTTTGACATTTACATGAAATTTTTTAGTCCGTTTATTACTAGGCGTAGCAATACTCTGTAAATGAGTTGTTACTATAATATAAAATATACATAATAACAGACCATCGTACGGTCTTGGTGAAAAGTATTTTGATGATCAGTATGCACAATAGGGAGGCACTGTGGCTCTCCAGGGTCCCGGTACAGTCTTAAGCTTGGGTTACTGTCTGTGTGGGGTTTTCTGCTTGTTGTCCCCATGTCCACATGGGTTTTATCTAGGTTCTCTGGTTTCCTCTCACATCCCAAAAAAATAAATCGCACCTAGGCAATTTATCTTAGTGTGTGTGCATAGCATCCCATCCAAGGCGTAGTCCCGTCTCAGGTCTAGTGTGACTGTGATAGGCTTTTTCCCCACCACAATCCTGACAAGGATACAGCGGTTACTGAAAGAGAGCGAGTAAATATGCACAATACACGTGTATAAATAAATACATAAATAAAAAAGTACAACATTATGCATAATGGTATGCATAAAACACATATTAATGTTCATTTTGAACTTCATCACCACCAACAAAAATAATAATACACATCACTATGCTAGTCTTGGTTTAAGTCTTCAATGTCATCGTAGCCGGACGATTAAATTTCCCCACACAAATCTGGCAACCCTGCAGAGAGCCGATGGAGTGTGCTTTGTATGCAATTAGAACGAAAAGTGGGTAAAGCATTCTAACGTTTCTATCGCGTTTAATAAAACATTTCTATTGACTTGCCCTTTACCCATTACAAGAACCTTTATTGGTTATTGAGTGGATGAATCGCAAATGAATCGATTCAGTGCACTATATAGGGCATAGCAGCAGTTCTTGTGCATCACATTTAGTGCGCTTGTATAGGGAGTGTTGTGCTTATTGAGACAGCCGTGGCTTGTGTCGCCCCGGCAAAGCTTCACTGTAAGCCGCCATCTTGGATTCACTGTCAACAAGCTGAGCACGAGTGAAGCAGTTAAGGTTGTCACTGTTCTTTCTTGTTTCTTTACCCGTTAGATATTCACATATCACATAAAAAAGGACGGAGCTCATACATTTACGCAAAAAAAAGTAGAATATGAACAGAAGTTGCACTTCCGGACACCTCGAGACGTGTTATGGACAAGAGGTTCCAATTAAAAGCTACAGATAAGTCACATTGCAGATGTTTAATTGAATCACGAGGGCGTGAGAATGAGGCCTTGGATGAGTCTGGTCAGAAGTGCAGTCTGGAGCTGCAGACTCAAGGGTAGTCATGGGGCATTTCAGACAAATCCAACAGTCCCAAAGCGGACACTGTGCATGGAAATCAGGAGCAAATGGACCAGACCAGCTGGATCTGATACTGGCATAAAGACCTTCAACAGTCTCACCAAACAGAATGAGCCTCTGGTTTTGGCCCAAGAGGGAAGAGCAACCTGGTAAGGCAGCTTTAGAAAGTTGATACATTTATAGTTTGAACATTGAGAATATTTATAGTTGGATCCCAATGCTTTGCTGTTGTATGTAGGTACAGTTGTGGACCCACAGTTTATGATCATGCCCATCTTGGTCATGCATGGTAAGTAAATGTACAAAACTGTTAAAAAAAAATCAAAACATTATTTGACATGATTGTCTTAGTAACATTAATATACATTACATTGTAATACACTATATGGCCAGTAGATGGTGGACACCTTATGTGGGTCTTCTTCAAACTGTTACCACAAAGTCTGAAGCACACACTTGTCTAGGATGTCTTTGCACAAAGCGAGGTCCGTGATGGTTTGCCAAGGTTGGAACGGAAGAACTCGAGTGGCCTGCACAGAACCCTGACCTAAACACCTCTGAAAACCTTTGGGATGAACTGGAAGGCCGACTGCACCCCAGGCCTCCTCACCCGACATCAATGCCTGCCCCTACCAATGCCTGAGCCTCACAGCCACACTACAAAATCTAGTGGAAAGCCTTCCCGGAGGACTGGAGGTTATTATAACGGCAAAGACCGTATACCGTCCGTATTGGGATGTTGAAAAAGCACATGGGTGTTATGGTCAGGTGTCCACAAACTTCTGGCCATATTGTGTATATTGTAAATATTTGACGACTTGTGGTATTCGCCCGATTGATCTCCTTTCTTTTCACATCAAAAGCTCCTACGTCAGATTTGACATCCTGCAGAGAATTTTAACCAGGATATTTGGAATAAACGTAACTCATGTCATGGTCATCACTGACATTGATGATAAGATCATACAGAGAAGCCTTGAGGTATGCTTTGACTGACATTGTATTGCAGAATTGCACCACACGCCTACTATTCCTATAGTATAGAAAAATAAATTGGCGAGGAGATTCTGGGTGTGTTGTTGTCTTTGCTTGAACTGATTATTGTTCCTCCTCGTAGGAGAGGATCTCACCGCTTGTGCTTGCCAGAATGTATGAAGAGGAGTTTAAAAGAGACATGCTGGCCCTGAAGGTCTAACTTTTCAATTTAATATTAAATAAACACTATACATATTGTACACACACATATATATATATATATCTTATAATGAAACATTTCTGTTTTGATTCGAGCGGCCTCTTTCAGGATGGGAATACATAGGGTGCAAGGGCTCACTGAATGGTTTGTTGAGTGTGAAAATGATGTATGGACTTCAGACAGCCAGATCTAAAACCAGTTGAACATTTATGGGGCATTTTGGCATGACGTGATAGATGTGTTCGCCTCACAACTCCAGGGTTGAGGGTTCGATTTCTGCTGTTGCCCTGTGTGTGTGGAGTTTGCATGCTCTTCCCATGCTTTGGGGTTTCCTCCGGGTACTCCGGTTTCCTCCCCCAATCCAAAGACATGCATTGCAGGCTGATTGGCATGTCCAAAAGTGTCCGTTGTATATAAATGGGTTTGTGAGTGTGCCCTGTGATGGATTGGCACCTCATCCAGGGTGTCCTCCACATTGTGCACCATGCCCCCTGGAATAGGTTCAAGGTTCCCCGTGACCCAGTAAGGATAAGAGGTACAGAAAATGGATGGATGTTTTGTAAGATCTCTCTACAGCAGTTTCAGAGTCTTGTAGAATATCTGCTAAACTGTTCTGGTAGCTCATGTTGGCCCAACACCTTGCTAAGACACCTTATATTGGATTTTCCAGTCATTTTTCACCCACCTGTACATATTTATGCACATATGAAATATTATAATATTTGATTTATGTATGAATAGATGTAACTTTAAAGCATCCAGTGGTGGCATAAATATTATTATTTTTCTGCACTTTAGGTTCTCCCGCCAGCCGTGTATATGAGAGTCACAGAGAACGTACCTCAGATTGTAGCTTTCATTGAAGGCATCATCAGAAATGGCCATGCGTACACCACAAGCCAAGGTCAGTTCTCCTTCTGTGTTGCATCTCTAGCAGACATGTTACGGTCTACCAGCATGGTGGAACACATTTACATTTATGCTGTTTGGCATAATGTTGTTACACTGGCACTGTTATTAAGGCAAGGAGAAGTGTAATCAAGTATTAGGAAAGAGATTACATGTGGTGCTTATCAGAAAAACGAGATAATAAACATACTGTTTCTTCTTCATCAAATTTGTATAGAAACAAACTCAGATTTAAGCTCAAACCTGACTTCCGAATGAGTTTGATTTGAATTCACTTGATGAATCAGCTTATGCAGACAGTTCGACCCAATTTACTCTGATATACATCTAATTTACCGGAAACGACCCATTTTATGCAGGGGTTGAAATAGTGAGCCAATAAAATGAAACCATTCGCTAGGTTATAGTTATATACTAATATCCATAGAAAGAACTAAATGGAGAGAGGAAAAAGGCACTAAACTTGAAATTGGTGAATTAATAAACTGTTGGTGGAATTAGCTTTAAAAGGATGCACTTTTAATACAGGGGACGTGTACTTTGACACTCGATCCATCGGCAGTCGTTATGGCAAGCTTGTGAACATGGGAAATGCTGCTGGGGAATCAGGTAGGCATACATATTGTACACATTTCAATTGAACTTACACGAGCATGATTTCTCATATTTCTCATATCTAATCACACTGACAAATGTCAAATTTAGCTGACATTGTATTGCTTCTTCAGTGACCAAAATGGACTAGTAATTTTTCAATATTTATTACTAAATTACAATACAATTACTCCATGGATTTTTTTTCTTATGATTTAATGGTCTGTAAGTTCTAATGGGTTATGTTTTATATGTTGCACTTAAGTAGACATTTTTTTTAATAGAGATATTTTGGTATAGTGTTGTCTTACTTGGCTATTCAGTATGATTTATTTCTCAGGGAGTAAGGATAAAAGGGACCCCCGCGACTTTGCTCTGTGGAAAGCCTGGAAGCCGCTTGAACCTTTCTGGGAGTCTCCATGGGGAAGAGGAAGACCTGGCTGGCACATCGAGTGCTCCACTATTGCCAGGTAAGCACCTCTTTTGTTACCCTGCTGATCTTTTTGATGCCTGTCTGCATAAACGCTCGAAAATGAATGCTTCAGCATTTGTCTGTGCTGGTAGAATGCAGCTTATTTTTCTTTAGAAGAGTGAATCTCAGCATCTGTAGTTTAACTTCACGCCACAGTTCCACACTCATCACAGTTTACATATTGGCATACAGAATATCCTGGTTTAGAACTTAGCCCTGATACAATAACTGTGGCTCCATCAGTACCCAAACAAAGTAACATGGAAAATAGATGTGTTGTCCCCACAAAGTTGATTATTGTCCAGTAACAGCATGTGCCAACATATTTTGATTAAATTATTAAACATTTTAATTATTAATGTATGACACATTGTACATTACAAATAGTTAAAGTCATATTTAATGTCCACAAAACAAGTTAGTTCCTGTTTTCATTTTACATAATAACAGCTATAAACAGTCATACTCTCACCAACCTGTCTTGTTGTCTTGTTTTTTCTTGACATTAATAAGACAAAACAACAACAACAAAAAAATAATAAACCCACAGCTTGTCATGTTACTAATGAACCTGAAAGCACCATGTCCTGAAGAGTTTTCCATGGTGGAAAAGTTACTGACCGTTATAAAGTACAAAATGTTAAATAGTTCTTTATTAGCGTTTATTATTATTATTATTATTATTATTATTATGTGTAGAGTGTCTACCGTATACAACCTCAATTCCAAAAAAGTTGGGATGCTGTGTAAAATGTATTCATAGTTGTCACGCGCGGGAGGGGTTTTGGGGGGGGGGGGGGGGGGGGGGGGGGGGGGGGGGGGGGGGGGGGGGCGGGGGCGGGGGGGGGGGGGGGGGGCGGGGGGGGGCGGGCGGGGGTGGGGCGCGCGGCGCGGGGGGGGGGGGGGGGGGGGGGGGGGGGGGGGGGGGGGGGGGGGGGGGGGGGGGGGGGGGGGGGGGGGGGGGAGGGGGGGGGGGGGGCGGCGGGGGGGGGGGGGGGGGGCGGCGGGTTTGTGGGAGAGAGGGCGGGGGGGGGGCGCCGCAAGGGAGAGCAAAAAAGAAGAGCGGGGCGCACGAAGAAAAAGAGGACGGCCACCGCCGCCCCACACACGAAAAGCGAGGCGCGCCGCTCCCCCGCAAAGCCGAAACAGGCGGCCGCCCCAGACGAAAAACGGGACGGCGCCCACAGCCCCAGCGCAAGCCACAGGCCAGCGCCCAAACGACGAGCCAAGCGGGCGGGCGCGCCCCCAACCCGAAAGCCGGAAGGCCCCGCCGCGCGCCCACACCCCCAGCCGAAAGGCGCAGCGACGACCACAGCCGCCGCAGAAAGGCGGAAGAGAAACGCACAGCCGAACACAGCCGGCGCAGACAGCCCCACAGCCGCCCCAAAAAGCCCAAAAACAAAAAAAGAAACCCAAAACCCGAAAGGAAAACAGAAAGCCCACAACCAAGCGCGAAGGCCAGCAGCCACGCCCAAAGCCGAAGCCCGCACGAAGCGGAAAGCCCCACCGGCGCCCGCCGCCGAAAGCCAGAAACCCCCACAACGGACAACGACGACCGAAAAAACCCCACACACCCGAACAGGAAAGCGCAAACCGCAACCACACCCCCAGCCGCGAAGGCAGACACGAACCCCACACCCCAAACGCAGGAAGCCCGCCGCCACCCCACAGCCCCAACAGGAAGCCCCCAGCGCCCCACCACCGCTCAACAAGAACGGAGCGCAAACAAAACCCGAGAAGCCCAACAAGCTCCTTAAGACACCAAAAAGAAGTCAACCAAAACCGCCGCACCGGAGCCCCCCCCAGACGCCTAACTCTTTGCACAGCTACCCCCGTTCAATTGCTCCCCCCGCCGAGCGCGGGGCGGCATTAAAAAACCCAGACACCGGGAAGCCCCCCTTCCTTCGCTTAAGTTTTTATTCTATTATTTGATTTTTTCTTTTCTGCACGCGCTAATTTTTTTTTTTTTGACACTCTGCGTTTTTTTTTTCCTCTCTGCCGGCTGGCGGTTTCTTCTTATTTTTTTCTCTATTTCTTTTTTTTATCTTGTTTTTTTTCTTTGCTTTTTTTTTTTTTGTGTGTAACCTGGTGTTTCTTTTTATCACGGAAACCGTGTGCTTTTTTTTTTTAGTTTTTTTTTTTCTGTTTTTTCTTATTTTTTTTTTTTTTTTTTTTTGTTTTTTTTTTTTTTTTTTTTTTTCTTTCGTTTTTTTTTTTTTTTTTTTTTTTTTTTTCTTTTTTTTTAACATTTTTTTAAACACTTTTTTTTTTTTTTTTTTTTTATTTTTTAATTTATCTCTAGATTTCGATTTTGTTTATTTATATATATTATTTATTTTATTTTTGTAAAATTTAAATAAAAAAAAAGTTCTTATTTTTTTATTAAAATAATTTATAATTTTTTTTTTTTTTTTATTCTAAAAAATTACAATTTTATGTTGAGGAACTTTATTCTGAAATGGTTCCACAAATTGCAGACGCAGTTTTTCGCAGAATCTCTGCCCAGCTTTACTTCTGAAAGCCTCTCTAAGATACTCTTTTTATACCCAACCATGTTACTGACCTGTTGCCAATTAACTGTTTCTTTTTAGTAACATTTACTCTTCCAGCCTTTTGTTGTCCCCGTCCCAACTTTTTTGAGATTTGTTGCGGCCATAAAATTCATAATTAACATAATTTTTTCTTAAAATGGTACATTTACTCAGTTTAAACATTTGATATGTTTTCTATGTTCTCTTGTGAATAACACGTGGGTTTGAGATTTACAAATCATTGCATTCTGTTTTTATTTACATTTTACACAGCGTCCCAACTTTTTTGTAATTTGGGTTGTAAATGTGAGGTTGTAAATGTGCTCTTACAATAAAAATGATCATGGATTAGAAAGAGCGCATTAATATATAATATAATGACGATTTGATGAGATTTGAGAATTCAACAGCGTTGCCGTATTACATCATTTAAAATGTGTTAAAATATCTTAGCCACTTTTTACATTTCTGACAGGACTTGCAGGCTTTTTAGTGTTATGGTAAGGTTGACACTATATATGCATAATAGCATAACAATTCATATAATAGTGTATACATTCGGTTTGGATTACATGTAACATGCATGCGAAGAGAGCCTTTTAGCAGAGAACTGTTTACATGCACTAAATAATTTTGGGTTGCATATTGGTTATTGTACTAATATTGGAATGACCCTGCTTCGCTCTATTTGGCAGCTCTGTGTTTGGGAGCCAGTTGGACATCCACTCAGGAGGGATTGACCTGGCCTTTCCTCATCACGAGAATGAAATTGCTCAGTGTGAGGCCTACCACAATTGTGACCAGTGGGGGAACTACTTCCTACACTCAGGTAAAGTACATACTTGTACACGGTTCACCTCAGGTTTTGGTTACACTAGTATGGATACATTTAAAAACATGTAAATATACTTTTCTCCAGCACTAAAAACCTCATCTTTTTAAAAATGATCTCGAGTACCATTTGATTAATGCTGAGCAGTTTAGTGTGGATGGGGGAAACCAGAGATTTGAAAGCTCGTTTAAAACTGAGGATGAGTTTCTCAGATTCCTATTGATCTTTGGAAAATATAAACTCTATATTCTCCAATGCAAGATGAATTATGCAAGTTACATTGTATACGGTATGTGACAAATATAAACCGTTTAACCCTGACTGGTTTGTAACACTCATCTTGCACTGAGAAGATCACAGGTTCTGAAATGACCAGGAACCCTGGTGGTTATCAGGGCTCATAGTGTCCACTCAGTCTGTAGGCAAAAGTGATGACATCCACCACCCAGTGGGTTAACTTCTGCTTTGGCAAAGGAGCTCCCTGTGTCTTACCCACATAGCAAAGAGCAGCTGTTAATATCAGAAGAAAAGCTCAATCATTAATAGGGATGCAATTGAAATGAGTAATCTACTTGGTATTAAGCAGTAAATGTACAGGTACAAAATTCTTTATTCTAATATTTTGAGATATTGGGTTTTTGATTTCCATGAGCTGTAAGCCGTAATCCTCAAGATTAAAACAAAAAAAAGGCTTGAAATATATGTGTAATGAATGTAGAATATGAAAGGTCCACTTTTTTAATTAAATTACGGGGAAAATCTACTTTTTCACGATATTCGAATTTTTTGAGATGCACCTGTGTTTTAAGGTTTAAGATGGCTATGAAAAATGAGCACAAGGCACCATGAATTGAGGGGAAGTGAAGTGTGTGTGGCTCAGTGCTCGCAGAGCTGAAGTGCTCGGACATGGAGCAGTTTCTCTGCACACTTGTTTCATTGCTCCACACTCTTTAATACATTTGTGTACACACAATTCACAGCACTTCACACTCATTTTTAATGCCCACACTTGCTGATGCTGCTCTGCGTGCTCAGGTCGGCAGTCCTTGTGTTCTCTATTAGATACAGTGTGGGGAAAAAAGTATTTGATCCCCTGCTGGTTCTTTCATGTTACTTGAATTGGTAGAAGATCCTCTAGTTCAACCCTGTTCCTAGAGATCTACCTTCCTGAAGACTTTAGCTCCAACTATAATCGTGCCCATCTGACCAGCTAACCATTGCCTTAAGACATTCTTGATCAACTAAAACAGGTGTGTTAGATTTTGGTTGGAGATGAAACCTGCAAGAAGGTAGGTCTCAAGGAAGAGGGTTGGTGACCAGAGCTCTAGTTCCTCCTCTTGATATTTTTACAGTTACATACGTGACTGAAAAATCTTGGCATACGCACACACACACGCACGTAAATTGGTATTTTGGTTTTATACAACATTCTCGATAGTTAGGTGGGTGAAATAGAATTATGTGTTATGTATAGTACACCTTCTGTGTGCTCAATACTTTTAGCAATCATACAGAGATTCTTTTTGTCATCTAACGTGACTGTTAAGCTCTCTCATTTTTTTTAGGGCACCTTCATTTGAAAGGCAGCACAGAAAAGATGTCCAAGTCCTTGAAGAATTATATTACAATAAAGGTAGGTTTTCTTCAGTACATTTACCATACTGTGTTATACATTTGGTACCCGTAGTGTGAGTTTTTATCATCTTGCATGCAGTATTGTGTAGTACATACAATTTGTACAATTCCACAGTATTTACTTCAGGCTAGTTTTGGAGCAGTTTTGATCTCAGTACAATGGCTATAGTCCTCATGCTTTTTAAAGTATCATCATCATGATTTATTCCAGTCTATTAGCTGTTTAATTAAATGTTTCATTTAACATTTACATGATATGGATCATGATATATAGGCTTGCTCACCAACTGTCAGCAACACAGTAGCGTCAAATTTTTAAGAAATGTTCAATGATACTTTTTTCATGTCTAAGAAATTTCATTAATTACATTATTTTTTAAATAACATTTTTATGTATTAAAGAAATAAATGTTTAACATTGAAAAGGAGAAAGGACTTCTATAAAATCTATAAAATATAGAACATGAATAATAAATATTTGTATAAAATCCACAATATCTCAGAAAAGCTTATTATGACATAATTTATCATGAACTCAGGCTCTGTGTTTTCATTGCAAGAGCAGTTTGCACAGCAGGCACCACAGAGGCCTCTGAAATTAGAAATGGCTCTTTTAAGGCTTCTCCTGAACTATATATATATATCTTTCCTTTGTGTAGGAATTCTTACAGTCCTTTACTGCCAATGAGTTTAGGCTGTTTTGCCTGTTAAGCAAGTACAGATCAGGTAAGCTTTATAACCATATCTATTAGAGAGGTCGACTGACTGATCTGTTTTGCACCGATAACCAGTTTCTGGAATTTATCTGCATAAATCCACACTGATAGTTTTTTCCCAGTTGCGTCCCATGCTGCAGCAGCTGAGAAGGGTCCGCTGTCATTATACAGTATGAGATCGGCCTCTAGTGGTTAAATAAAAACTGACCACTTTTGTTGTGATATTTGAAGTGTTTTTGATTCATTTTGGATGTCTCTATTTTTATTTGTTATTTGGAGTGTTACTTTTTGGTTCAGTTTGGATGTATATCTTTTATTTACTTTAATATTTATTAATAGTTAATATGTATTAATGTTTATATATTTATTTCATTTAAAAGCATACAGTACATTTTCATGGTACTGTCAGTACAGTTTATTTTTGTAATAAAGTTCAGCAATATTTTACTTTGAGTGTTTTCATTCGGTATCAATGGTTGAATCACCCTAGTTATTGGTATCTGTAAAATCCACTACGATCGACCTCTAATATCTATATTGACCATAGATATAAACCATTAACAGCAGATAAATTCCTACACAAAAGCTTACATGTGAAAATGTGACTTTAAAAATGTAAAAGTTTTACAAAAACAAATATTTTATTACAGTCAGGAGAGAATACTACAAGGTCAGCTTTTTCATAAATAGCACTCAACGCTACAACTCTGTTTTTCTCTTCCAGCGATTGATTACAGTGATGCCAGTATGAACGAAGCTCGCTCTACGCTGTCCTCCATCTCTAGCTTCATCCATAATGCCCAGGCGTACATGCAGGGTCACCTACAATGCCAAGACATACATGAGAGCTTTTTATGGGAGAGGTAGGAGATTCCATACTGCTCCTTAATGTAACCATTGAATGAGCAGAATTTCCCAACTTTTAAGTTAAACTTTTATAACTCAGCAACTAACATGTTTTGCCACTATGTTCTTCCGTAGTAAAAATCTGAACGTAATGAGCTGAAATAAAATTTTAAAAAATGACTGGTCTTATTTAACATTAAACAAAACGGTGATTTTAATTCCTGTTACATAACCTTCATCTATTAGCTACTCTCTCAGTTGTCATGAAAATGATCCCCAGGCAGATGAAAGGTTTAATTGTCTAATTCAATAATTATTAATTAATTTGATGATAATTGAAGTCAATGAAGATATATGGGATATTTTGGGGACATTTCTTGCAGACTGATTATGAATTAAAAGTAATTTTTCTCCATCCTGCGGTGCCTGGTTTAGGTTATCAGTCACCCAGGCCACCGTGCGAACTGTACTTTCAGACGATTTTGACACACCAAAGGCAATGGATGCTATCATGAGCCTCATTCACCACGGAAACTGTCAGCTTCAGCCTGTTACCAAGGTAAGTACATATGTGCATCAGTCTGGAAAAAAGGTATTGGATGTTGTTTATCTGACTTTCTGTTTTTTTTTTTTTTTTTTTAACCATTACTATTAATACCATTTAGCACTACTATAAAACTCCATGTTGAGAACGGTCAGAGGAGAGCGTCCACATTATATTTAGTTGACAGGAAAGCTATGGTAATTCAAATAACCACTATTTACAACTGTGCTGAGCAGAAGAGCATCTCCGAATGCTTAACATGTCAAACCTTGATTTGAATGAGGTACAACAGCAGAAGACTCTGTATATTAGGTTCTACTCCTGTCAGCTAAGAACAGGAATCTGAGGATATCATGGGCACAGGATCACCCAGACTGGACAGTTGAGGACTGGAAAAAGATTCGTTTTATGTTCGCTTCAATCACCTCGTACACTGAAATTTGAACTTTACAATTTATTTCTATAGTGAGGAGTTTTGCTTCTCTCTTTCTGCCACTTTACAGGTTGGGAGCTCTAGGTGTCCTGCAGTGTTTGGAGCAATGCTGTCTTACATCAGGGATATCATGGATATCCTTGGAGTTGATCTGCTGGATGAAAAGGTCAGACGTCATTGTTGTTATACCTTAGAGCTGTCTAACATGATCTAAAAAATATCTGCTATAACAGTTGAGTGTATGCGTACCTTGAGCTCAATAAGTTGATGTTTTTATTCAGGAAACATAAGTGTCATTATGCACAATACCAGTACTCCATACCAACCACTCAGGTTTTTACTTATTGAATCAGTTTAATATTGTACTTTGACAAAAAACATAGTCACTAATATTGGCACCCTTGGTAAATACGAGCAAAGCAGACTGAGAAAAATTGTCTATTGTTTAACCTTTTGATCTTTTGCTCAAATAATTCACAAAAATACTCTGCTCTCATGGATATCAAACAATTGCAAACAAAACACAGGTTTATGAAAAAAATAAACTTTGTTAAATATAGGTGTGCAACAATTATTGGCACTCTTTTAGTCAATACTTTGTACTACCTCCCTTTGTCAAGATAACAGCTCTGAGTCTTCTCCTATAATGCCTGATGAGGTTGGAGAATATACATATATATACATATATATATATATATATATATATATATATATATATATATATATATATATATATATATATATGTTATGTATATATATATATATATATATATATGTATATATATATATATATATATATATATATATATATATATATATATATATATATATATATATATATATATATATACATATATATATATATATATATATATATATATATATATATATATATATATATATATATATATATATATATATATATATATATATATATATATATATAAATTATTTTTCTAAAGAAAAATATAGATTATGTATTATGTTTGCAATTTTTGATATCCATGAGAGCAGAGTATTTCTGTGAATTTTTTTTAAACAAAAGATTGTAAGTGTAAACAACATAGACAATTTTTCACAGTCTTCTTAGCTCATATTTACCAAGGGTGCCAATATTAGTGGATGGCACTGTACATTCCCACTGATGACTTTTAGCCACCTTGAACCTTTGACTTCTTGGACAGCAATAATTATAATAATAAAGATACTTTTCCATTGAGTTCCATGTTTCACAAATGTTATCAATTGTAATCTAAATGAAGAGAAAGAGAGAACGTGTTTTTCGTGTCATATTATATATATACAGTACTGTGCAAAAGTCTTATAGCACAGTATTTTATTTTATTTTTTGCACAAACTTTGCTATAAATTTTTATTTTATGACTTCTACATTATCGAGTCAGTACAAAAACATTTTCCAAACATTAGTTCTCCAGCACAGAATTAAATGTTACAGAAACATGAAAAATGCATGTCAGTAGAGGCATATTATATAAGAGACTTTTCAGACAAAAAAAACAATGAAGACTGCTGGGATTTGCTGCAAAAGTCTTTGTCTTTTGCAAGAAGCAAAGTCTCCAGACGAGCTGTGCCTGGTTCTGCAAGATGTTCAGTAAAACTTACCAGCTCATTTCCTTATAAAACTGTACAACTTGTACCTGACACTACTAATGTTTTTTTTTTTTCAAAGCAAAGAGTTGTCACACAAATATCGACTCTGTTTCGTTTACCGTTTACTGCTCTTTATAGCATTTAAAATAATTATTTTGAAACACTTAATTTCATTATTTTTAAGGCATTTTTGATCTTCAGCATTTCTTTGCATGTGCCTAAGACTAAGAACAGTACTGAAGAGGAGCAATAAGCAAGGAATAAAACAGGCAGGGTGTGGTGTTAGGAAAATAATCAGTGATGGGCTGGTGTGATGCAGCCCAACATGAAGTAGAGTTACATTATCTTTCCAAAGTTGATTATTTTCCTGTAACATGCCTTTGAGTGTTATTCCTCTTATACCAAAGAAATTCACAAACCAGATCTCAGTATAGAACCTACACATGTTCCTGGAAGAGTTTGCTCTATTTTGCCCTCTAGTGGAACAACAGAGACTAGGTCTTATCTTCATCTATTGATTTAGTTATGGTCAAGGACATGGACTCCAGAATCATTTGTTGAGCATTTGATTAGAACTTTAATTGGCCCAGGCCCAGCCCGAGGGTCATGTGTTTGAGTTCATGTGGAGCGTCCGCCTTACAAGGCCTTGTGTAAGTTATTACTATAAAAATAATAGCACATTCGAATGGGTGCTGTTGGAACTCCTGTCTGAGTGCTCTTATTGGAAATCAATACCGTCTGACCAGTCAAAATAGATCATTCCACATTGCTGTGGTATACTGAAAATGTAATCAAAAGAGCACCAGCTATACAGTGCCATAGGGAACCTTAAATACACAAACCACAAAAACTGATTTGCAGATGTTTTTCAAAATTCCTTTTGAAGGTTTCAGATTCAAAATGTGCATAAAAACAGTGGCATAAATTTCAGCTGCATTTTGTCCTCTTTCAGGCGTCATCCAGTGCTGAATCCACTATTTTACACAATGTAGTGGAGCAGCTGGTGCGGTTCCGTAGCGAGGTTCGAAACTTTGCTCTCTCCGTGGAGGATGAAGCGAATCAGAACCATCACACCAGCAAAGTGCCTCAGAGAAAGAGACCACAGCCAGACAGATTGCCCTTACTGAAGGCCTGTGATGCTCTTCGCAATGATCTAATGCCCTTGGGAGTTGAAATTAAGGTAAGATCCAGTTATTGTACCTAAAAAAATAGAACAGTGGATTTCATTTCTTTGTAAGGAAAGGATTTTTTTTTTTTTTTTTTACATTTCTTTAATTTATTTGAGAGCATAATGGGAATTCAATATGTTTTGACACTCACGAACACCTTCTGACTTTTAACTTATTTTTTGTACACATTTTCCCAAAAGAAACACAGGCAACATACTGTAAAAGATTTGGTTTATTTGGATTTCGTATAACTTTTCTTAGTCATACTAAATCAATCTGTAATGCTAACCAGGGTACACGATTGTAGATGCTAAATGACAGACATGTATTTTGGTTTCAGGACAGAGGTACCAACTCTACATGGGAAATCAAACAACCGCAGAAGGAGAATAGAGACAAAGAAGGCTAGACTCCACCTAGAATGGAGAACTGGATCAGCTTTTTTGTTAACTGGTCTGAATGTTACTTTTATGTTTAAAGTTTCTTTTTTTTTTGTTTAGCCAGTGACTTGAATTATCATCTGTGATGATACTGTAATTTACCAACAGTCGATGCAACACAATTATTTGAATCACACTTTTTGTTGTCTTATCTGCAGTGTAAAAGCTGCAGCCATCTTGAGAGTAAATTGCTTTTGTCTGTTTTATATCCATATTTTTCAGACACTGTTCCTCATAAGTAGAATATGATTTCTTGTCATAAGGTCACTTGTCAGGAAAACCTACCTTGTCATGATCTGACTGGCAATTCATTATGAAGTTATTCTCTGCATCTGCGGTTTATTGAGTATATATGTCTAAGTGTCAGAAGGCTTGCATATGAAGTCGCCACTTATAAACATTTAAAGGAGCAGTCAATTTTAGAGCCCTCTGGTACTGTTGAGGCAAACTGACATTTTTTTGATGAACAATGGCAATCCTTTCCATTCCCTTCTCTCCAACCTGAGCTCATTGTTCACATTCCATATGCCTAGTGAGGTAAGAAAAAGGGGTAGAGCTGAACAGGTCTGTTTCACCTAGGGGTGGAGCTAATTTCAGGGCCAGAAATATATAAACAGAATCCTGAAATGAAGAAATTAGAAACTGTAGTTGTTTAGCAATATTCCAAATCACTTTACTTTGATGTATCTTTGAAATGATATGATTATTTTAGGTTTGGAAATACTGTTCTAATGGAAATGATCTTTGGCCTCATTTTGATGTCACTGACAAAAAAAAGCCACATTTCTTTAAAGTATTATTTGTTGTTAGTTGATATAGTGGATGCATAATGTGGCATGCTGACCAGCTTCCAATTCAGTGTGATTGCCGACCAAAAGTTCTGGCAGTGCCATATATATAAATTTTTTGTTAAAATCTCAGAGTGCGACCGCTGTTAAAACGCTCGAGTCTAAAAGCCACTATTAAGAGGACAGTATAGGACGAGGCAAAACTCACGGGACAGCTACAGATACAGTACTGGCAATGGTAAAATGTAAACAAAACATGCGAATGGACAGAAAATTCTGTCCTTCAAATTTTGTTTTTCATTTTTTGCACAAGCCCAGATTTGAACGCTTGATGTAGCAATTTTCTTTAATCACACGACATCATTAGAAGATAATCGTATAATCTGACATGGAGGATATATGTTCGTACAGTCTGTTAAACAATCAGGCAAACCAAACCAACCATCCATCCATTTTCTGTATGGCGTGTCCTACACAGGCTCACTGCACAGGGGACACCCTGGGTGGGGTGCCAACCCATCACAGGCCACAATTACTCACACACACACACACACACTCACATTCACACACTATGGACAATTTGGAAGTGCCAAGATAGAATCTTGTATACTTTAATTACAATAGAGTTTAGATACTGAATGTTTTGTTTGTGTAATTTAGGTCAATACATTTCGCACATACCTACTGACATTTTTGAAATTAGGCCTAAATATCATCGTCTAGGATAATGTCAGCAGTGTGTTTTTGTGTCATGTGTGAGTCTTCTGCTCTCCGTGACTACAAACGCATGTCAGATGAGGCAATATTTCACCCCCCCCCCCGTCGTCCAAGCACGTGCATTTCCCCCGCCAGTTTCCGGTGTCGTCATTTCTTCAGTGGGGGTAAAAAAAAAAAAAAAAAAAAAAAAAAAAAAAAAAAAAAAAAAGAAAGTTAGAAGAAGAGTGTGTGAGGTGAGAACAGGGTTACTCCTCTCTGGGAACGGCAGTCTGAAGTCTGTAGGTCTTGTAACGTTCTGTGGATAATTTAACAAATACAAACACCAAACGCAGACACCACCATGACCAAAGTTTGACCTGACGAGATTATTATTATTATTATTATTATTATTATTATTATTATTGAAGGGGGGAAACCCTCAGTTGTCTTCTAAAATTGTTACATTCTTAAAAACTTTCTGAATGCCCGCGCCAAGGAAAACGAGGAAGCCTGATATTAAGATGGTCATTCTGGGAGACATGAACGTTGGGAAAACGTCTCTTCTCCACAGATACACGGAGAGGGGTTTTAAAGACACGCTGAGCACGGTCGGAGGAGCTTTCTTCCTCAAGCAGTGGGGACCCTACAACATCTCCATTTGGGACACGGCAGGTGGGTTCCATAGTCTTTAACATTCCGGTACATGTTCAGGATGTAACTCAGTATAACACGATATTTTGTCTGGATGTGGATGGGGAACAGTTCAGGCACTGTGAAAAGAATATGTATATATATAGTGTGTTGTGTGTGTGTGTATAAAAGCTGTGTCATTTTTATAGAAAGTTCTAGTTCTTCTGTGCACGTGGTTCACTTGCTTTTAATACAGTGCGATTCGCCACATTTCCCCTTCAGTTTGAGCATAAATACTCTAAAATATTTCACGGTTCTTTTAAACTTATACATGAATGCTAGGAGATTAAATCTCAAACAATTATACCTGAATTGAATTCCTCGCCACAGGAGCGTTTGACCTGGAATCTACAGAGAAATGTTAAAAATAACCAACAGGCTGTGTAAAGGTGTTCCTTTTCCTTTCTTTTTTGTTCTTACAAATAGTAAGTTGGTCAAAGTGTTTCTCTCTGATATTGCTTCATTAAACTGTATTTAAAAAGGGAAAAAAAGAGGCTAGTTTATTCATCCAAAAGCCATGAGAAATGCAAACATTTGCACTGGGTTGTATGCCATTCATGACCAAGTAACTGTTCTGAAAGAGTCTTTTAATTGTAGTGTTAAAATAAATCTCCAAAGCATTTAGGAGGCACCAAAATGGTTCTTAAGTACAATAGTGGACTCAGAATCTGCCTGCAGTTGGTCATGCAGTATACTGTGAAACTGTGATTATATTGTGGACACTTCAACGTGACCTACAGTTGACTTGGGAGAAGGTTCCATGAGCAGTCTGTGTTTTCAGACCACGCTTGTACTACTTAAAACAAAATTTTCAATTATAAAATCCTGAACTATGTTAATGATCCTAAACAATATACACCCCCCATTAGAACCCCCCCAAAACTAGACCCCCGTGTTTGTACTGAGTGAGGGTTTTACGAGCTTGTACTTTTCCCCTTCCATAATACTACAAAACGAGAACTGAGGACATTTTGCCTTTCACGAGGAGCATTTCCGTCTCACTCTATAGCATGACTAGGCAAATTATGCAATGATGGAATTCAGAGGGTCAAGAAATTTAGCTTTCACATCTCCATGTGGGGAATTCACAATGAAATAAAAGAATCCACCAACATCAGTTTTTAGTCAGTGTTACTACTTAAATTAAATATATAATCTGTATGTGTGTGTGTGTGTGTGTGTGTGTGTATTAGCTACTTTATTTATTAAGACTTTTTTTTAACTAGTGGTGATGAGGTTCAAAGGAACCACTTTATTGTGTTTATCTGGCGAGAGAATTGGATGGCCTCAGTATTCAAACAGCCTTGTAGGATATGAAATTCTGGTTGTTTGTGCTTAAATGCTACCTGTACAATGAATGTCCTCCAAAGGATGTGTTCAATATTCCAACAAGTATATATTTGTTCCTCTTGTCTAAATCTATACATCAGAGGTTTGTAGGGTTGTTAAGCCATCAGAAATGTCTTTATTAACTGATTTTGATCCCACAAAACTTTCAGGTCGTGAGCAGTTCCATGGTCTTGGCTCCATGTACTGCCGTGGTGCGGCGGCCATCATCCTGACATATGATGTGACCAGCTGGCAGAGCCTCTTGCAGCTTGAAGAACGGTTCCTGCCGCTCACCGATTCTGCCAACAGTGACTGTGTTTTCGCCGTTGTAGGCAACAAAGCTGACCTGACTGACCCATGTGCCCAAGTCCTGACCACTGAGGACACCCCAGCAGGCCCCACCCCCCCACACACGCCTACTTTCCATAAGCAGGTGGCACGGGAGGATGCTGTGGCGCTCTACAACCGCATCATTCGCCACAAGGCCTTTGACACACACACACTCCCGTGTGCTGAGGATATGTGCTTTGAGACAAGTGCAAAGACAGGGTACAATGTTGATGTGCTGTTCGAGACGCTGTTTGAGCTGCTGCTGCCATCCATCATCAGAAAGCAAACACAGATCGACTCAGCTACTGTATGCTTGGAGGACTGTCAGGGAGAAGAGAAGAAAATTGAATGTTGTGTGTGAAGAACAGGTATACTAATAGATGCAGTAATGTCTTAGGTTTTCAATCCAGGTTTCTATGAATGATTAATAGTGACAAGAAACCTTTAAGATTATAATCAAACCCCAGCTGCTTTGACCTCATGATGCTCTAGCTTGGCCAAAATCATAATATTTACTTGAAAACCATGACAACTGATCTCAGTCCTGCACCTGTCGTCAGTGATCGTGGTTTGTGTTCACTTTTTCTGACACCTTTGCTTGAGATGTTTAAGTCTGGGGAAGTGGAGGAACTAAAGAGTGATTGTGTGTGAGGAAGAGATGTTCTCTGTAGATTCTCTGTTCTCTGTTCCCAGGACTTAAATTAGACCTTAAGATTGCTGACCTCCAATCAGCCTGAAAGTGCCACAATCTTTCATGTTACTGTGGTTTGTGTCAAGACAATGACGGTCCTACGCTGATGCAGGTTCTATAGTGACACGTACAGGCTTGGATGTGTGCAAAACTCACTTATGGTGTACACATCTGTTTTGGCACAAACATATTTGGACCAGATTCACCTTTCCCCTCGATTATTCATGTGCCAACCCTTGAATTTCTGTTTTATGGCATTTTATTTCATTAACTAACTGTACTGTGAAAACAATTTAAAGGATTTTACATATTTGAGATCTGATTGTAATATAAATTAAAATAAAGGTTAAATTATTTTTACTTTGAATTAAATTGAGTTAAATTAATTTGGACTTTGCTCGTCTGTTGTGTTCAAATCCTTGTTGCTTTTCTTTAAACCATTTTTGCCATTTTTATTAACCATTTTTAAGACCTCAATAGGTGTTAGTACCTTCCCAGCAATTCGTTCATCATCGTTATTCAAGCAATTACCTACTTATTTCTGGCTATACAAATGTGACCTTGTAAAACCATTCCAAATGCTTATTTTTCAAAGGTAAAGAATTTGTGATCTGTTATCCACATATTATCAAAAAGCGGTTGTCCCAGAAGGTTGTTTATAAGGATTCATGCACAAAGTGTACAGTAGACATCATGGTACTACAGTGTATAGTGAACATCAGCAACTACAGACTAGTATCACTTCTCCTTTCTTTTAAAATCCTTGAAAATGATCAACTGTCTCCCACCTAGAATAACCCTCAAGATCTTCAATGATTCATGGCACACACCACAGTAACTACCCTTGTTGTCCTTTACTGAGAAGCTTTATACCACTTGACAAACCAAACTGTCTTCATCCTATTTCACCTTTCAGCAGCCTTCCATTGAGTCAGTCACAAGCAGATTCCCTTATCTATCCTCATGAATCCTGGAATTCATAACATAGCATGGCAAAGGAAAATTGAACAGACACATTGGGCATGGCCAATACAACAATTTGAAATTTTCTGGAAGAAGAAGAAAAAACACTGGTGTATTAACAACCAGACATCAAACAGGTCTGCCAAGGAAAACAATAACACTTGTTGCCAAACAGTGTGAGAGCTGTGAAGAAACACCCCAAAACAGTCGGCGACATCACCAACAACCTGAACAAGGCAGGGGTGCAGGTATCATAACCCACCATTCAAAGAAAACTTTGAGAGCAGAAATATAGAGGCCATACCACAAGATGCAAACCCCTCATCAGCAGTAAGAATCGGAAAGCCAGATCGGAATTCACAAAGAAATACAGAGACGAGTCACAAAAGTTCTGGAACCAACATAAACCTCTTCCAGAGTGTGGAGAATGAAAGAATCTGTTCATGATCCAAACATACTCGTCAGTCAAGCACGGTGGAGGTAGTGTCATGGCTTGGGCTTGCATGGCTGCTTCTAGAATGGGCTAATTATTTAAAATCATTATTGATGATTAACCGCATGATGGGAGCAACAGAATGAATTCAGAAATCTATAGAAATATTGTCTACCAATATACAGACAAATCTAATTGGGAGGATCATCATACAGCAAGGCGATGATCCAAAACACTCTGCCAACACAACAAAGGACTTCATCAGGGGGAAAAGTAGAAGGTTTTAGACTGGCCAAATAAATCACCAGACCTTAACCCAATTGACCCCTTGAAACAAAGCTGTGGTACATGCCGAGAAAAGCCTTACAAAAGGTGACATCAGTAGCTTGAAGGCTTGATGTAGTTATTGCAAGCAAGGGATATGCAGCCAAATATTAAGTGTTATTTATTTTAAGACTATCTGTTCCTATTCCTCTGCTCACCTAAAAAATTGGATGGGCCGCCACCAAAGGTGCCATGTTCTACGTTGTTTAACGCATCTAGATGTAAATATCAGGGAATGGTGTCTCATATTCATCTTTTGATCTCAAACTCAAAAGTTTAAAAAATATATTTTTCTCTCAAACCCAAATGTTTCTTTATATCAAAAAAAAAAAAAATAATAAATAATAAAAAAGAATAGGCCGTGTCATTCTAATACTTTTGGAGGGAACTGTATATTTCCTTGGTATATGAGGTTCAGACTGGTGACACATCTAAGGAAAAACCAAAATAAAGTGTTTTACTAAGGTACTGGTCCACCATGAATAGCTAAACCAGCTTCAGTGTATTGATCTAATACACTGATTCCTTTTAAGCCTCTGTGTGAGGTGTGGTTATCTAGCTTAAAGCAGAAGTCTCCATGAAATTAAGCCCAAGTTGCAAAATAGTATGAACTAAATAAAGTTTGACACGTCACTATCCTCTTAGTTAACATCCTTAAATTTTCATTTCTTGCTTTCACACTGCATGTCAAAGTTTTTACACCCACCAACTCCCTGTATAATTTGTAATATTGACCAACGCCTACCGAAGACTGTTCAGTGCAAAGCACAACATAAAAGCCGTTCAAAACTCCAGCTCAAGTTCTCTTCCATATTATAGTCCTACAGTTACTCTATGTCACACAGTTGAAGATGTGGTCTGCACTTGCAAAATCACTACAAACAACCTATTATTCACACACGTGGAACTGCTTCCTTCAACTTTATACACTCCACAGCACCAGAAAATGTCTCTTAGAGACAATGTATAGTTTAACATAATATTTTAAAGAGATGTGTGAGTTATGTTTGTTAAAAATCAGTCAAACTTCAAATTTATACTTGTTTGACCAAATAAATTAAATATCATAAAATTGTATATCCTCTTGATATTAATTAATGTTTTTCAAATAAGGTTAATATCCACAAAGGTGCAAATGCATGTATTAGTCATAGCTATCCCACATAAAAGTTTATCCAAGTTATTGATGGCTCTGAAAAACTTATGTAAGCAGAAAATTATGACTTTACAATGAATAATATGAATTTTTGCTAATTTGGTTCTATTGCGATTGTTTTTTTGTTTGTTAAATTGTGATACAACCCAGAAGGGTGTATTTCTAGTCATTCATCCATCCATTTTAGATAGCACTTATCCTACACAGGGACATGGCGAGCCTGTAGCCTATCCCAGGGGACTCAGGGCACAAGGCGGGGGACACCCTGGATGGGGTGCCAACCCATAGCAGGGCACAATCGCATAGACACACACACACACACACACACATGTGCACATTCACACATCCATTCACACACTATGGACAATTTAGAGATTCCACTCAGCCTACTACCAATGTCTTTGGACTGGCGAGGAAACCCCTGAAGCAAGAAGAGAACATGAAAACTCCATGCGCACAGGGTGAAGGCGGGAATCGACACCCCAACCCCGGAGGTGTGAGGCAAACATGCTAACCATCCATCCATCTTCAACCGCTTATTCCTTCTTCAGGGTCGTGGGGAACCTGGAGCCTATCCCAGGAAGCATCGGGCACAAGGCAGGGTACACCCTGGACAGGGTGCCAGTCCATCACAAGGCACAATCACATACACACTCACACACCCATTGATACACTATGGACAATTTACCAACCTACCAATCAACCTACCATGTATGTCTTTGGACTGGGGGAGGAAACCGGAGTACCCGGAGGAAACCCCCGCAGCACAGGGAGAACATGCAAACTCCGCACACACATGGCCTCAGCGGGAATCGAACCCCGGACCCTGGAGGTGTGAGGTAAACATGCTAACCACTAAGCCTAAATAAATAAATAAATAAATAATATGAACACTTACCTGTGGGTACACATTAAACATCTGAAATGTGATAAACATTATTCCCAACACTCCAATGAGTACTGAAAACAAACACACCAGAGGTGGAACTGTAAAAAAAAATTAATAGTATATTAACTTATAAAAACATAAAGATTATCATGTTAATCAGTAAATATCTGCTTACAACCTTGTATTTTCAAAGAGAATGAAAATCCATTATGTATAAAGCTGCAATGGTAGTGTAAGTGTAAATTTTCTCAGATTTTTTTACAAACATTGAGCCACATGTTTTAAATAAAATAACAGTAAATGATTTAGGTCATAATTATTCGTATCGGTATAGACTAATGTTTACAGTGTAACTATTTAAAAATTTTCCTTTGATGATATAATCTCAGACCCATAACCTTTCTTGCACAACCATATTTATAAAGACACGTTATCATGCATTATCTGAGATCCTTCCACAAAAGACCACTGGGTTGTACTGTTGGCCTTTATTTCTCCTTTGGCCAGCATTTTCTACTCGTTACTGAATGACTGGCAGCAGTAAATAATGGCATTGTCTTCACTCTACTCCAGAATAATGGGATGCTGGATTAAGCGATAACCGAAATTAGAAGATTTCGCTTGAAATCAGTGAATAGGAAGTGGCATGGACTTTCACCCCAACTTGTGATAATCATTTCAGCTAAATAATCACAAGGTAAACAATTACTATGTAAATGTACAGCTTTTTACTGGATGCAGAGTTGCCAAGTAGTTACTCTAATTAATATTTTCAACATTCCAACTGTAAAGTTTGTTTACAATAATGCCATATTACATTTTAATTGTTGCATTTGTATTGCCAAATACACATCTTATTGAAAGAGTAAAAATCTTTGACAAAAGAATCGGATAGTTTTTTTTATCAACTTAATAATTTAATTTCACTAGACATAAAAAGATGGCATATCAAATTACATAGTAAGAACTTGCTAAAACTAAAAATTTATATACAAAATAAGAAGCAAACATGAAAGATTATGCAATATAAAACAATGAGTAAGTAAGTTATATGCATTATCTATTTAATAGTCAATTATATCTAATTTAATTAAACTATCTAGTCTAATATTATATAGCTTTACCTCCAGTTTAAACTTGTTGCACTTACTTCCTAACTTATTTTAATCTGTTTTTTAATTTAAAACAATTTGGATTACAAAATAATGGAAGAATTTGAAAAAAAAACAACAAAACAAAATAAAACAAACAAAAAAAACCCCAGCAAAAACCTAGATGACATTCCTTTGCTGCTTCATGTCAGTGCTTTGGGTACTGAGACTGTATATTATTGCAATATAGACAGCAGTATTATTGTAGCTACACAATATTCATTTTGATACAGTATAATATCATTACTATAAATATTTCAAAGAATACCAGATAGGCTACTATACTGTGGGCTACCGTGTTGTTAGGGAAGCAAAGCACTGTGTGTATGTACTCCGTGGTTACACACCTACTCTGTTGGTCCACAAATGTAGAGTTAAACATTATGATTTTTGTGTTAAGTTTCCTCTAGCCTTTCACCAATGGGTGTTTCTAAACATACACTGATGAAGGACTATTGTTGATAAGATATTTGGCAGACATAACCAACAGTGACACAGAGGGGTTTAAAAATCCCAGCAATGTGTCTGCACCTGATACAGTCATTTCACCACAACACACACTACTATACAACTATTCTGCCAATGCCACTGCTGTGCTGAGAATGGTCCACCATCCACATATCTGGTCATTGGTGTCTCTGTGGTGGACCCTTTCCGCTGATGGATGTGATGGAGATGAGCTGACAAACTGCATACAGCATACATGCATAAACATATTGTAACTGCAGATGGACCACAAGCATAAAATACAGAAATGAACCCCTTTATGTATACATTCTTTTTAAACATATCCAAATTCTTTAGGTGTTTTATTACCTCAAAGTGCATGTCAAATAATTTTAACATTTAAAAAAAAATAAAGATTTGACATTAAAAAGTAAATGGATTGTCCATGTCTAGGAATTCCACAAGTAACAAAGGATAAAACATTACGCCTAAAAAAAAAGTCTTCCAAGATGTTTAGAAGCAAAAATAGTAAAAACTAATATATTAAATTTTGATGATCAAAAACTATAGAATTTTTTTTCAGACAAAATATAGCAGTATCCTTGGCATGTACAAAATGTATGCAGTTTAGGGCTGTTGCATCATGCATCTAATTTCAGAGGTACAAAAACCTTCAATAAAAACAGGTACTTTCAGAAAAGCTAAGGCTTTCATTGGAGTCACTTTTTAGAGTGATTTTGTGAGAAATGTTTGATAAAATGATAACGCTTTATGCTTAAAAAAATACAGTAATTGTCTTGGTAAGTGATCTGGAGGTGCTTTACATCTTATGTTTTCTTCAAAAATAACCTTAAATTGACTGTCCATGAGCGTGGACATTATATGACAGGGTTCATCAGGATCAGTGTAAACAAAAGAAGTTACACCTAATTTTATTAAGGAATATTTGGTGAATAATATCAATCAGATATCAATGAGAACTAAGGAGTCTCCATGACATATTTGATTGACAGTGCTGACAGCAACAAATAGGCCTAAAGAAATCAGTAAATAGGGAAATAATCAATTAAACACAGAGAATAATAATTGCAAAATGATACATAAAGTAGTAAGATTATGAGGGGAAATAAATACAGGGTATACATAAATATAAACACAGAATTTGTTTGTTTATGCCTTTTTGGGTGTTTAGTGAGTGATCGTTTCGTGAGTTTTTTTTTATTTATTATTTATTTATGAAGCAACCCAACCCTGAGCAGTGTCCACTATCTCTTGCGTGAGGTGAATGAAAACAATGATGACGTAACAGTGACGAGCGCTTTCCGTTTGTAACGGTTTTAACGGTAGCTAGTGGTTTTATTAGAATGTACCGTTTAGTGGAGCAGTTACAGCATAGCTACCGCAACACACGCAGCCTACACCAGTTACCACAGCATACACATCCAACATTATTGCGGTTTTACTGCTCAATAAAATTTACTGTTTAATAAACTCATCGGCTTGTACCAAGTTGAAATTGTTGTGTTCATGCAGACAGAACAAAAACAAACAAACAAACAAACAGTAGGAAGACTACTGGGGAAACACCGTGGGATTTCTCACCAGAGGCGACATAACACTGGCTCTAACTGTCTATATTTAAACACGTGCGACATTACTCCCCTGCACTCACTTCCCTACGTCTTATTATGGCCATGCGGTGGCGTCATTTCCGTGTTGTTATATATATATTTTTTTTTTTTTTTTATTGCGGTGGAATACTATTGCTTAAAAAAGGACCACATTCCGGTGTTTCATAAACAGCATTAGAAAGCGGCTAAAATCAGCATGAATTGTTTTTTTTTTTGTGGATTATTGGATAGTTTTCATATTAACGCCATGTTAAATGTATTAAACGACTCACAGTGCCCAGAAAGCAGAGCTGTAAGCTACGCTTCGAATAGACTTATTTGAATTACTTTAACGGCATGCTCCACGAGTCTCCAGTGCTAACATATAAATAAACTCGAGCTCTTGTTTACAAGTTAGACAGCCGCCGTGAGCAAGCTGTAAAAACAACAGCAACAACAACAACAACTGTATGGCACGCGCGCGGTCCAAATATATCAAGACGCAGCTTTGTTTAAACAGGACATGACGTGAAACGCGTTATTATTAATTTTTTTTAAATTAAGAGCTTGAGATGTGAAAAGCCCCTGTGTGTCATATGGTTTGCTCAGATGATTAGGTATTACTTGGTCAGTGAGAACTTTTCAGAAGTACTTTGTTAGAAATGCAAAAAAAATAGTAGTTTGAAGGGAAAAAAGAAAAGAAAAGAAAGAAGCGAGACTATTTCTGGCATTTTCGATATATATTTTTTTAACCGTACACGTGCAGTCTGGAGGAGAAACGCATCACGGTATAGACGTCTGCGCAGTATATTCAAATAGGGCTGGAGGAAGGAACGGTGTGCGTGCGGGGGATTCGCCGGTGAGTCTGGCTGTGATTGGCTCATCCGAACGTGGTTCTTTTTCATTCGACCAATCAGTCCAATGAGCAGTCGCGCTCTATAGATTGGCAGGCACGCCCCTCGACGGTTGCGCCGCCTTATATGACTGTGTATTTTCCTCGCTGACCAAAGCTGGGATGTGTGTAAACGTCACGCGTTGTTTTTCTCTCTTTATACTTCAGTCATTCTGAAAGTGGTGTTACTTTGTAGCGACCCGCCGCCGGAAGCTCACTCACTCACTCAGCGCAACTCTTACTCCGCGTTAGTTTTCTTGGATATTATTTTTATAAATATATTTTGTTTTGCTTTTTTTAAATCTAGTTTTTTGTTTCTGTGTTAAACAAGTTGCAGAAAGTGAGTCGGAGTATTTATTATTATTATTATTTTTTTTTTTTTGAAGCGCCAGGATGGCGAGTCCGCCACTAACAGGAGGGACCTCGTTATCAAACGTCAACATGTATTCAAACAACGTCAAGAAAAGTGGGTACCTTAAGAAACAGAAGCACGGGCACCGGAGGTTTTTCGTTTTGAAGGAGCAGAGCGACTGCTTGCCAGCGCGTTTGGAGTATTATGAGAGCGAGAAGAAATGGAGAAACAAATCCTCTGCGAGAAGAGTCGTCTCTCTTGACTCGTGTTTGAGCATAAACAAGCGCGCAGACGCGAAACACAAGTACTTGATCGCGCTGTACACCAAGGACGAATATTTTGCCGTAGCTGCTGACAACGAAAGCGAACAGGAGAGCTGGTACAGGGACCTCACGAATTTAATGAACGAGGGAAAAGTGTACGACAGCGCAGTGACCAGCTCCGCGTCCTCTTTAGTGGGCTTTGACGAGGGTAATTACGGCATGATTACTCCAGTGAACGCTGCTTACAAAGAGGTCTGGCAGGTGAATTTGAAATCTAAAGGACTTGGGCAGACTAGAAACATCACAGGAGTTTACAGGTTGTGTTTATCAAGTCGCTCGATTAGCTTTGTGAAACTTAACACTGATGTTCCATCTGTCAGCCTGCAGCTAATGAACATAAGGCGATGTGGTCATTCTGACAGCTTTTTCTTCATCGAGGTGGGCAGGTCTGCTTCTACTGGCCCCGGGGAGCTCTGGATGCAGGCAGATGACTCGGTAGTGGCGCAGAACATACACGAGACCATTTTAGAGGCTATGAAAGCAATGAAAGAGTCGTCAGAGTTCAGGCCGCGCAGCAAAAGCCAGTCTTCAGGCTCCAACCCCATATCTGTACCCACTCGGAGGAACTTGAACAATTTGCCTCCCAGTCAGACAGGGTTGGTAAGGAGGTCAAGGACGGACAGTGTGGCAGCCACGTCGCCTATCAACAAGTTTACTTCCTGTCGGATACGTACAGCCAGTGAGGGCGAAGGCACCATGGCGAGGCCGGCATCCACGTCGGTATCGGAAAACGGAAGCCCCACCGTCAGGAACCACATGAGTAGGTCCAACACTGTTTCTGTGGGATGCCATACATTCGAAGCATCACTTCTACATCACAACCGATCCATGTCTATGTCTGTGCCTGTGTCTCATTCACGTTCATCTCCAGTAAGCCCACTGAGCCTCTCCTCTACTAGCGTGAATGGCTGTACCTCCACCTCAGCAGTACATAAACCTTCAAGTTGCAGTGGCTCTGTCTCAGGGTCACCCAGTGACACTGGCTTCCTGTCATGTGATGAGTACGGGTCCAGCCCAGGGGATGCAAAATACAACGCGTCCAACCGGAGCAATACACCTTCATCCTTTTCTGGGACGCCCCCTTCCCGTGAAAGCACAGATATCCATGGTTACATGATGATGGAGAGTCCATCAAGCCACTCCTTGAATAAGATCCAGGCATCCAACAGAGAGAAGTTGGACTTGGAGAAGTTATACAGGAAGAGAACATACTCCCTTACAGCACCACAACAACCTAAGACCCCCTCTCAGCAGTCATCAGCCTCACTTGATGAATATACGTTGATGTGGGCGGTTTACGCTAATGGCCACACTGGGCAGAGCACACACTCTGTTTCTCCAAAGGTTTCATACCCTGAGGATTATGGGGACCTTGAAATTGGCTCCAGCAGGAGTTCTGTCAGTAACCAAGGTGATGATGGTTACATGCCCATGACACCAGGCGGGGCACTACAGGGCAGCAAAAATGATCACTATGTGCCCATGAGCCCCATGTGTGTCTCTTCCCCCAAGCAGATCATCAATCCTAGGTCCCACCCTAAGGCCACTGGTAGGCAAGGCACAATCAATTCTCCCAGTACTGGTTCACTAGAGGACAATGGTTACATGAGGATGTGGTCTGGCTCCAAATCCTCACTCGACAGTACTGATGTCAGAGTGACAAATGGGGAATATATGAACATGTCGCCTGTTGATCTGTATGTCTCTGCAACTCCACCAGATTATTTTCTTGGAGGGTGTGCGTCAGCACAGCGACCCTCCTCCTTGCTAAATTTGAACAAACATGAAGGTCCTAAAAGAGAAGAGGAGCAGTATATTTTAATGTGCCCTCAGGGGCATAAGCGAGGAGAGGAGACAAATTGCAGCGCCATGTCTTTGGCAAACCCTGGGCTATCGTTTTCCAGCCCCTCCACCCTTCTCCCACTCAGGCATAGTCGGAACGATGGACTGTTGCACCGAGCACGAGTCAGCAGACAGAACAGATTATCTCTGGACACTCTAAGGATGCTCCCAAGAATGAACGAACATCCCCTCCCCAGTGAGCCAAAAAGCCCAGGGGAGTACATCAACATAGACTTCAGTGACACTGCACGGTACTCCGTGCCCTCTGGATCAGTGGAGAGCCAGGCTTCATCACCTAGCCATGGCAGCATAAGAAGAAGATCCCCACTTTGTGACTACATGAACCTTGACCTAAACCCACATTCCCTAAAATCAGAAGAAATCCTTGCTAGTTCCTTACATGATATCCCGGAGCTCACCAACTGTCCGTGCTCATCTGACGATGGACCGTATGTCCCTGATGAGCAGAACTCCTCCTGTTCACCCGGCACCAGGAAAGATGATTATGCTGAGATGAAGTTTGATAATACCACCGCCACCTCCATCATCACGGAGAATGGTGAAACTGATATGGCTAGCCCCACTAACAGGGTACAGCGACTTATTCTGAGTGACAAGAGCATGCCAGGAATAGGAGCATTCCTCTTGCCCAACGCCACAGTCGACCCTGATGGAGAGGCAAAGGTGATCCGAGCTGACCCACGCGGTCGAAGACGGCACAGCTCGGAGACCTTCTCGTCCACCACCACTGTAATGCCAGTGTTTCCTTCTTTCGCCCACAGTTGCAAGCGGCATAGTTCTGCCTCTGTCGAGAATGTCTCGGTCCGGAGCAGCGAGGGTTCTGATGAGGAATACGGCAGTCCCATGTGCAAAGAGACTTCTGCTGGGTTCCAGGATGGTCTGAATTACATCGCCTTAAACCTCATGGAAAATACAGAGTTTGGGAACTGTGAAAACATGATGGGATTCAAGCCTATCAGTTGCTACAAAGGAGGACTAAATGGTCTACACGACAGCCCATACGTTTCGCTGGGATTCAAGGAGACCGTGACCACTGTAAAAGGTGAGTTCTTGTGACATGTTGTTTTGGTATGGGTCATGATGGCAGTTAAGACATGACCTGTATGTAAGATAGGGGTCCAATGGCAACAGCAGTCCTTACCACAAGGGAGACATCTTGTTGATCATACAAATAAGTTGATATTTATGTATAAAAATGTGTATGTTTTATATTTGAGCCAAGTTATCTAATTGTCATTCCAGTTTTAGCTGCTTGGGTTTATCCTATATTTAAAACATTTAAATTGCCCATTATTATTTATCATACTTGGTGTAAGTATATAATTAGCTTTAATGATTACACAATTGAGTACACAATTATGTGCTTGTGGAGACGCATAATGAGGTTTCACTCGAAGTGAACTAGTGGCATGCATTTTTGACATTTTTATTCGCCATGTTTTGTTTTCACAATTTTTTCGAGTTAAGTAAAAGGGAGAGTGCGTGGCTTGTCAAATATCGAGGAGAAGGAAAGCACAGCGCGTCTGAGAGCTTTAATCCGTGATGTATTCGGTGTGTTATGCAACGCGTCGCGCATTCAGCACAACGTTTGTGTCCTCGGCGTTCACTTCGGCTTTGCACGACGAGACCTTGTTATTGACTGCGAGAACGTGTTTTTCACTCCGAGGAATTCCCTGGAATTTCAGACGTGCTGAACGTGACGAAGCGCAGTGGTAAACAAACTGCGTAGTGCTCGCTGCAGGTTGGGGGTGGAGGGGGGCTTGGGGTGGTGATATGAGGTTGTCGTGGTGGGGGTTATGGGGGGAGGTTGTGGTATTGGTTTTGCTCACGTTTTGCTCTTGCTAGCAATGAAGTATCGTGCAATGTTCACACACAAGTGCGTTTAATGTTTAAAAGTCTATGACGGGTGCGAAGTTATTTATTAGAAGGGAAAGGGAGCTTGTAGTTTTGAGTCTCGAGCGTTTGTGAGATTGTTTACGTTTTCATCAGTACTGCTTTCGCTCTCCGTATTGCTGAATTAGAAGGAGAACGGATTCCTGTTTTACTTCATCATGTGGCTCGGAGTGCACCATGTGTTAAAAGCCATCCACGGGTTGCAGCAGGGAAACTAGCTCTGATAATTTGCCTAATTATGTGTGGGTGCATGTGCCATGCAGCGCTCTCGCATGCTGGAGCAATATGCTGCGATGACTAATCTAAAAGTGCCTGGGGCGCTTCACCAAGCACGCTGTTTTTGCATGTGGCTCAACACACAGCCCCGCGTGTTGTTCACCGTGGCACGTACCTCAAATTGTTTCCATGCTCCTCTCCGTTCATATTATAACACGTCCAATTGCAGCTGAGCGCTGACCCCTGAAGGTAAGGGTTTGCTAATGTCGAATGAATGAACCACCCCCCCCCCCTAAATTGGTAGGAGAAAGTGAAAAGGAAAGAGGAGGAAAACTTGTTTGTTTTATCCTTTAAAGGACAAATCAAATCTGGGGAATGTTCGAAGGACCATGCAAGTGGCATTGATGGTTTAACAAAAAAAAAAAAAGAACCCCACACACCATGCTTGACGTTGTTATCAGGTACAACAAAGAGGTTTTATGTTTGGAAAACTAGACCTGTAAAAGTTGAATATGTGCTACGTTTGGAGCCATGTTTAACAGTTACTTTTATTTTTCATCTGTTTTATTATTTTTTTTTCTTTTCCTGGCAAACAAAAAAGGCAAACAAGAGCCTCTTGGAACAGCAGTGGGAGGGAGGAGAAGTGGAAGGAGTTTCTGTTATGCTATTGGCTGTACAGGTCTGAATTAAAAAAACAAGCTGGTTGAGGCCCAATTTATAATTTTTTTTCTTGAAGATCAAAGTGCCCACTGTTTGACTTTTAGTCAGTGCTGTTGCTTTTACGGGTTTTCAGATAAGGTGCAGATAATGAGAACTAAGTGCTCTATAAATAAGGAAATTGATTTTGAATGATTTTATACATCTCACAAACACATCAGAACCGGCTTAAGGAAAGGTCACGCCAGATTTTTCGCTTTGCGAATTTCTTTACCGGGATGCATCAAAATCAGGTATTGACCGTCCTGATATGTCATCCTTTGGAGGTAAAATAGTGGTTCAGTGAACAGCTAGCTTCTTTATGAGTGACATGAGGCATTATAATGTTTTTAAGAGGAAAAGAAAACTTCAAATCCAGATCTAGATGAACTCCGATGCAAAATGTTTTGGTCACATAGATTTTATGATGTCGTCCAGTGTGATCGCTGTTTAAGGCATTTAATAATCTTGATATACTGTATGAACATGTGACTACTAGATGAAGGAATTCCTAGCAATGTTCATGTTTAAACTGCTCCTTTGGGCAGGAGAAGTAAACAAACATTAGAAAGTCCTTACAGAAGAATTGCACCTTAACACTGGATCATGGTACCGAGATATCAGTTTCCGAATCATTCTATTTCTCGCATTATTTAAATTTCAAATTAAGAAATGTTGTTGTTAACTGATTTTTGTCCATTTTCTAAAGGGAATTACATTTCACCCTTCATTTGGCTTCTTGTAATGTTATTGCCACTGACATGGCATGTGATGTAAACTACATCGTCAGCCTTTCAGTGTAGAAGTGAAACCAATAGAGAAAAAGGTCCCTAGGTCCCTAGAGTAGAAATCCTAGAGAAGTGATTAGGCAGTTAGTCAAACTCCTCTCTCTATCATCCTCTATCTTTCAGGGTTCTTGGGCCTCCTTGAGTTTGTGTGTGTGTGGGGCAGATGGCCAGGCAGGGAGAAGTGTGTCTAAGTGCACCTGCTACTCCACTCACTTCGGCCTGTTATCAGGCATGGCAGAAGCACAGACAATACACTAATGACCGCACACCATCTGCTTCAGCCCCAGGACAGGGGCTAGTAGTGCTTGGCCCTTAGAGAGTCAGAGACAGGAGCTGAGAGGGAGGAATAATAATAATAATAGTAATAATAATAATAATGAACAGAAATTACTCTAAACGTGATCGAGATGAATACAGAGAGGGTGAGCGTCAGTGTAGTAAGGAATAAGGAAATGTGATAAGGATATTCTGAAGAGAAACACATGATATAAAGTGTGCTTTGTATTGCATACATGCAAGCACATAGACACATAGCCACTGGATCTGTTTTGCTCAAGCTGGTCGGGTTTCAGCATGGCAATCACTCACCCCTGGCTTGAGAGGCAAGGCGCCAACTAGAGCTGTGAGCATGCTCAGTATAACAGCACCATGTCTTCTCTTACATTCTCCTTCTTTCGCTCTCTCTCTGAAACCTGCCTCCCTCAATCCATGGCCCTAAACCCATTCTGACCTGTTGTTGTTTTTTTTTCTCTCATTTTCTTTCTCTTTCCCTCCTACACATATTCTCCTCCCCTCTCTCTCTCTCTTTCTCACACACACACATACACTCTTTCACTCTTGCACTTCCCCCCCTTCTCCCTCCCTCTCCTTGTTTTCTTCTTCATGCCATTCGTTTCCATTAGTGCTGTTTGGCTGTGAGACTGACTGACAGTTCAGAACAGAGGGCATGATGGATGGCTAATTTAGCTATTTCAAGAGTTTTCTGTCAGACATGCAGACCTTTAAATGGAATTACGGGTGAGCATTTCTCTTCTGTTTTTGTTCTCTTGAACCTAATGCGAGACCTAAAAACACCACCTTTAACCCAGCCAGACACCTGGTTATCTAATATACATTCAGTATTTCAGACTCTCCCCACCCTGCAAAGCCTCCGTGGCTAAACTAGGCCAGGATGTTCCCAGCTAAGATAACTGCAGCAACACCATCAACATTACCCACATTTAGCCTGGGACATGAGAAGGAGATTACGTTTGAGGGAGAGAGGGGATTAGACATTGTTCAGCAGCTTGCGGTGAAGGGAATAAGAGGCGTTTACACACACGGACACACTCAAGCTCCTTCAGGTCCAAAACAAACCTGTCCTCAAATAGGCCTCACACCCAATACAGAAGGGAGGTCAATTTACACTTTCACCTGAATTTTATTATTATTATTTTTTTTAAGTTTGGGTGTTGCTGGCCATATAAAATGCAATTTTAAACCTTTATCTTTTCATTCTTCTTAAATCTAGAACTGTCTATTCCATAATATGCTTTCTGGAGGAGTCCGATGGCTCCTTGCTCCTCAGCTTTTTCACATCTTCACCCAGGAATGGTTAAATTAGCAGATACACCATTCCAAGCCATACATATACTCTTTACATGACTGTTCCTCACCCAAATGGCCTGCTTACATTTTTAGTTTGTCTCCGTGGTGAGATTTTTATGGAATAACATTGAATACGTTGCATTTCAGAAAGATAAAACAATGCTTTTTAAGTGTTCTAGTTTTACTTGCACTCATTCATTCATTTTCCATTAGAGCTCAGTGTTACAATTGGTGTAGCAAAATTATTTGGCTAATTTCTACCATCACTTAAGAGTCAGAATAAGCTCATATTCTTGCATGGCAGCAAGTTTTCTCAACATTGGTCCTTTTTGGGGGTTGCCCTTTGGTTCCTAGTCATGGCTTTGATGCCCATTTAAATGGTTTTTGGCAGGTGTTAAGATGTTGCCTTAAAGAAGTTTCCATTTTAGTGGGCAGCTCAGTTTTCCCCTGTATACACATGGCTTAACCTTGGGCAAGGAAAAAAAAAACGAGTGCTTAACATTCATTTCAAGATATCACAGTAAATATTGACTACTGGAATGCCTGGAATGTTGAGCATATAATTGTTCCTACGCAGATTGATTGCTGTAGCAAGGTCTGTTTATTTTTTTTTCAGGTACAACAAGTGGGCTTGCAGTGCATCATGATCAGTGTTTGAACACTGTACATTATGTACTCGGGGTAATTATATGAGGACAAACATGTGTAGGTAGCTGTGTAGGTTGTGTGGGGGTAGAGAAATGCAAGCTTAAGGATAACCTAGTCATTATAGAGGAATTGCTATACAAATTGTCTTCCAAGTGTCCATAATGATGCCTTTATGGAACATACTTGACTTTGAACTGCTTTATTCTGGGAATCTGCAGTTTATAGTTAAAGTAAAGCATACTGGACCATTCTTGATCATCTCCTATGTATTCCTCTTACAGATGACTGATTTTCCCTTTTCTGTGAGAATGAGCCTGAGAAATAGGTTCATGGGGTAAGGGTTGGCTAGAGATTTTCACACCATTCTTGGCCTGTTTTCCTCCATTCTGAACCATCAGCAGTTTTGCAAAGGGGAATGCTTCCTAAGGGACTTGAACCAGCTTTATGTGCCAGCTTTAGGGCCATCGAGCCACTTCATAGTGAACAGCATTACAATAGCTTGCACTCTGTGGATTAATGCCTGGGCTGCTGTGTGAGGACACATAAACTAAAATGGCCTCCAAAACATGCTGCATCAGCCTGTTATGATGGGCAAAGTCTTGACTGGAAGCAGAAAAAGACTGGGTAATGAAAAATAAGCATGAACAGCCCTGTTCAAAGGGGGCATGAGTAAGTAAATAAGCAACAGTAAAAATAGAAAAGAAAGGTCAAAGCTCAGAGAGCAGAGCTGATGATTAATTGCATAAGTAAGGATGATGGATCATAATCTGGGCAGCGTTTTGACATATTTCCTCTAAGACCTGGATGCATTCATTCACCTTCTAGTCCATTTTTCCTAGTAAAATAAGTTGTTTTTTTGCTCATGCAGTAACTATAACTACGTTCTTACCAGTCCTAGCTAGTATTAGCTAACAACTAGTCCTTGCTGTCATTGTTGTTGTTTCTTTGCACCTTGGAACGTGGTCCGCTGAGCCAAAAAAAAACAACCCTTTTTTAAATTTTTTTTCTTTTTTTCCCTTTTTTTTTTTTAAGCGGCCACATTCCACTCACCCTGTGTCTTTGTCTGAAAGCACTCTGTACAGTCCCTAAAGTGAACTAGTTATTTTGCTCTTCATTGATCAGATTATATAATTACTGCCCTGTGGGATCATCACTCAAAGTGCTGAGCCAGAGCTGGAGATTTTCCTCCATTCCTTTAGTCACTGACTGTAATTCCAGTGGGATTATAATGGAATTGTTTTGGGATTAGTCTATCTATGGTACACCACAGCTGACAAGGTTGATGTGTGTGCTCTCACTGCTCTCCCTCCCTAATCCCCCATTTATCTGAGTGAGATTTAAACGTGACTGTGCATGAAGAGTTAATCCCTGTCATACCACATCTGTCCATAAGAGAAGTCAATGGAATGTTTACATTATAGATTTGGGGGGCCTTGGCTTTTATAAGGAGCAGCAGGCATAGTCCGATATATTGCACCTCTCACACATTATTGCTGACTCTGCAGCTAGCTCTGACTCGCTGCATTGTCCATTATGTTTAGCCTTATTTCTAATTGTATTACCCATAAACCTTATGATAAGATATGAGGAGCCCGTACATTTTTTAACCACCAAGCCTTTTTTCTCTCTCTCTCTCTCTCCTTCAGATTGATTGTTGCACGGATTATGGTGGTAGCGGATGTCTGTGACCAGAGGCGGTGGCCGCCGCAGCTGTGACTTTGCTGCTGTAGATGAACTTTGACCTTCGACCCTCACTCTGCGTTCTTGACAGATTAATGTTGATCTTATCCAGGCTGGACACTTTAAATGTGGCCATCTCTGCAAGCATGGAAACCACGATCCGCTCTGTCCTTCAGGAATTGCAAATTGCTGCTCTGTAGGTGACCATGGTCACATACTTGTGTTGTGTATGTATAGATTATTTTTATCATTGTTAACACTTTAATCGTACTCAGTTGGCCCTGGCGGAACGAATAGAATACAGCTCGTCACTCATACCCCGCAAAAACCACACCCAGAATGTCTAATATTTACTTACTATACACACAAACATCTACAAAGGTACATATTTAATGATTTATTTATTTTTAGTATAATGACTAACGTTTATGACATTTACTGATTAACAACAAAGACCCAGGAGACCGCTACATGTCCTACCTCAGGAAAAGAGTCTATTGTGGGTGTACAAAATTCAGACATAATGCCGATATTTATGTTTTTTATGATTTTTTTTTCTTTACATTACCAATCCAGAGCCTTACTGTTTCATTGATATAGAATTTGCTGGAATATACTAATTAGGACCTATGTAATAAGATCTACAAATGTAAATGATATTTAACATATTTTTTTATAGATGCTTGTTTAATCTCACCTTGACTAATGAAAGAGGCCACTTTATAATATAATTTGGAAATACGTCTGAAATATGCAAGTCGAACCACTCAATCACGTGGTTGTTGCACATGACAATTGCCTACCTTCAGAAAGATTAACACAGGAATAAGTATTATTTTTATGACCAACTACACAAACAAAATATATGTGAATATATTGTTATATATAATGTATCGCTTGGTAATGCCATACATATATGTCCTATTAGAACGTCTCCCTTTTTGGGCATCGCACCACAATTGCCACACTGTATACCTCCACTTTGTTTCTCCTGTCACTAGTGATCTTAGAGGTGGTGAATATGGGTGTGTTTAATTTATTGACAAGACTAAGCGGTGAAGTACATGGTGTGTTTAGTAACTGGTAGAAACGCAGGCACTTCACAGTGGGTTGCCAGTTGCTGACAGCCGACACTGTGATGTCGAGCAGCTCCAGATTGTAATACATGACACTTTTGAATGTAGTGCATGTAACTCATTTAAGATGTTTGAGAGGGAGAAGTAAACCAAAATAACCTTTTCTTTATTTCTTTACACCTGTACAATTGTGCAAACTGTGCACAAAGATGTTATCAAACAAGCTGAGGGAAACTTACGAGATCTCTTCTGTCTGAAAAGAATTAAGAACTCATTAAAAAAAAAATAGCCAAACGAAATAACTAAACACAGAAAACATTAAATGGTTAACAATTTGCACAGATGAAATGCTTATTCTTTCAGCTAATATATACCATACTATGGATTTTTTTAATTGTAGGATTTCACAAAGAGATACACACAAAGGCACTTTATTAAATAATTCTGTAAAAAAAAAAAACACACCCAGACACACACAAAAAAACAACAACAGCTATTTGATTCTAGGGCAAGTCCTGTTTTTCCACCCTCTTTATATGCAATATTTACACATGAAAAAAGTTAAATTAGTTTACAAACTGGAACCAAATGTCTAAAGACTCTTAATGTATTTGTTGAAAGATTTTACACAGAGATTGACTATATGCTGTTTGTACCTTTCTTTCTGCCAACTTTATTGAACTTTAAATTGAACAGTATTCCTGGAGTATAATATAGTAAAACATTTGATTGAACTTGCTGTGTCTTCCATTGTCCAAATGTCACATCCTATTTGTCGTGATGTTCTAATGCTATTAAATGATCATTTAAAGTATCCTAGTATAATATATATTTTATTTGTGTTGAGAAAGGATAGGCACATGCAATAATGAAATAAATATTATCATTTAAGTCAAATGTGGCTGTGTCTTCTTTTATTACCTGTATTTGCCACTTTAAAAAAAATTCAAACTGACTTGTACATTAAAAAAATAAAATAAATAAAATAAAAGTGACATCAGTTAAACACAGTGAGACTGCTGGTCAAAACAGCACATCGTCAAAGCTTATTAAAAGCACATAAACTAAGCTGAAGCGCAGCACCGGATATTACCATGACTACACGCTCCGGGGCGAATAAAGGAAAGAACGCGATGTCCATTCGTAAACAAAGCGAGATGATTACTTCCGGTCGGGCAAGCACATAAAAAACGGGTGGGTGGGTGAGCGGAACAGAGCGATTACCAGGCACAGCGATAAAGAGCAGGATACTGCTTCAGAAGTCGGGCATCCTGCCTAAAACTAATCTGAACTGAGATTGGGCTTCGGCGACACACGTCTGTCTCGGATAGAAACGGACACAGGAAACTACTCGGCTGAGAAAGACCCCCTTCGTGGAATTCCGTTGGATGCGTCGCCATGATGGAGCGAGAGCCAGGAGAAGCGAGGAATAGAGCTGCAATGTGCTATCCATCCCTGTATACTACTGCACTCATTAGAACGATAAAGTTACACTACCCAAGGCTACTTATTTTACTTTAACATTTTGCCATATGTAGTAAGTGATTTGTAGAGTTCAAATGACAGATGACCCACTGGATTTACCCTGGAGCAGGCACCAAAAATCTAGGTGCTTAAATGTCATAATGTCTGATAAAATGTTAACAGTGGTTTAGTGATTAGCATGTTTGCCTTGCACCTCTGGGGTTGGGGGTTTGAATCACGCCTCCACCCTGTGTGTGTGAAGCTTGCATGTTCTCCTCGTGCTTCTGGGGTTTCCTCCAGGTACTCCAGTTTCCTCTCCTAGTCCAAAGACATGCATTGACAGGCATTTCCAAATTGTCCACAGTGTGTGAATGTGTGTGTGATTGTGCTCTGGAATACACCCTGGATGAGATGGCAATCTACTGCAGTGCACCATGTACACACACATTAACACCTTGGGGAAATTTAGCATAGCCAGTCTGCCAAAAAAACAGCATGTTTTTGGACAGTAGGATGAAACCAAAAAAGACATGGGGAGAACATGTGAAACTCCACATGGAATGTAATCCGAGCTCAGGATCAAACCGGGGACCCTGGGGCTGTTAGGTAGCACCACTCAATGCTTGTGTCAACATGCCGCCCATTAACTGATGTGTAGAGTTCAAATGGCAGAGGACCCCCTGGACTTACCCTGGAGTAAGAGCCAAAAATCTAGCAGGCAGGAAAAAAAAACATATTAACTTCCTAATGTAAAGAGTAAAGACACAATACAATGGTCATTGCCATTCAGGTTTGATGTCTTGTACTGAAGTCATACACCTCTATATGTGGAGGCAGAACATATAAATACTTGCTTAGAATAATAGAAAGAATGAAATCACATCATGATTGACATTAAGTAATATATAATGGCATAAAGCCAGAAGGGAATGTTGAAGGAGGATGCTTTACAAAAAGGATGATTTTTCTGCCTTTAAAAAAAAAAATATTTCAAAAACAGGGGGATGGGCATCAATTAATAAAATTGAATAAAAGAAGACTTTCCCTTTCTGTTCCTGAACAGTCATAAACATACAAATAAACACTGCTACAAGGACAGCAAATTTACAGTAGTCCCCGTGGACCCTTTCTTGAAAATGTAACCTCAATCCAGGATAATTGTGGGCCCACTCCAACCAGGGGTCCTGTGACATCACTTCCACTGACTGTGATGTTTGTGTGTGAGATCGCCCAGAAGAGAAGCAATATTACGCCATAGGAAATTCACATGTAATGAAGGAACACACAGTCCCAAACTCAATACTGTTTGTTCTGCCAGTCTCACAGGGGGTGCCTCTAGAACATTAGGCCTTCACAGGAAAGAGAATTCCCTAAACAGAAAAAAAAACTAAACATTTGATAATACTTAGGCCATTGAATCATGGGGGAACTATATACAGAATTTCTTAGATACTTTTTAAAATATGGTCTTGGAGTAAAAATGGTAAGATTTCAGCATGAAATCTGAAGTGAAGTGAAATGCTAAATTTACCTGTGCAGTGCTTAAAATATTTGGTCACATGCCCTGTAAGTGTTGGTTATAGAAACAGGTTTAAAACAATCACATATTACTGCAACTCACAAAGACAGCCATCTCATTGATCCTCTGATCTTTCTCCTGCTGGTTTTAATCCTCTGTGCATTTCCCTCCTGATGCCTTTACTAATCACTAACAACATAGAGAGCTCTACTTCTGCCTTCTGTTCTAACTTCTGCCTTAGGCATAATCTCCCAGTTGAGACCAACGTAGGAACTTTGAGAGCAATTCTCTGATTGTCAAGTTTCCTCTGGGTTTTTACAAAAATTTGGACCTGAGCATAATGAAGTCATATTCCCCAAGAAGCAGATTTCGGACCAACCTACTATATAAAAGTAGGTGCAGTGTCTCTGAAGACTGTGGATATATCATTCAGCTTGTGACTTGCTGTACGTTTCCTTCTCTGGACCAGAGGTGGCTATTGGCGCTGATCCAGGCGTGACACTGACAGTGCCTAATAATGTATAACATGCTGGCAAATAACATTACTATTATTATCTGGTCTGATAGTACATGAACATCAAATCAAAGAGCTCTTGTGATAAAGCAGTGTGTGCTTTGCCACAATGTCTTGATAAAGAAAATAAATACAGGCTTTGCCTCAGACTACCTTAAAGGAAAAGGCTAGAAAAAAGATAACGATGAATCATAAAAACCTTACCTCAACACACCCAAAATCACCCAAAATTTCACAATCACACAATTATAATGGCTTTATTTCATGTGGTGACACCCGCACAATTATTTCTCTTCATAATATAATGCAATATTTAACTTTTATTTGTGATTTGGTCTTAGGAATTAAATGAACTCATCCCAAACAATTCTAATCTACTTTATCAAGCACAAATGCTAGCTATTATTATTAAAAACCACAAACCAATATATTTTTCTAATTAAATCAATGTTTAACTGTATAGCAGCTTTTAACAATGGAATGTTTTAATTTTAAGTTTTTGTATCAAACTGAAGTCAGTCCCTCCAGAATTCTGCGAATTTTTGCGATCGCAGATATGAACACAAAATCAAGCAATCTCACCAATATTCAGAGGAGCTTGCAATTTGTCAAAATTACTGAATATCTTCCGCAGATTTATGCCAAGACGCGTCATGTGATGCCACCACAATGTGCATTCAGCCAAAGCCCTCTTTTATTTACGGGCAAAATACCATGCAAAACAATTTTGTGCAATTGCAATTATGCCAATTCAATTAGTTTTATGCAAAAAAGCACAAAATACTCTGCAAATTGCATCACAACGTTTGGAAAAACAAACAAACTGCAGTACAATCGAGCATTTTTGGCTGCAAAAATCACAAAAAAAAGTTTCTGTACAGACTGTGACATTATCAGCTGTTCGATGTAAACAGCTCTTAGCAATTGCTGTCTTAAGGCTATCCAAGAAAGAACATCCATCCATACAGCCATCTTAATGGTGTCTGTGTGCTGCTATCTACAGTAAATCCATGATCATGTGTAGACAAGCCATGTGGGGACTTATTTAGCAGCAGCAGTGAATGATTTTCAGGTGAACATTGCTGCAAGCAGAAGTGGGTCCATGAGGATGAGGGTCCATGAGGATAAGCAGGTCTCAAGTGCAGAAGGAGTATACCTTTCCGATCAAATTGGTCTTTGCATGTGCTGTTTCTAAAGGGCAATAAGGATTTTGGGGGTTTTATATCCTGCCATATACTGGCAACTATCACCTTTCAGACTGGGTCAGTGAACCTATCGTGTGTCATAAAGCTGTACTGTACTGTACATAAAGCTACTGTAGCTGTAGCTAGTTAAGGAGATTTGTGACTTTGCAGATACAGAACAAATTGAGGTTTTATGATTCCTCCAAACTGGAAGAAATTCCACATTTCAGAAAATAACTTGGGATTTACCGTCCATTGAGTGGACGGTAAGTGGGAAGTGATGAAAACTGTAATAATTCAGATTCTATGATGGAAGGTTGTGTTCGAATCCCATGACTACCACAGAGCCAATGCTGGCACTCAATCCTGGACTGTATTCTGCCTCAGCTGTAAGTCACATTGGACAAAAGTATCTGCCTAATGATTTTATCAAAATGAGAAAGGTAGAGGGCAGACTATACAGTATTTGGGCATATGAGTGTGCATATGAGAGTTCAACCAAATGTAGCTGATGTTCAAAATATTTATTGCTATGTCGCATACAGACAGACTATACGATAACCCACTCTAACCACAAAACTCTGTCCTTGTTAATTCTCCACATTGTCCAGTAACTCAATTATTGACAAGCTTGCATCGATTTTGCAGTACACATTACTAAGCAGTTACTGTAAGCTCTCGCTGGAGACCACTTTTTTCTCTGGTAGATTGTCAAATGGCTGTCAAAAGTAGTGGATGACTTATGAAGTACAGCAGTCAGCCTCAGCAGAAAATCATGGTGTGTGTGTGTGGTTTAGATGCAAGAACCACTGATGGGAAGTGACTAAGGGAGAAGCGTAGTGTAGCATATTTGAAGTGTTGCAAATAAAAAGAAAACTGATTGGAAATCATAACATGTGAAAATAAAGCATCAAAGTACATTAAAGGAATACTCCTATCTATACAAAGCTCATCTATATTTTGTGGTGGTTGCCATGGAAAAGAATTGGAATCTTGGAAAAAAACAAACAAACAAAAAAACCTGTATATACCTTTCAGCACTGATGTTGCCTTTCCAGATGTGCAAGCTGCCCATTCCATAGGCACTAATGCACCCCCATACCATCAGAGATTCAGGCTTTTGAACTGAGCACTGATAAAAAGCCGGATGGTCCCTCTCCTCTTTAGTCCAGAGGACGTGGCGTTCATGGTTTCCAAAAAGAATTTCAAATTTCAATTTGTCTGACCACAGAACGGTTTTACACTTTTCCTCAGTCAATTTTAAATAAACTTTGGCCCGGAGAAGACAGCGGCGTTTCTGGGTCATGTTCACAAATGACTTCTTCTTTGCATGATAGAGCTTTAAGCATCATGTGTGGATGGCATGGTGTTCACAGACTATGAGTTCTGGAGGTGTTTCTGAGCCCATGCAGTGATTTCCATTATAGAATCATGCCTGTTTTTAATGCAGTGGAGGGCTGAGGGCCCGAAGATCACGGGCATGCAATATTGATTTTCACCCTTGTCCCTCGCACACAGAGATATCTCCAGATTCTCTGAATCTTTTAATGATATTAGGTACTGTAGATGATGAGATTTACGTTGAAGAACATTATTCTGAAATTGTTTCACGAATTGTAGGAGCAGTTTTTCGCAGATTGGTGAACCTCTACTCTTCTTTACTTCTGAGAGACTGCCTCTCTAAGATCCTTTTTTTTTTTTTTTATACCCAATCATGTTACTGTCCTGCTGCCTAATAACCCGAAGCTGTTCCTTTTTAGTAACGCTTACTTTTCCAGCCTTTTGTTGAGCCCGTCCCAAACTTTTTTAGACTGTTATGGCCATCAAATTAAAAATTACCATAGTTTTTCCATAAACTGGTACATTTCCTCAGTTTAAACATTTTATATGTTTTCTATGTTTCTATGTTTTGTGAATAGCATATGGGTTTGTGCAATTTGCAAATCATTGCATTCTGTTTTTATTTACATTTTACCCAGCGTCGAAACTTTTTTAAATTGGGGTGGTAAATGTTACAGAAAAATGTTTGTATGTCATTAAAGAAAGCAGCATATTACATAAGAGACACTTTTCAGACAAATAAACACAATGAAGGCTGCTGGGTTTTTAAGTGCGGCAGTCAAAATCTCCAGATGTACCATGACTGGTCCTGCAAGATGCTCAATAAAACTTACAGCTCATTTCCTTTAAAGCTGCACAAATTGTACCAGAGACTACTATTTGTATTTTTTTTCATCACACCAAATATTGATTTTGATTCATTTACTACTGTTTACTCCTGTATTGTACACAAGAACAGCTTTGCTAGGACGTCTGCTTCCTTTATTGTTATACCTTTATTATGAGTGTAGTTTTGAATTTTTAAGTACAATTGCATTAGAAAAATGGAAAATACAGAGAATGATATGAATAAGTGAGATTGGGGCTTCATTTGTTCTCCATTTGGTTGAATGGTTTTCAGGCTGCTTCAATGACACATCTGTCACAAGTTATCAGCAGTGACTGAGAAGGCACATACGAAATACAGTCACGGGTGCAATGAATGTGAACAAGATGGATTATTCACCGCAGTAAAAGTAAAAATTACACAAAAGGACAAACGACAAGACTGTAAGTTTATGAGTTTTATATTGACCATATTTAGCATGTGGACGAAGCAGTATAAACCCTGTAGACCATTACAGACTTGGTAGACATCAGTCCGACTGTAAGGTATAGTGGTAATAGTTTCATTGTCGAGCTACTAATAGATGTTAAAATGTTGCCATCCCATTTATTATCAGAACCAGCCGTCACTGGTCCGTGGTGATCACACACACACTACAGATGTAAATGATAGAGATTAGGCTGAAAAATGCTGGAATACTCCTTCAAGGAGATGATACAACATTATGTGGATGTATACATGTACATGCATCAACACCCACACACACACAGGAAGGAGGAGTCTTTATCCCTCTAGACAGAACATTGCACCATCTCTGAGGATTCCATTAGTAGCCATGGTAGCGCACACACATGCATTATGCAAACATGTGTGCAAACACACATCGGTACACATCCGAATAAGACCGTTGCCTCAAAATCTCTGAGGGAACTGCAATGCTCAGCATAAACACATGATGTAAGTTCAAGGCTTTATGAGCATATAAAGCATACTATAGGTCTAGATTGAGCCTGTATGCAAGAAAAACTGAAATATATTAAGCATTCAAATGTGCAAACAATTCAAACTCAATTCAATGGTGGGAAACAATATTGAAATGTGAGGCTGGAGCGAGACCAGTGAAAACTGCGCGAAGACTCAGGAAAAGAACATAATGACTTTCAGAACAGCTTTAGAAAACAGGATTCATTCCCACTGCCGTCAAAAGTTTGTTTTTCATCGCCACTTTTAACAGTTTTTGTCCAGCTGTTGACATTTACTTGAATAGCAGGTATCATTAGATAGGAAAATGGTTCCAAGTCGGCACCACAAGTGACTGATAATGAGCTTATGGAAAATGGAAAATCATGCATCAATAGCACAGGAACACTGTGAGAAGTCACAAAATTTACACACAAAACAACAATTACCATAAGGAGCTGAGGACACCGAGGTCTGAACGTTCTTTTTTTTTTTTTACCTCACGCATAATATCTCGAGTTGTCAAATTCAAACTTGTTACAGCAACATCCTGATTGTGCAGTCGCTGAATGTAGCTAACGATTTGGAAACTCTTTTCAAGAGTACCTGATAACCAGTGATGATTGGTTCTGACCTAAGAGCAGCCAAAGAGGACACTTTATGTTCAGCTCTCGAGAGACACTACACTTCCATTTTTCAGTGACTTGAGAGATTCGTAGCACACATCTGACATAGATATGATATAAATTTTGGAGAACATATTATATACATTCACAGGCCATTTTATTAAGAACACAATTAGAACAATTATTAGCAAATTATGTGGCAGCAGCACAATGCATAACATCATGCAGATACAGGGCAAGAGATTCAGTTCATATCAAACATGGTCAAACAGATTGAGGACAATTGTGATCACAGTGACTCTGACTGTTGCATGGTTGGTGGGAGATGCACAACCATCTATAGGCTTAACACAGAATGTTGCAAAAAAAACCCCAAAAACAACTTCTGGTGAGTGGCAGGAAACAGAGAGAGAGATCAGAGGAGCATGGCCAGATTGTTTGGAGCTGACACGAAGGCTATGGTAACTCTAAAATAACCACTCTTTACAACCGTGGTGAGCTGAAAAGCAGGTTCAGCACATGTGGACCTTGCAAAAAAATTGTTTTTCCTGGTTATGGCCCTATAGTATGCTACAGGTGCATATAATCACCTGTTTCATGTTGCACGAGAGCCTTGAAAAACAGCCACACAGTGAAATAACAACTGATGTACACGGCTGAATTAACACCTACAATGTTTATAAAAGTCCACCTGTACTGTAAAAATTAAACTAACACTGCAGCTGTTAATTCAGAATTTGGGATTTTGCTGTGTACTACAGATTAGATAAATGTCAGACAATGTTTGGATGTGTGCACAAATCATTTTCTTCCACTCGCAGAAGACACCAGCCATTCTTTTTTTACTGCTGTGTTTTAACATGCGTGATGCATTGGTTCTGGGCCTCTCTGAGCGCTTATGAAAGATTACTGCAGGAAGCCATAATCCCCAGAGGCCAGCGGAAATGGGTGCTTCAGTTCACAGTGTTCTAATCTAATAGCTGATGATGTTGCTGAGTTGGAGGACACTAAATCTTTTAAATAAAGCAGCAGAGATGGATGCAAGCAGGTGATGGGCTTGGATCATGGAGGCATCAGTTTGCAGGGGGGTCTAAGTTCATCAGAGCAGGTGTTAATTTTGGACAAGTGTCATCTGTAGGGAGAGAAACGACATGTGTATTAGTATAAGTACTAATATAGATTGTGTTTTTAGTGTTTTTGTTCACAAGTTTTGCAATGTTTACACACACTCCCACTCATGGCCTTTGCAGCCAAACTTTCTTTCTTCTTCTTTTATCCCCTAAGACGACCCGTTAAATTTCCTCCAGATGGTTTCACTAGCACAAAGAGCACATTGGTTAGACCTGTGCAGATTCAAAAAAAAAAAATATATTATAATAATGCAACCTGGCATATTAATGGTTGAGTGCAAAAGTTCACATCCTCGTGTTGTTTTTTAATTAATAATAACCCAATTATTTACAATGATTTCTTTACAAAAATATGGAAACTAAAACATTGCACCTGAGAGGGTCTTGTTGCTATAAATCACAATTGTAATTTTGTGCTAATCCGTGAAACCTTGCACTGGACTGTAGTCTGTATGAGACCTCAGTTAACAGGTGCTTAAAACGAACACATTTGCTTTTGGTTAATAAATAGGTCCTATACGGATAAGCTGAACAAAGAAAGAAATGTTTATTTGTCTGCATATATTTATATATATATGTATCGATGCATTGCTTAGAAGGAATTAGGCGCGCGAACCAGCACGCGCACCACGTGCAGCACGTCAGCGCACGTGCGAAGAATAAACAGCAGCTCACGTGCACGACAACTGTCATCGAGCTCGTGCGTTTGGAGCACAGCTGCTCCCAGAAACCGCAGTTTGCTCGTCCCTCTATTTATACACACGGAAGCTACGCATGAGATAAAAGAAAATCCCATCACGTTATTGCATGAAAATATCGCGTTATTATGTGGAAAAACATCATCACGTTATTACGAGAGAGAGAGAGAGAGAGAGAGAGAGAGAGAGAGAGAGAGAGAAAAAAACAACAACAACACCACCCGCATTATTTCGCAAAATATCGCGTTATTACGTGAAATATCGCGCACGAGATAAACATGTTATAAAAGCTGCGTAACTGAGCTTGTTTATACAATATATCCGTTACCGGTTACCGGTTCATAGGATTTGGACTAGAATTTGTAAATGTTTTATTTCATGTTTGGCTTAGAACACAATGAGATTTTAATGTCACTGAGTGTTTATGGTATTGGTATTGTCATTAGTGTTAAGATATTACGAAGTCAGTCCTCATAGAGGTTGCTTTAGTTCCAGCAGATCAACCTGAACCACACCGGAATCGTCATGGTGACACACTGCAGCATTTTAAATGTATACAGGATGGGATTGTTGTTACGCAAAATGCTTCGATTAAAACTTTGGTCCTAGCAGCGCGATATTTGGCGAAATAACGTGAAGTTTTTCCTCATTATAACGAGATATTGAATATATATATATATATATATATATATATATATATATATATATATATATATATATATATATATATATATATATATAATACACTGCTCAAAAAATAAAGGGAACATTTGGAGTTACATTGTGCTGTTTAAGTGTTCCCTTTTTTTTTTTCGCAGTATATATATTTTTTCATACGTGGCAGCACATAGCTTCCGGACATACACACTTAGCAGGAAACCCCCAAAAAGCACTGCATTCCGGCCAAACAGCAGCACCGGAACTCTGTTACGCAATCTCTTATGCGCGCGCAGGGTGAGCGCAGGGAGGGCGGGGCCTGGCGGGAGCGCGCAGTGCGCATTGTATTGAGGGAACTAGAGCTCGCGCAAGGAAGTAAACAAGTCCACGTGCTCGGAGCCCCGCCCCACACCCTTTTAACATCAAATCGCCGTTAATCTCTGAGGAAGAAAACAGAAATGGGACTTTTCTTCTGAAACCCAAGGAACACACTGAAATAGTCCACTGTGTAGCTTCATTTAATTCGACTACAATCAAATGCAATGATTTGCACACCATTATGACAAAATGAAGCAGATGTTAAGATATTAATAGTGAAAAACTTGCTTAAAAGCTTGCATCTTGTTTTCTGATATCGATAACCTTTATTAATTTGTATTCCCACACTTCAGTGTGGCTGGTCGTGATATTATATGGAAGGGCTAAAATCAAATTTCTCAACAATGAAGCTTTGATTGGACTATGCGTGCTTAGTCTTAACCAACTTTTATTTTTTCCTCAAATGGACGATAGTACGATAGAGCAAAACCCCCACCTTGTTTACATTCATCATCCCCACAACCGTATTTCACATGTGACTTTTCAGATTCTGCTGTTGATATATTATGAATATTAGCTCAAATGGAGATCAGATCTAGGAGGGGTTTCACACAGTATAATCACCTGATGACTGTCACTGACAGGCTGCATGAATCTACAGTCTGAGTTAGAAGGAATTCAGGCTCAGTCTCACTTCTTCATAGCATACTATGTAGTTACCTTACGACAATTTGTGGTGCTGTTGTGTTTTGTTCCACAAAAGTCCATAATGATATGCTTTAAGACATTTATTAACAGTAACTAATCTGATGTGGGGGCCAAAAATAAAACCTGATAGTGATGTACTATTTATTTATTTGTTGTAAAATCTTTTTGTCTTTGCCCTGCTAGCCCATTTTATACCAGCCACAATGTTAACATTTTCCATAAGCTCATATAATATGAGGTCTCTGATGTCACAGTAGTCTTGGTCAAAACCACAACATAGTACTGACACTAACCAAAAGTTCAGTCTGACATCAAAGCTTGAGTCTTTCTAGGAACCCATTTACAGAGAACCCATTCAGCATGCTTCCATTGTCTCTGCTCTTTTGTACTTTTCAGTTTATACACTTAAACTCTAGGCTTATTTAGTCATGAGAGCACATTATTTAGTAACTACAATGAATTATTAATTAACTGTAGTAAAACTAATAATAAATGTATATCATGACAAGAGATAAGGAATGTAAGTATGGATTTCTGACTCTAACATGGAGTTAAAGAGGTTATGAAGTATATGAAGTGAAGTGAGTATTCGCAAACCTTTGATCAACAGTGAACTTAATGTCCACAGTTTCTGTGTGTGTTTATGTATGTAAAGTACCGTACAAGTGTTATTGTATTGCTACAAGCCAAGAGAACTTGACAATTGACAATCATTTGACAATCTCATCATCTTTATCGCACCTTATAAAGTCAGAATTTCCCCATTTTAACATTTCAAGTAGAAACAATACAATTTCATTAATGCTAGCCTACCTTTACAAATCAGTATAAGAGATTATACAGGATAGAAATGTTATATTCCCAGGCAGGTAGTTTTTCATTGAGGTTCTGGTAAGAGGGTGCTCTGAATGTAGTCCTAACATCAGGGAACATCCTATAGAATGTGCTGCATTTTCCATTAATGTATGCACAACTGCCAAACATATAGGTCCAAACAACTTGCTAAGAGGATCTATGTAAACAGGTACAGCATGATACAATGCCCAAATTACTATCCAGAAATCTTTATAGCTGATCTTAAGGTCATGTTGAAAATCTCTCATGAGCCGGCTGTCATAATTCTGCTATTTAGAAGACACAATATTATGCCTTTAGGTTTGTGGAACCTTGAGAAGCAACTCATCAGTCCTACTCTCTATGTAGACAACAGCGAATAGAGGGGCGGCAGTTTCCATGGAAACACACTCATGTGTAATGACAATAAAATATTTTCTATTTATAAGAGAAAATACATGGTTAGACTGAACTATATTTGTACTTATACAGAATGTGGGTGCCTGTAGCTATTGAACTTTCTTGTATTACATGAGTGTATTTTTGAAATTTATTTAGGAACACATGTAGGTTTATACTGTCATGATATTTACTGTGACAATATTAAAAGCCACCCACAAGTTTTTATTCAGGGAATGTAGCTAGAATGTTGCCTTCCTCTGAATAAAGTTTTGTTGAAAAGGAACATGCACTTGTGCACACATTGCTCACAGATGTTTGTGTATGCGTACGTGCACGTGTACATGATTGTTTGTGTGCGCATAAACACGTGGACTGATAAGAACCTTGATGTGGAATTTAGCACCAGCTACAAAACAACTTAGTTACAGTCTCTCCTATTTCACCGCATGTAATTGAAAGGGATTTAATTCCAGGCGGAATTAACAACTATGCACATTATAATGCACAAAATATTATTGTGATATTAAGTAAATAAAAAAAACATGACAGGGCATGCTGTTATAGGAAAATAATCAACAATGTGGTGGTGTGATAATATTTACCGATTCCCTGAAGAATTTAATTCATAGATATGTGCTAGAAATGACAAACAGTAGTTTCCTCACCAGCCTCTCCTTTTGTCTGTCTTGAAGTTAATAAGACAAAACAAAAACAAATGAACAAACAAAAAAACAAAACAATGACAACAACAATAAAAACGCTGCTTGTCTTGTCTGAGAAACCGGAATGCACTTTCCCATGGAGGAAAACTCACTGACTGTTACAAAGTGCTGATGCTGAAGACTTCACCATATCAAGAATGAAATGATTTTCTTTGTTAAATATCAACCCATTTTGAACTATAAGTTCTTATTATTATTACGTTCTTTTGAATTGCTATAGAAACAACATATTACAGTGAACAATTCTTACCAATCACATTTGAGAATTAAGCAGAGCTGCGCTATAATGCATATTATGCATGAATATAATTTATTGACACAGGAGCAATGGACATCTGTTATCATACTCTCATTTTCTCAGACAAGGACCAAAACTGTATGAAGAACAAATCTGGTATATGTTTAGTTCCTTTTTCTAACATTTTCACATAGCAATATCCACCAGACTGAAATCTGCTAACATTGTGAGGACATCTGTATTTAGCCGAGATGAATCGCAACCACGTAAACAACCGTGTCCTAATTAATTTAAAAATCATTTAAAAGATCCAGGTTCTTTCTTTCACTATATACAGTAGTTACGTGGGCTGAAAACTGTTTGTGACAATTATCTTTGTTTTCTTACCATGACTGTACATTCTGGTACTGAAGGTCAGATTATTTCCTCCTGATTAATTCTCTGGAGGTTGCGTGTTGTTTTTACTTAAGTGGTACATAGGGCATGAACATTTATCCTGTAAACATTTCTGATATTAAAGTAAAAAGCAGAAACGTATTCTTAAGTTAGCTGTCATTTTATATTCTGCTTTGTTAATTGCTACTGATGTGCTTTTCAATAACAACTGATACCTAACAGTATCACAAAATATTAGGTTGCTTAGAAGAAAAGTATTATAGTTTTATAGTCAGTTTGCAGGCAATTCCAGTATTTCACATGCTGCGATGAGATATGATCATGTTTTTTATGACCTTAGTGACAAAAACAACAAGCCAATTATCTCCCACACACACACACCGCTGCTAGAAACAACATGTCTGTGAGTGTTTATGAGTTTCAGCGTAGTAAGTCAGGTAAACAATGGTGGCATAGATTGTGTTGCCTAAGGTGAATTATGTAATGTTACATGAGAATGTCATATCATTGCTTCATCCACAATTTTCCTTCCCTGCAAGGGAGTGGCTTAGTATGTGTGTGTGTGTGTGTGTGTGTGTGTGCTTGTGTGTGTTTCTTCTTGGTACGTATGTACAATCAGCTCCCACTTTACTTATCCTGGCCTTTGTCACTACATGCTATGAAGGTAAACAGCCTGATCTGCAGCTTGAACACGGAGATGTAGAACCGCACCCATGTAGTAAACAAGTCATTAATTTTTCTCACACCTTGTCTTCAGCAACACCTGCTAAATGTTGCACGGACAACATGACCAGACTAATATAAAATGAAATGAACAAACATCTCAGTACCACGCACTCCATAATCCAATATTTGGTTGGTGCAAATAATTTCTGAAAAATTGCACAAGCTAAATCATACAGTATTTTATAAATAATTAAGGTTAGAGAAGCTTGGTTAGTGCTTATGAGTTTTCTTAATATTTTTTTCTTTGGAAATCCGTGATAATTGCTCGTTTGCTACATAAAGTATGAATTTGGTGATGATTAATAAATCAGGTTTATTATTCTACATTTACAGTGCAAACAAAGCTGAGCAGTTAAATGCGAATTGCATTGCTTAAAGGCCAAACAGTGGCTTCAATTGTAATCTGTTGATGTCTTAAAGAATAATAGAGGTTTGAAAAGATGGGTGATTTTTGTGCTCAAAGCTGCAGTTTTTTTTCCAATGTCAAATAAACGTCAAATACATACATACACACATACATATATTCATTTACATCCAAATACATATTTCCTTGTAAAACTACACACATTGTACTGGAGACTACTATTTTTATTTTTCTCACATCAAATATTGACTTTGTTTCACTTAATTCTGGAGTTGTAAAGAAATTACGTAAAGCGGAACATAATAATGACATAGCATGATAATTGTCTAAGAATCAAAATTATTATTAAAGAATTAAATCAAAGAATATGTCCATGTGGAATTGAGGTCCAAAACTATTTCATGGTACTTCAAGTGGTGCCACCTTAATCAATCTCCAGGCTGTAGCGTCCAGTTGATGAGTCCTCCATCCAGAGGTAAGGCATCAGGATGGATCAGGCAGGTCCGGAGAGCAGAAAGCGTCAGGATCACTGGCATCTCCATAAAATCACGAGTGGCTCGACAGAAGGAGAGAGGGATGGAAATCTGTGTACTTTGTGTAAAAGAAAGTCTGTTCATGGTAGGCTTGATTAAACAATTTTGTTTTCAGCCTAGATTTAAACACAGAGACTGTGTCTGAGTAACGAACACTAATTGGAAGGCTGTTCCATAACTGTGGGGCTTTGTAAGAGAAAACTCTTCCCCATGCTGTAGCCTTCACTATTCGAGGGACCGACAAATAGACTGCACCTTTTGATCTATGCAGGCGTGGTGGATCATAGAAGACCAAAAGTTCACTTAGATACTGTGGCGCGAGACCGTTTATTGCTTTATAGGTCAGTAGTAGTATTTTATAATCAATGCGAAATTTTACTGCAAACCAATGCAGTGTGAATAAGATCAGGGTGATGTGTCATACTTTCTGGTTCTAGTAAAGACTCTGCCACATTCTGGACTAACTGGTGCTTGTGTATGCTCCTACTGGAACAACCAGACAGTAACGCATTTCAATAATCAAGCCAAGAGGTGACGAAAGCATGAACTAATATTTCTGCGTCATGCAATATTTCTTAGACGAAAGAAGTCTACTCTAGTAATATTATCTACATTATCACACCATGGTCTTTTACTGCTGCTCATGATGAAACAGAAAGTCCATCCAGAGTTACTATGAGATCAGAAAGCTTACTTCTAGCTACATGTATTCATAGTAAAAGTACTTCTGTATTATAAGAATAAGTAAAAGGAAGTTAATAAGAATCCAATGTCTATCTGAATGGTGTGATAGAACAACTTTTGCTTTTACACACTTTATGCGTCATGTTGATCTTTGACCCCCTGGGAGTAGGAGAGTCACCTAGTATGAGCTGCAATCCCATTACTTACATTGGAAGTATCAGCTTCCTGTTCAACTAACAGATGAAAGTGGGAAAGAAAGAGAGAGTGTTTGCATGGTTTGCTTGGCACTGTAAAGCAGGGTATTATTGTGAATCTCTGAACTGACAGAGCGGAGCAGAGCAACACTGAGGCCTGAATTAGAGAAAACACATCACAAGTGACTAATAGTGTGACGAGAGTACCAATAAACTTTATGCACGCCACTTTTAGAGTATTTACAGCAATGATCAATCTGCACTCTTAAAAATAAAGGTACCAGGAATTGTTATTCAGAGTGATGCCCAAACAGAAACATTTTTGGTTCCCCAAAAAAAAAAAAAAAAAAAAAAAATACAATTCTATATGAATATTACAAACGTAGTTTCTATAAATTAATATAAAAAAATTGAAGAATTTTTTCCCCAGTGAGGGGGGGGGGGATGCGCAGTGCTTCGTGGCATCATCCCTCTGCTCTGTACTGACTGAACCATTTCATCCATAATTTACATTTCTCTCTTCCCTCTCACCGCCCTCCCCTCCGCCTCTCTCTGTCAGTCTATTCTGAGTCTAAAGAGGACAGGAACAAGGCTGGGGAACACAGTGTACCATGGTTCTGCGCAACATAATCAGCCTCTCTCTCACTCTTTCTTTCACACACCTCTCTCTCTTTCACCACACACGTTTGCATTTTAAGCTCACAAGCACACACCATACCCCAGTGACACAACTATTACTTAACAAGTATGCATGTATATTAATAATGCACATATTGACACGTAAATCAGTGACGCATCGTCTCACATCATATACACCAAACCCAGTGCTATATATTTATAATTGGTTATACCAGTTATATCACTGCTGTAATTTATTCCCAGCATCATAAAAAGGCAAGTCTGAATGTGAAATATACTAAATCATATACATAGTTTTCAAGTTTATCTCAGAATTTTTACCTTAAGCATCCTATAGGCCATTTTAATTTGACTGAGTAAATGATTTCCACTTGCTCATGGTATAGAAATTATTAGAGAATCATTTTTTCTCACACACTTACAAAAAGAAGATGCCACCATTCTCTGCTGTTCTATCCACAAGAATGAATAAGAGCCTAAAAGCCATAAAGATCTCCTCCACCACAGACTGTTGCATAATGCTAACTGGTGACCAATCATATGCTAGCATGTTTCACTGAGCCAGTCCTTTTAGCTTGGTCATGATGAGAGAAACCTCAAAAAACATTATGTGTATAATGTGTTATAGAAGATCATCAAAATTGGAGGGAAGACCTATATTTAGACATAAAAATGAAAGGAACAACCCAGTGGCTCTGTAATGCTGTGTGCATTTATTTATTTTCCCGGCGTGCTTTTCATCAACTTAGAGGGAAGGCTCACTAAAAATCAATACATGGCACCAACTGAGGGAATATCTTTTGGAAAAACAGTATTCATCCCTCAAGTACAGTACAGAATCTATGCTAAGGTGCATTGAAGTTTCTCTGGCAACCTAAAACCTTAAATTTTACACCAATTAGCCATAACAATAAACCCTCTGCTTAATATTGTGCTGCCAGAACAGCCATATCCCATTGAGGCATGGCTTCACAACAATTAGAAAAGTGTACTGTGGTATCTGGCACCAACACTTTAGCAGCAGATCCTTTAAGCAACAATGAGCCTTGGGTGCCCATAACCCTGTCACCTGTTCACTGGTTGTCTTTCCTTGGACCACTTTTGGTAGGTACTAACCACTGCATACAGGGAACATCCCACAAGACCTGCCATTTTGGAGATGCTCTGACCCAGTCGACTAGCCATCACAATTTGGCCCAGAGTCACGGAGATCCTTAAGCTTGCCCATTTTCCCTGCTTCCAACATATCAACTTCAAGACCTGACTGTTCACTCGCTGCTAAATATATCCCACCCCTTGACAGGTATCACTGTAACGAGATAATCAATATTATTCATTTCACCTGTTAATGGTTTAAATGTTATTGCTGATCAATATATGTTGATTTTTCCTTACATTTGTCACCTCATTTATGGAAAGACACCAATTTATGAATGATATAGCCATGAGAGAAAAATGAGAATGAAAACTTGAAGTCAGTTTCATCACTTAATTCCACAGAATTGGTGCAAATTAAGAGTTGGTAAAGTGTCAAATTTTAGATTTGTTTTGAATCATATCCCCAAACTGGGAAATTCATTAAAGGTACACTAAAATATAAACAAACTACAAACATGGCTGACGACTACAACTCCCAAACAACACTCAGATGGTCACCTTCTCCTGCAGACTAATCACACAAACCTGTTCCTAATGACACTCTCAATTCCACCCCACTATTTAAGAGACTATCTCGCATGCACAATGTCTTCATGAAGTAATATGCTCAGTTGAGCTTTTCTCTGTCATGTACCAAGCATTGGTATAGTGGTTGTTAGCCTGGTTTTTGACTTTGTTTACTCCTTTGACCTTGATTCTCTGCATTGCCTGTTTTGACTGATCACCTGACCTCTGCCTGTTTATAGTTTTGGATTTTTGCTTTACCCTTTGGACTTGTTTTTGCATTAAACTACCAAACCTGCACTTGCTTCTATCCACGCCTCCTTTACATGACAACTCCCTGAATTTTGTGAATAACGAACCAAGGCAGAAAACCAGCACCAAGTTAGTTAGTTGGGTACTAAAGAACCACCTGTTGTATTAACTGAACCATCTCCAAAAACCCCCCATAATTTCATAATAGTTAAAAAAAAAATTTAACATTATGTAACTAACATAGTAATCAATTACTGTTAGTACAATGTCAAATATTATCTAGTAAATAGTAGATGCATACATTGTACTTCCATCTTGTTTTCGCCTTGAATTTCTTTTCCTTCTGTTAATCTGTTGACATTTTTAACAATGTATTATATCATATTAGATAATTTCTTATCCTCTGCCTATATTCACACAATAATTCTGCCCTGCTCTTGGGCATATTTGCTTTTCTTTATGTGGCATGCTCTCTCTGAACTGCTAAATTTGTGAAAAATCTAACATTAGAACATTTTAAGGCTACATTATATGGACAAAGTTTGTGGACACCTAATCATCAGATCTATATGTGGTTCTTTCCCAAACTGTTGCCACAAAGTTGGAAGCACTCAATTGTATAGAATATCTTTGCATGCTGTAGCATTACAATTTCACTTAACTGGAACCAAGGGACCCATACCTGAAAAGTGAAGATATGAATGGTTTGACCAATGGTTTGACCAATTAGACATGGTTTGCCCAGGTTGGTATAGAAGTTGGGTGGAGTCTACAAGATGGAGGAAAAAGTTTAACAACACTTCTTCCGGTTTACGTGTTTAGTTTTAATGCAGAGACATTTGTGTGTTTTTTGGAATTGACATACCTTTGGGGAAAACATTCAAAATGCCATACACTCATATACAGCTATATTTGTTTACCCCAAGCATGTTGTGGCATTAGAGTATTAGAGGTATGAGTTCCTGAAGAAAGAGCTCATAATATGACTCCAATGTTATTTTAGCTTCATACCAACTTGACTTAGCCATGTGGTTCTAAACGCACTTGTGCATATATATCTCGGAACACATTACATGACTTAGTGTAGATGGTCTTTTATAATAATGCAAGTGCTGGATATGGTAGTCAGGCAACCTCACACCCTTAAACTTTTTTGTAGGTGATAATTGAGTTCCTTCTTTTTCACAATTCAGTGTCACTATTAACTCACCAGTGCTGTGTTTCCCTCCTTTCTTTTACACTGGAATAGTGTACCATCCTTAGCCTCAGTTGCTCTTTTTTTTGGATGGAAAAGGCAGGAAGTTGTGTTCTAAAAGCAGAAGCAGTCAGCCCGCGTAATTGTGCCAACTAAGCAAGGGCATTTCTTGGTTTCAAAATGACTAATATGCCGCCAAACACATCCACCCACATTTGTGGTTATTTTTGCCTAACAGGTCTTGTTTTGCATGCTGTGTGTGTTTGCATATGCGTGACTGGATAGACTGTGTGAGAGGTAAAAGCAGAAAAGAGGGGAAGGTGTTTGAATTAAGTTTTCACCACTTCTCATTCCTGGATTTCAAGTAATTAACTTCCAAGCTTCGTATAGAGCTTTTGAATCATTTCTACTGTTTGTCAAATAAATTAATATGAACTCACAAGAGAGACAAATGTAGAACTCATTACGATAATAAACATGTAAAAAATTAAAAATAAAAGATGTTACAAATGTCACCTTGTTTTACTGGAAATAACCATTCATAACTTTTCATACTGTGCCCCAAGTCCTCAACTGAACCATTCATAACCTTTAGTACACTTGAACTGAACTGTTTAATTGAGTGCATTTAGATAGAAAAATTATACTGGAAGGTCTCCAACAACTTGATAAAACATGACACAGACCTAAAGATCCATAAAAACCCACCAAGACCCTCATCTTCGAATGTTCTTACTTAGCAATAGTTATACATAGCTGAACTCCAGCACTCGACTCGATGGGAATAATTTGCGAATGATTCAGTCTCAAATTATCTCATCATACCATTCTCCCACCATCCTTTAATAACAGTGTTGACCAATATGGCATGACCTACCTGTGTATTAACAAGGTATTAACATGGTATTAACCTGTGTATTCCCATGGATTCCATGGATGCTTATTAGAACCTTATATAATGAATTGTTTTTCAAGCCACTGCCCTATCTAGGCGGACTTTATGTGCTGAAGATACTCTGCAGGAGATACATGTGATACAATTGTTGTGAATTTAGATAAAAGTAGGACAGAGGTGCATACAGAGTTGACACGGCTGTTGGCTTTAACAATAACACAATTCCTATTCAAAGACTGACTGTTTTGTTTAGTGTACTGGAGTGATTTTGTGTACTGACCTGATTTCAATAGCAAGAGACCATGTGGTTTATAACCCTGTGCACTCTAGTTGCTCTGTTTTTATCATTACTCCTTGACCATGCACAGTACCTGGTAGCGTCAGGGCACAGTACCCGAGATGATTCAGATTTCTTTAATGAAGCAAAGCAAGCAGGAGTACATAATGCTGGGAAATAAATATTTTTGACCCAGACTTATTCATTTCTCTTTAGTGCCTGCTTCATTTTGATCAGGGTCATTATGGATCTGGAACTTATACCAATAAATTGGAATACATGCTGGATTGGATGGCAGTCCACTGCAGGGCACCATGCACACATATATTCACACATTCACTCGTATCTAGGGTAATTTACTGTAGCCAGTCCATCTACCGGCATGCTTTTGGGAGGTGGGACTAACCTGGAGATCCCAGAGGAAACACAGAGAGAATACGTGAAACTCCACGCAGACAGTTTGGGATTGATCCAAGGACTAGGGAGCTGTGAGGCAGTATTACTACCCACTGAGCCATCTTTTACTAGGTTAATTTGATCAACAGGGTGCCCTGACCAATTTGGTGCCCTTGGAAAGATTTTAGCTGCTGCCCCTTCCATCCATCCATCCATCTTCTATACCGCCGATCATTGTGTTCATACGCTCACACAGAAACTGGATTTTTTTGTCTTAGAGATTTTCTTTCATTTGGAAACAAATCCCCCCCACTTGATGCTGCATCGCTGGGCTCTGACAAGGTAGAGAAGGTGCCTGCAGGTGTGGGATTCAAATATTTCAAAAGTGCATCTGAAGAGAGAACAGGAGTATATAGTTGTTACATTATATTAATAAAATAGCTGCTGATGGTGAAACAATATACATTAATAGCACTTAAGCCACATTATAGCCTAAACATAAATAGCTAGAGTAATTACATCATTCATACACAAAACATGAGTTCAGTGAGCACTTCTCTAGCATGCTGTTTGCTATAATACACATGAGACTAATCAATAATGAAAAGGCTTACAACTATTAATTACAAAAGGGGATGGAAAAGAATCAAAGGAAAAGCATTTGAATTGACTTTTACAGGCAGGGCTAACATCGGCTAACTAGTCTTGCAAATGTGTCAATAAAATGTAGGCCATAGCAAATGTTACTAGTATTGTCCAAAGTAAACTAGCTAGTAGTAACAATGATACAACCACAACTACTATGCAATTAAATAAACTATAATATCACATTACCTCTGTTCAAAGCCCTCTGAGCACCAAAGGGCTTTGGTCTTTTTGATATGTTTGAAGAAGGCTACTGATGCTAATTTATTTTGTTCAGTGACAGTGTCACGTCAAATAACTGAACTCACTCCCCAACAATCAGGTATTCTAACTATGAGGGGGCGATTGATGCACCGGGCCGGGGTGATGCTGTGGGCAACAGAAAATATGAGATATTAAATTATGTTGTTGTGGGCGATTTTTGCTTTTTTTGTTATATTTCAAATAAATGTTATTAAAATAGTATTACCAAAAAAATGATAAAAATCACTCACTCCGCCTATGCCATGGGCCAGACCTGTTGATCAAGTAGGTCATGTCACTGGATCCCCTGGGGCTCCACCTGGCCCAGGCCTGGAACAACTTCCTCAGTTGTCCCTCCATGATGATAAGGCTACTCTAGAACACTACAGTGTGTATTTGGAATGGGGAAGAGTTCAGACTGCCTGACCTAACCTGACACCAGCTTGGGCCTCAGTGAGAAGATACTCCAATATTCAGTAATAAATGTCAGTCTAATGTCACTAATAGGCATTACTAAGCAGCACCCTGGCCTTGGCTGATTATCTACAGTGAGGGAAAAAAGTATTTGATCCCCTGCTGATTTTGTGCATTTGCCCACTGACAAAGAAATGATCATTCTATAATTTTAATGGTAGGTTTATTTGAACAGTGAGAGACAGAATAACAACAAGCAAATCCAGAAAAAACGCATGTCAAAAATGTTATAAATTGATTTGCATTTTAATGAGGGAAATAAGTATTTGACCCCCTCTCAATCAGAAAGATTTCTGGCTCCCAGGTGTCTTTTACACAGGTAACAAGCTGAGATTAGGAGCACACTCTTAAAGGGAGTGCTCCTAATCTCAGCTTGTTACCTGTATAAAAGACACCTGTCCACAGAAGCAATCAATCAATCAGATTCCAAACTCTCCACCATGGCCAAAACCAAATAGCTCTCCAAGCATGTCAGGGACAAGATTGTAGACCTATACAAGTCTGGGATGGAGTACAGGACCATTGCCAAGCAGCTTGGTGAGAAGGTGACAACAGTTGGTGCGATTATTCGCAAATGGAAGAAACACAAAAGAACTGTCGATCTCCCTCGGCCTGGGGCTCCATGCAAGATCTCACCTCGTGGAGTTGCAATGATCATGAGAACAGTGAGGAATCAGCCCAGAACTACACGGGAGGATCTTGTCAATGATCTCAAGGCAGCTGGGACCATAGTCACCAAGAAAACAATTGGTAACACACTATGCCATGAAGGACTGAAATCCTGCAGTGCTGCAAGGTACCCCTGCTCAAGAAAGCACATATACATGCCCGTCTGAAGTTTGCCACTGAACATCTGAATGATTCGGAGGACAGCTGGGTGAAAGTGTTGTGGTCAGATGAGACCAAAATGGAGCTCTTTGGCATCAACCCAACTCGCCGTGTTTGGAGGAGGAGGAATGCTGCTTTATGACCTCAAGAACACCACCCCCAAAACATGAAGGTGGAAACATTATGCTTTGGGGGTGTTTTTCTGCTAAGGGGACAGGACAATTTCACCACATCAAAGGGACGATGGACGGGACTATGTACCGTCAAATCTTGTGTGAGAACCTCCTTCCCTCAGCTTGGGTCACTGTCTGTCTGGAGTTTTAAATGTTCCCCTACAACATTCCAGTAAGTGAACTGGTAACTCTTAATTACCCTGCTTGCATGCATGGTACCCTGCAATGGACTGGGGTCCCATCCAGTGGGAATGTATTCCCACTTTGCTCCCAGTGCTCCTAGTCTCCAGATCAACCATGACCCTGTCCAGGATAAATTGCTTACTCAAGATAAATGAAACAGTGTGTTTTCTCTTGGAGACCAATCAACCTTATTCTCTGGCCAAGAAATTGTATTTGGGGCACATTTTTAAAAAAGAGGAATTCTCTTGTGCAAAGTTTGTTTCCTTTCTGGATTATCTCTGATGTAATACCAAAGGGCTCAACGCAGAGCTGGGTCAGGAAAGGGCCATGACCTCAATGCTTGGTGACGCAAGTACTCGAGTTCATTTTTATGAGTAGAAATGTCTGATGTCTCCATATTCAACCTAAATGGTGCCTATGATCAGATAAATTGTACAAGATGATTGAATCTATCACTAACAGACATATTAGTGATATTAATGTGTCAAGGTCAACTGCAGCACTCTTTGTTTCTCTGCTTTCTTTGATCAGTTTTTACTTTGATAACCAGCAGGAATACAGTTGCTCTTTCAAATTGAGCATATAATGATAATAAAGATTTGTCATGCTGAAACTAAAATAACTTGATCTCCCAATAATATGAGAATTTTCATGTTTTCACCGTGGGAAACATCAAACAATACACACACATACTCAAATCATAGAGGAGTTCCAGACCTGCAGCAGTTCTTCTACTTCTCTGTGTTGTTTATCAGGTCCGGTAGAGCAGCTAGTGAGAAGACATGTTCAATTTAGAAAAGAAGGTTACTGTATACACACGTGTTTATATTCAAACATGTGTTACATGAGCACAGATGGGTTGCATAATATTACACTGTATACTTTATAGAAGTACTTACAACCCCAAAGGGTACCTCAAATAAAAAAATAAAAAAAGCTGGTGTAATAGTACAAATGATAGGTAGATGATGAATGCTTTTTTTTCTTATTCCAGGTCTGTCTACTTTCAAACAAGTGATCCAGTATGGGTTGTTTCCTGGAACTAAAGCCTAACATTGAAATGACGACAAAAAAAAGAGAGAAAAAGTTAACATTACTATCAACCTTGTCCAATAATTCTGTCATAGACCACCACTCATGGACACCTTATCTTTATGATCACCCATGTTTCTATAGTTATGAAGCACTGAACGAGAAAGCACTGAACTGAAAGTCATAATAATAAAAAGTACAACACAGCTAAAAGAGAATATTAACAGAACATTCAGTAGGTATTTAAGAAATTGGAAGCTATAACATGACACTAACTGCATGTCCTGAAGTGTTTTATTCCTCTCATACCACATCAATTTGCCAGAAATGCCAATTTTTTAAATTTATTAATGAAAGATACATCTTGTTGTTTAAAAACTTTTTTCAACGGTTTATAAAGCTGTGGAATGTCTGAGACAAGTTAGTCCCTGTAATCACTAACCACCCCCCGTCTTCTGTCCTGAAAACCCTGCTGTAGCTAAAAATGTACTGACCGTTACAAAGCACTTACCCTGGAGACTCCTTCCCTAACCAGTCCCTCCATTATTTTGCAATTGCAGAAATAAATGCAAAATCCCACAAACTCTGCAGTATTTGGAGTAGCTTGCAATTTTTCAAAATGACCGCACATTTGGTTCAAGACGCTTTTCAGCCAAAAACCCTCGTTGATTCACGCGCATCGAACATGAATACAGCTAAAAAGGTCTCACTTACGAACAAACATCGCAGTGAACGACTGTGGAAAACAATTTTGAGCAATTGCAATATCACCAATTCAAGTAGTTTTCTGCAAAAAAAAACACAAAAACTCGGCAAGCTGTTTTGAATTTTTTGGCCGCAGCAAAAAAAAAAACCCTGTTAAATCCCGTACAGACTAGCAAAATAATAAATATATGTCTCCATATGGAAGACTTCACCATATCAATGATGAAACATTTTTCTTTGTTAAACAATGTGTTTTTTATTCAATCTGTTTATTATTAGCCTTAGATTATGTAGAGAGTTTGCCTTACAAGTCCTGAATGATCTGTTGCTATAGAAACAATAACATACTAGAATGAGCACATTGATATAAATCAGCTGGAAAGGAAAACATGGCACGAGTGGGCCCCAAAATTAAATTCAAATTTAAATACTACATTAAACAGGTTTATCCAGAATTGGATCATAGGCAACAGACGTTCTTCTACTCTGAAGGAAGACCACTTTCTTCATGTCATCTGTACATAAATCTAGGCTAAGGGTCAGTAAACGTAATCAGAGATAACAAATAATAATTACTGATAGCATGAATCAGCACCAGCTACCAGCACTGGTGAGTAAACATAACGTGTCACTTACTTGTTTTCATCCAAACACTGAGGTCAGGTTTGTTTTTGCCCTTATTGGCAGGTTGATGACTCCATCAGTCACATCTCTCCTGGACGTTTCCCAGTGTGTTTGTTCAGAGTGATCTCACAGTGCACAAGCAAACAATGCATGGATGCTGGGAACTGCTGGAGCCTTTTTGGTCAATAATAATGATATCACATGAATCATAAAACAGTGAGTAATCCTGTGAAGATTATGACAGCAACTCTGGGGAAGCGTAGCTCACGTGCGTAAATATGTGTGTTACATCAGCCCTCACTGACCCTGTCAATCACACAACAGAGCTTTGTCACACACCATCCCTGCTTGAAATCCCTACATTTCTCTCCACATACGCATGGTTAGGTTCCGTTTGAAGCAGGCCTCACATTGCTGACGTCACTTGTTTACCACCTTCCAGGTCAGAGCTCATTCTTGTTCTCAGCTGTGAACACCTCCACTGTGTCATAGCACATAAACCCACACCACATGGAGATTATAGAACCCTTATTTCTCTAATAATGCAGGGATGGGCTTGGGGCTGCAGAGGTGGACTGCACATCCAGAGGGTCCTCATCTGCTGCTGCTGCAGATCTGGTGTAAACAAGTCAGGCTTGTATGTGATGGATCCTACTGCGCCTCTCTCTCTCTCTGTATGGTTTCCTGTGTATTGGGGCTCACCCTAGTGGTAAAAAAACACAGAATACTTTTAAATCTTTTGAATCCTTCTTTCCAAAACCCCAATGTGGTTAGTCATGAACTGGGGTGGGAGTAATTGTACTTCATTACTATACTTATGTATTATTTTAGCATATTTATACTTTATATAATTACTTGAGTAATTATCGTTTTTATACTCTACTTACCGTAATTGAATTATCGTACTCTTACATTCCAACAACAAAAACCCCTTGTTGTTTACTCCTTACATTTTTACTCAGAACGTCAAAGAACTTATTACAAATCACAAAGGACTCTTATAATAATAATAATAATAATAAGCTTTATTTTATAAAGCGCCTTTAAAGTAGTTTCTCAAAGCGCTGTACATAAAAACACAAATCACAGAATTAATAAAAGTTAATTAAAACGAATAAAACTGTAATAAAAAACAAATATAAAACAGTCAAAAAGATAATAAGAATCAAAAGCGAGTCTAAAAAAGTGTGTCTTTAAAAGAGCTTTAAAAATGCCAAAGGACTGAGCTTCCCTGAGTTCAAGGGGAAGAGAGTTCCAAAGTGATGGAGCGTAGACAGAAAAAGCCCTGTCACCCATAGACTTAAGGTGGGTTAGTGGAACCGTAAGTAGATTACCCTGAGAGGAGCGCAGTCTGCGATGTGGGGTGTACGGGATTAATAAGTGAGTTAAATATTGTGGAGCCAATCCGTGCAATGCCTTGTATGCTAACATCAAGATCTTAAAATCAACCCGGAACCTGACCGGGAGCCAGTGTAAGGACTTCAAAACAGGAGAGATATGGTCATATCTCCTGCTTCCCATCAGGATCGGTGCAGCAGAGTTCTGAACATACTGCACTTTTTTAATTGCAGTTTTAGAAACTCCAGCTAAAATGGCATTGCAGTAATACAACCGCGTGACAACGAATGAATTGATCAGCTTTTCAGCGACAGATAAGTTTAGCATTGGTCTTAATCTGGCTATATTTCTGAGGTGAAAAAGGAAGCTTTCACAGTGCTCTGAACAAAAAAATCAAAAGTGAGGTTAATGTCAAAAATTACACCAAGGTTCCTCAACTTACTTTGGAACACTAGAACAGAGCCATCACTGGATAGAGACAATGGAGCAGCTTTGCAAATCTGATGACGGGAACCTATAAGCATGACCTCAGTTTTCCCGCTGTTCAGGCACAGAAAGTTATTATTCATCCATTTTTTAATCTCAGAAATACAGCCAGAAAGATAACCAACATCAATGCTTTCACCAGATCTTGAGTGAATGTAGATTTGGGTATCGTCAGCATAAAAGTGATAATGGAGGCCAAGTGTTCGCAGCAGATGCCCAAGAGGAGATAGATAAATATTGAACAGTAGAGGGCCTAGAACTGAACCCTGAGGAACACCAGTGAGCACCTCTTCTTCTCTCATTCAGCCAATACATTTTCAAGATACATCAATAGAATGATGTCTGGGCTCAGTTCAGCATAAAATCAATTGATTCTATTTCAGGTTTGTCAGTGTACCATGACAATTCCTCATCTGCTCCGACCTTGTAATGCAACACAATTACAGTAGTGCTAAAGCTCTCTGAGTGTCTGAATATGGATAAGTCACCAGTCTGCAGTGTGGAACTTCAGGATGAGTGCACCAGGCCTTACCTCAGTAAAATGTTTCAATATGCTGGAGTAAACAAATCTTCATATAAAATGAGGTGTCTCCTTTGCCTCCCTGGAAGGGTGGACTATTTTGCAAACATTAATTGGCTATATTTAACAAAGTTATTTAGTTTATTTTGCTAATGACAGGTTAGACAAGCATCAATACTAGTAGCTAACATATACCATTTTTTTTTAACATAGCAAAATATTTCCATTAGAACTACAACTTGTAACTCTTTGCTGGCTCGTATGAGAAAACAAGGACTCCCAAGCATAACCTGAGTTTGTCTCCTTTCTTTTTACCTTTTCTGATGATTTAATGTAATGTCAATCTTTTGCAGCATTCGTAACACTATTGTCTCGCTTAACAGCTGTATGTAAGGATTCACACACTTTCATTAAAAACAGCTGTGTAATGAACAAATGTAATCGTAAATAGAAGATCAGACACATCGCTTCCTAACTTTTCCACGTGATTATGTGTATAACGTGATCCTGTCAAAACAAACTATATGAAAGTGCATTTCGTTGTTAAACTCTGAATTTGCACGTGAACTCAAGTAAACGTGAACAATGTGAATAAATAAGATTCAATTATTCACGTGAGAAATTTGAAGTGAACCTAAATAAACTGTGTAAAAATATCCCACGTGGAAGCAAAAGGATCATGTGTAAAAGTCACGTGAAAAAAAAAAAACGAGTACACTATTTGCAAAGAAATGTGTGAAACAAAACGTGAGGTTTTTAAGCCGCGTGTGTAAATTTCACAGGTGAATCATAAAAACCATGCATAATACTCAGAGTAATGCCTGCCATAATGTATTTGCTTAATAACATGTACACCCCAAAGTCGTGGTGAAGAATACCTAACCCATGACTGAGTGAGCTCTGATAAATTCCTGTGCTGTCAAAAAAGCTTTGTAGTGTTTTCATGGACATCAACAGACATGTCTGAATCTGTGACATGAAGTGAGGTATTTAGAAGCACTCCAAAGAGTCACACAGGTGTCAGGCTTGTTTTCACTCACACACACACACACACACACACACAAACACACACACTGAATTAATCACACAGTGAATTAATCATGTACAAGGATGAAATATGCCACACACAATCCGTACATTCCTTTCTATAAAATTGGAGCACGCCACAGATTGACCTGATTAAACTCCCAAACACACATGATTAATGAAAACACACCACAAAGAACAGTTAATGTGCTGCCTTTGAACACAATGTTCCCAACAACGTAACAGTGCTTTCTAAAGTATGCTAAAGTATGCTGGCCCCAATTTTTAAACATTCTTAAACCACGAATGAAGTAAATTGCTTTAGCACTGATTGCCATTACATTTGTTAATGACAACCTTTTAAATAAATGTGTGTGTGTGTGTGTGTGTGTGTGAAAAGTTTCCTCCCAAACTATTGGCAAGGTAAGGCCAATTCATTTGTGCTATACACCAAAGACATTTGCATTTGAGATCAAAAGATTGCTATGAGACGAGAGTTTCAGCTTTTATTTCCTGGTATTTATATCTCGATGTGTTAAACAACATAAAACATAGAACCTTTTGCATCAGACAAATTTTTAGGCAAGCAAATGGATTGGAACAGATAAGTGAATTAAAGTAAATAACACTTATTTATATTATGCAATATTTGGTTACATATCAAAATTGCAAGCCTGCAATGAGTATTGACGTCAGCAAATTGTTTGTTTATTCTTTTGTGATGCTTTTCTGGGTTTTTACAGCAGCCTCTTTTAGCTGTTGTTTGTTTTGGGGGATTTCTCCTTCCAGTTTCCTCTTCAGGAGGTGAAATGCTGCTCAATTGGGTTAAGGTCTGATGATTGACTTGGCCGGTATAAAAAAAAAATTGTGTTGGCAGTGTGTTATGTAGGTCATTTGAAAGTCCTTTGTTGAGATGGCACTGTGTTTTGGATCGTTGTCTTACTCCATTATGAAGTTCCATCCGATTTATTTGGAAATATAATAAAGAATGTTTCTGTAAACTTCTGAATTCATTCTCTGCTGCAAAAAAACCTAAAGATCAAGCCCTTCTTTGCTCTGTGTTCAACACCCATGTTCATGTTACGACAGTGACTTGGCTCGGCACATGATAAACACAGTGGTACTGATGAGACTTCAAATTTTGGAACCATCTCTGCGTGTAGAGTGTGGAGCTGAGGAAGTCCCAGAGATGGACACACTAAAGGATTAAAGTGCTGCTGCATTACTCTCCTTAGGTAGAAATGAAGCAAACGTTAAACCCGATTGACATCACTATTAGCAGGTAGTTTAACCGCTTTGTAGGTAATGTATGATGTATGAAGCCATTAACTAAAGTGAAAATAGACCAACAGGTCAAGGTTTCACCTCAAAAAGTAAACTCAGTTACCTTACAAAAATAAACCTGTTACGCCATTTAGGATCAAATGTCCATTATGAAGATTAACATGAAGAAATGGCGCCCTCTGCTGGACACCATCTCGTCTTACAATTTGCGCAGCAACAGAAAATAGAGAGAGAGAGAGAGAGAGAGAGAGAGAGAGAGAGAGAGAGAGAGAGAGAGAGATAATTATTGGTTACTTCCAAGGCTAATGTTAAAAGTGTACTTCAAACAAACAAATAAATAAATTAAAAAACAATCAAATGGCTCGATTCTTCAATTTTCACCTGCATTCACAAATTTAAAAAGCACAGTAAAAACAAAGCTGCTTTCGGACTAAGAACTCGCTCTTGTACAACTGAGAAGAATGTCTATGCAGAAGAATGTCTATGCAGAAGAATGTCTATGCAGAAGAATGTCTATGCAGGTCATGAAATAAATGACCCTCTGCTCTACGTGTTCAATCAGTCGATGTGCGCATGCGCGAGAAACCCTGTAGCACTCGAACACATCACATTTCGTCACGTCCTTGTGTCACATTCTAAAGCAACGTTAGGAAACGGAAATACGCGTTATTTTTTTATGGCCAGGTTATTTTTTTATATTTCAAAAGAAACATTCAGTATCGACCCAGATCACGAAAACACATTAGATTTGAATTTTTAAAACACCAAGTCAAATGTGCGTTAATTGTTTACAAACGATTGCTTTATTCAGTATCGGCTTCTATAGCAACCCGGAAAAGATGTTCATAAACAAGGAAATGTAGGGCAAGCTCACACATCAGCCCTGTAACATCTGGACCGTTCTTCATCGAGCAAACGCAGGTCTGAGGTTTTTATGTTTTTTTTGTTGTTGCAACAATTATAACGTTCTTTTGCTATCTATCTATCTATCTATCTATCTATCTATCTATCTATCTATCTATCTATCTATCTATCTATCTATCTGTCTGTCTGTCTGTCTGTCTGTCTGTCTGTCTATCTGTCTGTCTATCTATCTATCTATCTATCTATCTATCTATCTATCTATCTATCTATCTATCTATCTATCTATCTATCTATCTATCTACCTGCCTGTCAATCAGTCTGTCTGTCTGCCTGCCTATCTATCTATCTATCTATCTATCTATCTATCTATCTATCTATCTATCTATCTATCTATCTATCTATCTATCTATCTATCTATCTATCTATCACAGCAAAAACAGTAATAATATAATAGTCTGCATTGTTTACCTCATTAAATATATTTGTTTCCAAGTGCTGATTTTCGGTAGGTAGTTGACTGTGGTCTGATTATTTCCTTATGTGTCTTCACAGCTCGAATACTTAATAAGGTTTCAATATACTAGTTTGAGCAGGTGTGTGTGTGTGTGGTTGGGGGGGTGGGGGGTTAGGGTTTCATCAGCAATTACATAACATTACGCTTTTCTTTTCTTTCAAAGACATCATCAACAATGGAGGGCTCATCCAAAGGCGAGAGAACAGAGGACACATCCAAAAGTGACGCTGCATCTAAATCATTTGTGGCTGCACAAGTGCCGTTTCTTGACCTGTGCACTGTTCTTGAGAATATTCAGAAAGCCAAACATCGGCCAGACAAGGCCAAATGCTTAAAGGATTTCTTAGATTCATGGAGAAGGTTTCATGCAGCTCTTCACAAAGACAATCCCAACACGACAGATTCATTCTACCCAGCCATGCGTCTGATTGTGCCTCCTTTTGAAAGGGAGAGAATGGCCTATGGTATCAAAGAAAACATGTTAGCCAAACTCTACATTGAGGTCCTGGGGCTTCCAAAATCGGGGCCAGAGGCAAATAAACTTCTCAATTACCGAGCACCTACTACATCCAAAGGAGAATCTGGAGACTTTGCCCTTACAGCTTACTTTGTCCTCAAAAAGAGATGCACAAGCCAGGGTAATCTATGCATCAAAGAGGTCAATGACTTCTTGGACTCTGTAGCGATAAATAATGCCAGCAAACAGAAAGACCTTGTGAAGAAAAGCCTTTTACATTTGATTACGCAAAGCTCAGCTTTGGAACAGAAGTGGCTTATTCGTATGATCCTGAAAGACATGAAACTTGGGATTAGCAAGGAGACCGTTCTCCAGGTTTTTCACTCGGATGCTCCAGAGCTCTACAATGTCTCCACGGACTTGGAGAGGGTCTGCAGACAGCTACATGACCCCTCTATTTCCTTGAGTGAGGTGTCCATCGGCCTGTTTTCCGCCTTCAAACCCATGCTGGCGGCTGTTGCCAACATCCGCCAAGTGGAGAAACAGATGGGGAACAAGCCCTTCTATATTGAGACCAAGCTGGATGGTGAGCGCATTCAACTTCATAAGGATGGGGATGTATACAAATACTACAGCCGTAACTCCTATGAATACACGCAACAGTTTGGGGCCTCACCACTAGAGGGTTCCCTCACACCATACATCCACAATGTCTTTAAATCTCATGTTGTCAATTGCATCTTAGATGGAGAGATGATGGCTTATAACTTCACTACAGAGACCTTCATGCAAAAAGGCAGCAAATTTGATATCAAGCGGTTGGTGGATGACTCTGATTTACAAACATGCTTTTGTGTATTTGACGTCCTGCTTGTCAATGACCAGAAGTTTGGAAACGAGCCTCTCAAGAAGCGCTACGACACTCTCCAGACAGTCTTCACACCCGTCAAAGGCCGGATCCAGCTGGTACAGTACGCTGAAGCCAAAACCAGGCAGGAAGTGATAAATGCCCTCAATGAAGCTATTGACAACCGTGACGAAGGCATCATGGTCAAAGATCCCATGTCCATCTACAAACCAGATAAACGTGGTGAAGGCTGGCTGAAGATCAAACCTGAATATGTTGATGGCCTGATGGATGAATTGGATTTGCTAATAGTGGGAGGCTATTGGGGGAAAGGCAGACGGAGTGGAATGTTGTCCCACTTTCTCTGTGCTGTTGCTGAAACGCCAAGTCCTGGAGAGAAGCCAACAGTGTTCCATACATTCTGTCGAATTGGATCAGGCTACACCATGAAGGAGCTCTATGAGCTTGGCCTGAAACTGGCCAAACACTGGAAGGTTTATCACAAAAGTAGCCCTCCACCAAGCATTTGGTGTGGGACAGAGAAGCCAGAGGTTTACATTGAGCCAAGAAACTCGGTGATCATTCAAGTCAAAGCAGCAGAGATTGTTACCAGTGACATGTACAAAACTAACTGCACTCTGCGATTCCCTAGGATTGAGAAGATCCGAGAGGACAAAGAATGGTATGAGTGCATGACCTTGGATGAGCTAAGTCAGTTCCGTGATAAAGCCTCCGGTAAGCTGGCATCCAAGCATTTTCACTTCCAGGAAGACGTGCTGGAGAAGAAGAAACGGAAGCTCGCGTCCAAGCCCAAAAAGACCATTGACATTGTTGACCACTTCAAAGCTCAAGACCTGTCCACTGTCACCAAAGAGACTGACATGTTTGAAGATGTGGAATTCTGTGTAATGAGCGGAAGCAACACTCACTCCAAGGCCGAGCTTGAAAAGGCCGTGGCCTGTTGCGGAGGCATTGTAGTGCAGAACCCTGGAAAGGACACGTACTGTGTGATTGCAGGTGTTGAGAATGTGCGGGTAAAGAACCTCATCGGTTCAAACCAACATGATGTAGTATGGGCTTCCTGGCTCCTGGAATGTGTGGACAGGAAACAGGTGCTACCATGGCAACCACGGCACATGATCCACATGTCCCCTTCCACAAAGGAAGACTTTGCTAAAGAGTATGATTGCTATGGAGACAGTTACTACGTCGACACAGATGAGCAGCAGCTGAGGGATGTCTTCAGTAGAATGGGCAATGTTGACGTGGATGCAGTATCCATAGCTTCAATCGAGCAGAAGTACGGCTGGGATGACTTTCCCACTAGCATGTTCAGACCTTACCGTGCCTACTTTGATCGATGTTCTGATATCGGAGATCCAGAAAGTCTTATTAAGTTTACATGTCTGGACTTTCGGGCTCTGGAGTTTCGCTTTCATGGGGGTACAGTAGTAGAAAGACTAGAAGAAGGCATCTCACATGTAGTCATGGCGGGAGAAGAGAGATTATTGGACCTAAGGACACACAGACGCCTCTTTACTAAGAAGTTTAAGATCGTTCGAGAAACATGGGTGACTGATTCTATTAAAGCAGGACACGTACTTAATGACAATGATTACCTTGTGTAAGATGGAGACGACTGCACAATGTGACCTATCACTTAAAGACTGCATTGTCTACGAAAGATCTTCATACAATAATGGCTACATTGTTGATGCTAAAATGATTGGTTCTGGTTGTGTTTCCTCTTTGCCTGTAAACATTTTTAACCAATAGAAAAATCATTGTCTAGATTTGTATTTTAACTATAGGCTTACTTTTTACAATAACAGGTTTTAAACGATGATGTAATTTTTTTTAAAGTAAATATGCTCTTGTGTAGTCAAGTCTCAGTTTGCTTGTTTACACCTGACAACACTAGGCTGACAAAGTCATTTTATTTGCTCCCTGTAGATTTGTATGAAAGAATAAATTTGTTTTTAATCTATAACTGTAAAATTTAAATTATTGTTGTGAATAAAGATCAGAGAAGTGACTTAAGAAAATAATTGTCTTGTTGTTAATGTGGTGCTTTCATAGCATTGTGGAATGGTGTTTTTGTTTTAAAAGCATGACATGTACTTCCTGATTGTTTCTTGTCGTTGCCGTTACAGTTGCTCCAGGGTCAGGTTTTGAATGTTCTTCACATGACTGCATGGTTCTCAGTGTTCCACCACTTTATATAGTTTTACCCCAAAACATGCCAGTAGATGGATTGGCTACCCAATATTACCCCTGGGTATAAATGAGTGTGTGAATGTGTGTGTTCAAGTGCTGTGCAATCTCGAATCTAGGGTACTCCTACCTCATGCCCGCTGTTCTCCGGATCCACCGCGACCCTGGCAGGGTAAAGTTCTGAAATTGAATGAGTGAATGCAAAGAAAGGGAATTGGATCATTAGAGTATAAAGTTCTAAGTAGCACATATATGTATCTTGTTATTTATTATTTCCTTAATAGGCTGAATTTTGTCTTTATCCGATCACAATCTTGATATGTTATTCTGAACGTTCCTGCTTTTTTGTTTCAGGCTACATTGGAAAACATTTAATGACATTCATCATCTAAAAGCACCATTTTGGTGATCTCTCTCTCTCTTTCTCTCTCTTTCTCTCTCTCTCTCCCTCTCTTGCTCGCTCGCTCGCTCTGGGGGGGATGAGAGGAGCTAAAGAGCCCTTTATAAAGGTAATCTAGGGGTAGTGAGGAAATCCTGTGGCCAGAGGGTTTGTACAGGAAAGTGAGGACACTGCTGCCAGGTAGGAGGACAGCAGGGGTTTGAGCTGAAATGGCTCCTTGAGTGCTTGTTGGAAGGGAGCACAAAATGTGAAAGGTTCCTGTATAGAAAAGGTCAGTGAAGTATCATGGGATTGCATCAGTCTTCACTGCCATTTTTCCTGTGCTGCTACATGTTGCCTTTGGCTGTTCTTTGTTTTGTCCTATTAGAAATAAGATTAGACTATCTAAAATAAATACAGATCCTACATCTGTGCAAAAAAATCATTTATTTTACAGTCTTGGACAATAAATTAGTGATCAAGGTTAGAATCATGATCTGTAGAGAGCATTTTGTTGGTTCTTTCATAGTGTGGATGTTTTTTTTTTGTTTGTTTGCTTAACAGAAGCTTTAAAGGAACACAATTCCCAGAAGTGTCATCGGCAAAATGCTAAATAAATACACATTTCAGTCCAAGTTTAGTATGGAAAAACAATTCCAAGCTTGTTTGAATTTCTGTCACTCATGGAAGTCTTAATCAGTTAGCAGTGGTAATTGAACATATCTCCTAAACAGACTGAAGAGATGTTCTATCGCTCCAGGTCTCACCAGGAGTTAATTGCTGGGAAATGGCAGCATGCCTCTAACAGCAATGAGGCACCCCACATAGATACACTTACTAATAATGACTGGATTTGCCTTGCAAATGAACGTTTATTTACTTGAGATGAGTTCACCTACTGCTTTTGTGCAATTAACCGTCCATTCCTATATTTTAAGGTTCATTGATGAACAAAAGCTTGAAGTAAAAAGCACACAATTATGAAGATTCTTTTTATTTATTTATTATTTTTTGGTCTTGGTTTATTCTCAGGGTTGACATTCTCTGAGAAATCTAGCTCCTAAACATTTCCAAAACAGTCCATTAAGGAAACTGAATTGAAATGACAATACTGTACATGTATGTGAGTTGATGTCTGGTTGTAAATGGTAATTCAAGCTACAGCACCTGAATGACATCAATTAGTCATTATGTCCCATTTCAGATTCTTACGGGATTACTGCAGAATAAAGCGGTGTACATGGCTGCAGATTGGCATGCAGATCTACATCACAGCTCTGGTCCAACTGGCTCCTCTCGGCTCTGCTTCCTGCCAAATGTAGCTTTTATTGCTATTATTGCATCAGGCCATTAGACTTCCATTCAGTGACAGCTCTGTAATGGTGCTGTTATTGTATATGGATGTAGTGGATCCCTGGTGGCAGACACCTGGTCTGCTTAATACGGAAGTATTAGTGTAATAGGATGCTAATATAACTGAAGATCAGTTCTTATTACATCCTGTTGGACTATTGGAATGGGGTCAAAGATAGGAAGGGCTCTAAGCAGGTACAAGAGACTTCTTATACATTACAAGAGCTGAAAGAGAAACATCAAACCATCTACTACTAAAATCTTCTAAGGATATACAGTACTGTGCAAAAGTTGGCCTGAATAATCAAGCCTCAACTCTGACCTTCTTCCAAACCTATTGTTCCCATGGAAGTAACAATGCTCAAATAATAATAATAATAATAATAATAATAATAATAATATAATCTCTGAAGTGGGGTCCACAATAACTGGAAAGGACATTCACCATCTACTTTATTAGTAACACTAATACACCTGCACAATCATGCAATTATACAGCCAGCCAATCATGTGGCAGCATCACAATGCATACAATCATACAGATACAGGTCAAGAGCTTCAATTCACATCAAATAACAGAATGGGCAGGAAGGTAATCTCAGTGACTCTTATCGTGGCATGTTGTTGGTGTCACCAGAACTTTTTCCATTCTTCAGCTGCCCTGTTTCTGTGATCTTGTGCCCAATGCTCTCAAAAACATTTAACAATAAATAAAGCGGACAACAATTTGACCATGACTCTGTTCGCCAGGCAGTAAAAACACTGAATGGCAAACAATGAAAAACTCCAAAACGTGAATCTTCCCCAAAATAATAAAATCACCAATAATCACAATAAACACCAATACTATTGTGATTTTATTATTCTGGAGAAGATGATTCACTTGTTAGAGTTTTTCTTTGGATAAATGCTTGTTTGTTGTCCATGCCCAGTGTAAGGCGTGTCTATTTAAAGATTTTCAGGATACATTGTTTTTACTGCCTGATGAAGACCGTCATGGTCAAAATGTTTTCTGCTCTAAATAGGGCGACTGTGGCTCAGGTGGTAGAACGGGTTGTCCACTAATCGTAGGGTTGGCGGTTCGATTCCTGGCCCACATGACTCCACATGCTGAAGTGTCCTTGGGCAAGATACTGAACCCCAAGTTGCTCCCGAAGTCAAGTTAGGGCCTTGCATGACAGCTCTGCTACCATTGGTATGTATGGGTGAATGAGACACAATGTAAGTGCTTTGGATAAAAGCGCTATATAAGTGTGCCATTTAGTTATTGTCAAATGTTTTTGAGAGCATTATAGCAGTGTACCGTCCTTTTTTTTCTTTTATGATCTATTTGGCCGTGCACCTGTTAAAGCTTTTTGCATTTGCGCACACTATCGTGTTTTTCTTGTGCCCACTGTGGCTTTAGATTCCTGTTCTTGGATCACAAGAGTAAAACCCAATGGAATCATCTGCTGTTGCAGCCTCTCTGCCTCAGGGTTTGTAGTGTTGTGTGTTGTATAGAGTGGTTAGTAGCTTGAACCAGTCTGGCCATTCTTCTCTGACGTCTCTCATTACAAGCCAGTGCTGCACACTGGGTGTTTTATTTTTCAACACCATCCCAGCATCCCCAAATTGATGTTTGATCACTGACTTGACAGGTATCTAAATGATTTTATGCATTTTGCTGCTGCTTGGTCCTAATAACATGGACAGTAACTGAGTTTTGACTCTTTGCATGATACTTCACTAACATTAATAAGTGAGTAATAGATATATTACATTTGCCTAGGATAATTTGTAGGAAAGTCTGTTTTTTTTTTTGGTAAATTGCACCGGCTCCTGCAGGTCTGTGTCAAAGATTTCTTGAACTATTTTTTTTGGCTCGACTCTCCCAGCTTAAGCACCCCTTTTAATCAATGTAAGAAAAATTCAACTCAGATTTATGGTTAGACATTACAGTGTATTGATCTACATAAAGCTTTATTACATCTATCCATTTCTTATGACTCTTTATGTGTGGGTGAGGGATTTGGTGAAGTGTCACAGTTTTTAAATATCAGTTTAATATGGAATAAACCATTGTTTTTTTTTTTTTAATATACTGTTTAAATACTTTTAAAAAATATATATATTAGAATATTTCAAGAAATATTTATTACAAAAACATAATATATATGCGCACAGTATATAAGTTAAATATTCAACTACACTGTGCTGACCAGACTTATATTTTGGTTGCCCAGAAACTGTATGGAGAGCCTAAATGTATCAATAGTCCTTATGCTCTTCTTAAAAAAAACTAAAAAAAAGCTTCTAATGTAGCACATTGTGTTTGTGCCCTTGATACAACGTCATCTAGCCGTTGCCCAGAATTCCAGCTATGAGCTGTAATGTTTTCACATTATTTTCTCTCCATACTGTATGTGCTAGCAGAAGAGTTATTTGACAGCTTTTCACTGCATTTATTTTGCACTGTTTCATCAGGCATTCCACACAGTACCTGTGTGTTCCTGATTCTGAACAAAATAAATAATCTGTCATCTACAGTACATTTGAAACACCACACGAAAAATCTTAAACTAGCCCCAAAAATATGGGCATTGAACATGAAACACACTTTTCTGCTATTTTTCTTAGCCTTTGTGTGGGGAAACAAGATCACCATGGTGCACGGGCATTTCTGATGAACCATTCCATCGCAGGCATGCTGTATGCACTTACACTTTACCTTGGTTTGGAGAAATTTATTAGATTTAATTCTGATAATTTGCTTAAAAAAACTAAACAACAACAAGAAGAAGATCTTGGTGACAACAGAGAACTTTTAAACTATGCCAGTTTGTTGGAAAAAATTATTAGTGCTTGCTGCAGTTGCCAGTTTTTACCATTAGATGCTAGAATAACTCTATGGAGGTAAAGTGAGTGCTACACCATGATTGCAAGGTGAGTAAATCAGTGGAACGTCAGCTTATATCTGTGAAAGAGCAACATCTTTTAAATAATTGGCCACTCAAAAAAAAAGCAATTTGTATTTAAATGGGATTTAAATTAAATGTGGACTTTATGAAGATTAACATTTGTTGAATATCTGATATATATGGTTCCCCAAGGCCGAGCCACCACTGTAGCCCAGACACATAAATTGATTATTCCGGGCATGTGACCTAGTGTTTTGTTCACCCCTGTGCTGTTGGCATATTTTAGATGATGGAAGTGATATGGCAAATAATGGAAGTGATGTGGCCTTTGGAACAAAATCATCATGAACAGATGACCCACTTTTATTTTCACATTTGCTCTCGGGCCTGTTTTTATTCTTGATCTTCCCATTGTCTGCCAATATAGTTGTTTAAATGTGATTCCTTTAAATGGGCATGCAATATAGTGGCCTGAACGGCTGTTACATGCATCTGTTGACTGTTTCAGTACAAGTTCGACAGTATAACAAAAACACAATTTTTTCAATTTGAACATCCAATTAAACTTAATAATAACAATATTAGAGTAATTTATGTAACTGCAAAGTATACAAGTCAATGTTAACCTCAAAAGCAGATGAATAACCAGCTGTTATTCATCTTTAAGTTCATTAAAACCTTTAAATCTATGTACGAACATTGTGTATGAATTACACACCGTAGGACATAAATCATATACAGTACACGTTTGTCATCTTCATGACCTTAGGCAAAGTGCATTTTCCATTCATCGATACAGTTTAACTTATATATATTATATTATATATTATAGGGTAATTTGGCATACACTGATATTACAGTGTAATAGTAGTCTACTAGAGATCCTGATCCTTTCTGCTCTCCGGACCTGCCTGATCCGTTTTGGATGTCCTACCTCTGGATGGAGCTCTCATCTACTCCAATTCCAGACTGCTGGACTACAGCTGTTTCTAAGGCCAAACAGACTTCATATAAATCCATAATGAACATTTTCACACTTTCTGTTGTTACCCAGATGAGGATGGGTTCCCTTCTGAGTCGGGTTCCTCTTAAGGTTTCTTCCTCTTAAAACATCTTATGGAGTTTTTCCTTGGCACCGTCGCCACTCAGTGGCTTGCTCAATTGGGATAAATTTGCACCTTTAATATCTGTATATTGTGTTGATATTTCTGTAAAGCTGCTTTGAGACAATGTTTATTGTAAAAAGCGCTATACAAATGAAATCGAATTTAATTGAATTGAATTATAAGCCAGGTTAGATAACTGCATAAATGTGCAGGTGTACAAGTGTTCCTAATAAAGTGGATGGTAAGTGTATACTGGAAGAATTTGAATTATAATGTAAGCAGTGCCATCCAGGGCACACACAATTGGGCCACACAGTTTTTTGAGAAGGCTGTGTTTAGTCATTCTCAATGCTACTGGCTTTGTATATGCATTGTTAAATGCAAGTGTCCTCAATTGAGCAAAGTTTAAATATCTTAATGTAAATTGCTAAATAGCTGAATAAAGATGTAACATGGAGTGCCGAAATAGGTGGATGTTTCCGATGCAACGGGGCACTGAGAAGCCTGTTTGCCTCAGGAAAGAAGATTGAAAGAAACCTTGATTGTGTTTCTCAATTGTTTTTTTCTCCTGTAGAGTCTTGTGTTCTGAAAAAGCAAGCTTGATGATGTGATTTGACCTATGCTCAGCAGCACTGTCATGTGTCCTGAACACAAAAAGCAGTGGGCCGAGCACATGGCTTTGGGGGATGCCGGTGATCAGAATGGTGGTGCAGAAAGAAATGTTACCAATTCTTTATGCACTGATTGTATTGTGAATTCTGAATTGAAGTTATTGAACAGCACTTGTTCTCATAGTTGCCCATTATGTCCATGAAGGTAATTGTATAGTACCACCTGCACATGTTGTACCACCATTAGTCAATCAGTCAGACAGCTAACAAATGCTGTACTATGTAAAGCTTTTTTCCTGCTGTCAAAATTAATGGTACAAATTCGATTGACTTTGGAATTAATAAAAGTGACTTTTATCTGAATGCAGTTTAAAATCATCTTCACAATCGCAATGATAATGTTTAGATGGTGGATCTCTGGTTAGTGGTTGTGGGGAGTTTTGCATGTTCTCCCATATTCATGTTGGTTTCCTTTGGGTTCTTCTTTTCTCTCCTACCTCCAAAAAACATGCCAGTTGGTAGATTTGATACCCTAAGTTTGCTATTTTTGACCATTTAGTACACAGGTATAAAACAGAATTATTTATAATTGCACTTTCCAGTGTCCCCCAGAAGAGGACATGTTCCCTTTTGAGTATGGTTCCTCTCAAAGTTTGTTCCTTGCCACAATCTCAGCTGGCTTGATCATTAGGGATAAATGTTTCAATTTAAATTGATATCCTGAATTTATATATTTCTTTAAAGCTGCTTTGTGACAATGTCCATAAGTGCTTTACAAATTAAATAGAATTGAATTGAATTAAAATAAATTGTGTGAATTGAGTATGAATGATTGTGTGAATGTACATATGCATGATGCCTTTCAACAGACTAGTGTCCTATGCCAGGTGTTTCCCAGTGTTTCCTCATAGGCTCTGGATTCACACTAATCTTGATCATGATCAAGTCCATCTATCCATCTTCTATACCGCTTATCCTTTTCAGGGTCACAGGGAACCTGGAGCCTATCTCAGGAAGCATCAGGCACAAGGTGGGGTACACCCTGGACAGGGTGCCAATCCATCACAGGGCACAATCAGGGTAAAGTGATTACTGAAAATAAATGGATTACTGAACATTAAGAGTTTGGGTTTATTGTTTTAGCTGTAATTGCTTAAAACTGTAAATGTGCATAGACATGCAAATGTAACTACCCTAATTTATATCAGCAAGAATTAGAGTGTCATTTATTGTATGCTCTCTATATAAAATTCAATTTAAAGAGTGTGGGCATTTTATTAGTTCAGGTATTTTTCACAAGTAAACATGCTTCAAGCTGTTAATATGCTGAGATTTGGCAAATAACATCTGAGCAAAGGACACACATGCTGTTGATTACCCACCTCTCATGTGTCAGGCTTCAGGTCAAAACACTGCATAAGTGTGTGTGTGTGTGTGTGTGTGTGTGTGTGTGTGTGTGTGTGTGTGTGTGTGTGTGTGTGTGTGTGCAGGTGTGTCTGTGTGAGTGTGTGTAGTGTGAATGTGAGAGAAGGTTCACACTATACCATATGGCTGTCCACTGTGAGACAAAATAGAAAAACAGGAACTCGCAGCAGAGTATCTTCCCAGTGCTTTGGCTCAACCTTCTTAAGACTTGATGTGTGACAGAGTAGTCTTTATTCTAACAAAGAGCTTGTATATACAGTACAAATACATAAAACAATTACATATACCGTAAATACAAAAATGGTAATTAAACACTCCATACCAACCTTAAAGAGCTGTAGGGTTCTTAAAGTGCATATTGATGATTAAGGTTTTCCAATGCTGGAATGAATTGCCCAGCTTCATTCTCTCTAAAGATTTCTCAAAAAAAAATGTCTCAGCTATTCCAAGGGTATTTAAATATTGATACTAAGGCACCCTCTAAACACCATTAACCTCTGACTGTGCATGCATATACACTAACCAGCCACTTTAATAGGAACATCTGTGCCCCAGTAATTATCCAGTCCACCAATAATGTGGCAGCAGAACAGTGCATAAAATCATGAAAATTACAGGTCAGGAGCTTCAGTTAATGTCCCCATCAAACATCAGTATGTGTAAAAATTGCGATCTCAGTGACTATGGCATGGTTGTTGGTGCCAGACAGGTCTGTTTGAGTATTTTAGAAACTGCAAATCTCCTGGGATCTTCAACAGTCTCTAAAGTTTACACAGAATAGTGCAAAAAATGCTTGGATTTTTGCAGGTTCTTCCCATTGACCATGTGGGTTCCCTCAGGTTCTCTGGTGTCCTCCCGTTTCCCAAAAACATGTAAGTAGGTGAATTGCTCTGCTAAATGGCTGAGGGGTGGTTTTTGTGTGTGTGTGTGTGTGTGTGTGTGTGTGTGTGTGTGTGTCTGTGAATGAATGAGTGTGTGCATGGTGTTCCTTCCAGTGTGCGGGGCCATAGTGAAGTGCTTGTGTTTTTCTTGTTAGGAAGTAGACTATGTTTTACAGCACACAATGTCAGTATTAAATGAACACAGACAGTGTTGAATAAACATCTAAAGTATAAACATGTACAGTGTTGAATGAACACTAATAATGTTTATTGAATACTTAAAGTGCTGAATGATCATCTATCGAGTTGCAGGTACACCTAGTGTTGATTGAAAAGCTACAGTCTTGAATAAACACCTAAAGTGCTGAATGAACACCTACAGTGTTGCATGTGTACCCAGTGCTGAATGAACACCTAAAGTGCTGAATGAACACCTACAGTGTTGCATGTGTACCCAGTGCTGAATGAACACCTACAGTGTTGCATGTGTACCTCGTGCTGAATGACCACCTACAGTGTTGCATGTGTACCTCGTGCTGAATGAACACCTACAGTGTTGCATGTGTACTCAGTGCTGAATGAACACCTACAGTGTTGCATCTGTACTCAGTGCTGAATGAACACCTACAGTGTTGCATGTGTACCTCGTGCTGAATGAACACCTACAGTGTTGCATGTGTACCTCATGCTGAATGAACACCTACAGTGTTGCATGTGTACCTCGTGCTGAATGAATACCTGCAGTGTTGCATGTGTACCCAGTGCTGAATGAACACCTGCAGTGTTGCATGTGTACTCAGTGCTGAATGAACACCTACAGTGTTACATGTGTACCCAGTGCTGAATGAACACCTACAGTGTTACATGTGTACCCAGTGCTGAATGAACACCTACAGTGTTGCATGTGTACCTGGTGCTGAATGAACACCTAAAGTGCTGAATAAACACCTACAATGTTGCATGTATATCTAGTGCTGAATGAACACCTACAGTGTTGCATGTGTACCCAGTGCTGAATTAACACCTGCAGTGTTGCATGTGTACCTCGTGCTGAATGAACACCTACAGTGTTGCATGTGTACCCAGTGCTGAATGAACACCTGCAGTGTTGCATGTGTACCTCGTGCTGAATGAACACCTACAGTGCTACATGCGTATCCAGTGCTGAATGAACATCTACAGTGTTACATGTGTACCTAGCGCTGAATGAACACCTACAGTGTTGCATGTGTACCTCATGCTGAATGAACACCTAAAGTGCTGAATGAACACCTACAGTGTTGCCTGTGTACCCAGTGCTGAATGAACACCTAAAGTGTTGCATGTGTACCTCACGCTGAATGAACACCTACAGTGTTGCCTGTGTACCCAGTGCTGAATGAACACCTAAAGTGTTGCATGTGTACCTCACACTGAACGAACACCTACAGTGTTGCATGTGTACCCAGTGCTGAATGAACACCTAAAGTGCTGAATAAACACCTACAGTGTTGCATGTGTACCTCGTGCTGAATGAACACCTAAAGTGCTGAATGAACACCTACAGTGTTGCATGTATATCTAGTGCTGAATGAACACCTAAAGTGCTGAATAAACACCTACAGTGTTGCATGTGTACCTCATGCTGAATGAACACCTACAGTGTTACATGTGTACCTCGTGCTGAATGAACACCTACAGTGTTGCATGTGCACCTAGTGCTGAATGAATACCTGCAGTGTTGCATGTGTACTCAGTGCTGAATGAACACCTGCAGTGTTGCATGTGTACTCAGTGCTGAATGAACACCTGCAGTGTTGCATGTGTACTCAGTGCTGAATGAACACCTACAGTGTTGCATGTGTACCAAAGTGCTGAATAAACACCTACAATGTTGCATGTATATCTACTGCTGAATGAACACCTACAGTGTTGCATGTGTAATCAGTGCTGAATGAACACCTACAGTGTTGCATGTATACCTAGTGCTGAATGAACACCGACAGTGCTGAATGAACACCCAAAGTGTTGCATGTATACCTAGTGCTGAATGAACAGCTAAAGTGCTGAATGAATCTACAGTGTTGAATGAACCCTTAAAGTGAACTTTAGGGTATACCTGTACTCATATAAAGTATCTAAGGTGACTGAACACTGTAGATGTGTTAAGTCGACGCACATTTTTTCAGCTGTGCCTCGTACCAAGTCAAACGCTGCAGATGACGTAAAACGCTCGCGCTCTCTAGAAGCATTCGGAAGCGCGCGGCGACGGCGGCGGCGCGCGACGTAAACGTCAGAGCAAGATGAGCGCGGCGGATGTCGAGGGGGAAGAGGCCACCTCGTGCAGACGCGGAAGCGCCGGATCGAGTCCCTGCGCTTCCAGCCAGAAACCCCGGAACCAGAGCCAGCGGCCCGAGCGCACCGCGGCGGCTCTGCGCCAAGCGCGAGAGCGGAGCGCGTGACGAACAACGAAGAGACCATGTTGCTGCGCACGCGACCGCCTCTTCTTCGTCTTCTTCTACTTCTTGTTCTTTCTCGCCCTCTCGAGCGGGCCTTCGACGATGCACGCAGTGATAATAATCCCATCGTCCCCCAAATGGACTAAGTGATTATCGCAGATCATCGCGGAGGGAAGCCGCCGTTCAGTGTCACGGAGGGGAAGTGAAGGTATCGAAAGGGGGAAAAACGGACGCGCGAGGCGGACCTCAACGTCAAATGACTATAGGGGCAGAAAAGAAGCCGCCACGGTGGAGTCGGCCGGTGCTGCGCTTGTCCGAAATATGACCAGCGGCGCTCGCAAGCCACGGCAGAGAGATGACGGTTTAACGCACCGGCTTGCACCGCGCGAGAACGAGCAGCAGTCCGCAGACTCCGAGCGGGCGCACCGATGGCGGCTCTCCTTGGCGTCGCTCGTCGTCTTTGCCGCGCTGCTGTCTGACCGGCCGCGCTTCTGCGCCGAGGCCAAGCTCAACAGGAGCCGAGACGAGGAGCCGGCCAGGATCGTTTCACCTCGAGACGCCATTTCCATTGGAAACACTAGTGAACCGCCGTGGAGACTGGAAACGTCCAGGAACTGCTTCACGTTCGCCGACGCTGACCACTTGTGTGCGGGCCTCTCGGGTCCAGACGTGAACCCGAGCGACTTGTACCTCTCGTTTTGCAACGCCTACTCGCTAATGGATTTGCTGTACGGCTTGACGAACCCGGACGACTTGAACTGCAGCGTGGATGCGCTCGTGAGCGGCGACCCGTCCAGGTGTACCCTGTGCGTGCAGGCGTACCAGCGCTATGACCTGCACGCTCAGGAGAAATACGAGGAGTTCGAGAGCATGACCGAGCGCTTCGAGACGGACGCGTACTCGGTGCGAACGTGCATGGATGAGTGTAAGGTAGGGGGGCCGCAAATGGTACAATTTCTTCGTAATTAGTCGGGTTTTCGCCTAGTAGTCATGGTAACTGAGGACGGTTTCAAACTAAGTACCGGTGATGATGCTTTGCTTTCCTAAACCAGAGCACTAATGTGGTGTCTATGCGTAATTAACTTCATTTCAGGATGAAAGAAGAGCTGGATATTGTACAGGCCTACCCTGCGTTTTAGTTCTCGTTGCCTGTTGCATTCACAGTGTACACACAACGGCAAAAAACACAGCGTTCTAGCGCATCAGGTTGCAGCTGGCCAAGGTTACTGTGTCAGTGCACCAGCAGCTTCAAAGCAGATCTTTTAGTCAGTGTGCGCGCGTGCGCGCGCGCTCTTCCAGGCTGTACTTAAAGGATAAGGTTGTTTTTTTGTTGTTGTTGTTGTTGTTTTTTTTTTTTATTTTTTTTTTTTTAAACAGGCCAGGTGTTCGCTCACATCCGCACCACTCCACGTTTGAGTACATTTCAATAACACTAAATAGGGCACCGGCGCTTCCCCGCGGCTAATTTGCTAGAAGAGCGTCCCCTCCTCATGTGGCCTTTGTTTGCACATCACTCACTCCACGCGCGCGCCTCTTAACCGCGCATAAAACTCAACGTTAAGGTTAAATAGCTGACATTGTCACCATAAGCGGCGAGGGAAAAAACCGAGGCCGAAGATGGCTGCGCTGATAAGGGAACGATCGTGATGTGTTCTCGTTGTTGATGGTGAGTGTCATTACTAATGGAACAAACATTTACTGCTATTGAGAGACGCAGCGCGAGGCGCCTTTTAAATGAAGTAGGTAAACTGCTGAATGAGTGACTGACGTGTCGCGCTCTGTCATTGAACCGTTTGATGAGTAAGAATTTCTTGGGTAAGTGTGTGTGTGTGTGTGTGTGTTGAGAGAGAGAGAGAGAGAGAGAGAGAGAGAGTCTGTCCATGGTCCTGAAAACTCAGAAATTACTCGACAGTATGTGTGCATTTAATGGAGCGGAAACATTGTAAACATCTATGTTTACTATCAGCTCGCAATTTAAGACATCATTAGCTTAATGCAACAACCTAGCTTAGCCTAATTGTAGGCTATCAACCTGGCTCTAGAAGCAATGTTGCCTTTTAATGAAAACAAAATGGTCTTTGAGCATGTGTGGGAGAGTGTGTGTATGTTGGCGCCACAAGGGCAGGAATTTTTTGGAGAGTTTTGACCTAGTGGGAACATTTGGCTGGTCCCCATGAGGAAATATGCTTTTTATTAAATTCAAACAAACAAAAACTAAGAGGCCAAATGTTTCCTTTTAGTTACTGAGGTTCAAGTTAGGGTTAGATTTAGCTGTAGGCATAGCATCGATTAAAATTGTTTCCCCAAAGTCGGAAGAACACAATTGTCTAGAATATCTTTGTATGCTGTAGCATTATTATTTCTCTTCTCTAGAGCTGACATGACATGACAATGGCCCTGTGCACAAGCGTGCGCCAAAAAGACATTCCTTGCCAAGGTTGGTGTGGAAGAACTTTAGTGGCCTGCACAGAGCCCTGACCTCAACTCCGATAATCACCTTCAGGATATTTTGGAACACTGATTGCATTTTCATTTGACAATCCCTAAAAATTCCCACAGCTATGCTCCAAGATGTAGTCGAAAACCGTCCTAGAAGAGTAGAGGCTGTTATAACAGCAAAGAGGGGACTAACTCCATATTATTGGCCATGGTTTTGGAACAGGATGTTCAACAAGCACATACTGATCAGGTGTCTACATACTTTTGGCCTTATAGTGTCATATGTCAGTGGAAGGTCCTCACAAGGACAGTAAGATAATTGTGTATTTGTGTGTTTGTGTTAATAGGCTCAGTGAATAGATTTCGCGTTAGGCTTTTCAAAGTTTGCAAATCCGAGGAAGATTTTATCTTGGCTAGGTTTGCTGCGATAGACGGTGTTCCCGGTGTTACACGGTGTTCGGCCGCACACCGATTACATCACTTGCCCACCGTGGCACCGCCCCCCTCTGTCTTTTTGTTTTTTATATTAATAAAAATAGTTTAGTTCAGTTAGAGAATGGACGCTACAATTAAAAACTGAACACATCTGCTCAATTCAGCATGAGTCGGACTCGCAGCTCAGATCAGAGTTCATTTAGCACGAGTGAGAGTGAGGCGAGCTGACTGACAAGACGACGGTTCAAGATTTGGTTTCAAAAGTTCTTTGTTTAATGTAAGCGAGTTTGTCCTTGTACTGTTTTGACGTTGTTGTGTTTACATTTAGAATAATAATGAACCCACCATTCAAGCAATTACTGCCCCCGAATTACAGCTAATTTGAAAGCGAAAATAAAATGCACATGGATGTTCATAAACAATTTAAAAGTGAGGGGGGAAAAGAGCGGAAAAAGAGGGAAATACCATTGATACCAGTATTGTTGTCAAACGTTGATTAACCGGTGGGAAAATTTACTCCCCGTCACATCCCTAGTCTTGGTATACTGGATGTTGATGTACTGGCATCCCATCTGGGCTGTATTCCCACCTTACATCATGGCCAGCCTTCCTCCTATAGGCTGTGGATCCACAATGACCACGATAAAGCGGTTGCTGAAGAAGAATGAATGCAGGATGCTTTTCATTACGACAATACATTGTGTATATGACAAGGTTTACAAGGGTACCATGGATGTTATGGTACCATGGTACCATACTTGTTCTATTAACCCGAATACTAAGGTTTTACTAGATGTAAACTGTTTTTCTGAAGGTTTATAAAGATTCAGGGCTTTGTGTGCTCATGTGTGTAAGTTACACTTGTTATGTTCAGTGCCAACACACATACAGCTGCCTGCTACTAAAACATCCACACATGAATAAGACAGTCTCAAACTTTTGTTTCAACACCATGAGAATGCATAGGCCTAGGCAAATTATTATTATTTTTTTACAAACAGATATAATCTTAACGTTTGTGTAATGCTGTGCCATGTAAATGGAAAGACCTGAAAGCCTCTTGATAAACGGTCATAAACTGATGGTCAGACCGTAGTTTTCAATTTCTTATAGGGCCCAAAAGACATTTAAAAAGGACAGCTCAGCGTCCTACTGGAAAACCTTGTCATATTTTATATTATTTCAAGACTTGGATACAGTCCGGCATTACTCCAGTTAGAAGCTTTATAGCATTTTAATTGGACTAATCAGCTACTTTCCAAAAAAGGTTTATAAGGGACGTTTTCGATTTCTGACCACAAAACTTTTCAACGTGCGTAGATCTTAAACATGACAGGAGAAATGGTACTGCTCATTGATTGCCAAAGAAAAATGGTTTACATTATTGTGGAACAGCATAGAGATATTAAAAAACAATGCTTTCAACATAAGGTAATGCCTTTTTAAGGTCAAGACACACATTAAAAGCCTCTTCTTGCATTCTGCCATCCTCATGCATTCTGATGCCATTCTGCCTTCGTGAACATTTTGTTGCTGAATTCCACAAAATGTTACTGTTTACATTTCCAACCTGTGGGAGTTTCTTAGTTGTGTCAAAAAAACATGCACAGACATTCCTTGTCAGTTGGGTGTTACCCTCTATCTTACACCTTTTGTACCTTTAGTACAGTATATACAGTACTGTGCAAAAGTTTTAGGCACCCTATTTATTTTAGTACAAACTTTGTTATAGATTCTTTATTCTATGACTTTTACATTATCAAGTCAGTACAAAAACCGTTTTAGATTCCCAAATAGCAGTTTTCTAGCACAAAGTTAAATGTTACAGAAGAATGTTTGTATGTCATTTAGGAAAGCAGCATATTACGAAAGAGACACTTTTCAGACAAAAAACAAAATGAAGGCCGCTGGGTTTTTCTGAAAAAATAAGAAGCAAGTGTGACAGTCAAAGTGTCCAGGAGACCGGGGCTGATTCTGCAAGATGCTCAATAAATATTACCAGCTAATTTCCTTTTAAAGCTGTACAAATTATACTGGAATCTACTATTTTAATTTTAATTTGGATTTTTTTTGTCACAACAAATATTGACTTTCTTTCATTTACTACTGCTCTTTACAGTATTTTAATGTAGAAACATTTAATTTTTAATTATTTTTTGAAGGCATCTTTGCTCAGTACTGCAGCTTTTACGTAGAAAGGTGCATATAGTGTACCCATCCACGAGCCAAGGAACTTTCTTAATGCAGGGAACACCCTGTTGGGAGTGCCATCCCAACACAGGGCACAATCACACACATATTCACACACTATGGCCAATTCTGTCAGTCAGCCTACAATGCTTGTCTTTAGACTGGGGGTGGAAACCGGAGTATCCTGAGGAAACCCCAAAGCACACGGAGAACATGCAAACTCCGCACATACAGGGCAGAGGCAGGATTCGAGCTCCCTATAGCGGAGGTGTGAGGCAAATGTGCTAACCACCAAGCCATCGTACCCCCTCCCCCCAATACAGTGTACCATTATTTCCAGGGAAATAAACATTATTAAAAAAAACAACCAAAAGGAAAGGTACAGTGCCAAGGAAAGGTACATTTTACAATTTGGTACCCCTTTTTTCCTGAGTGTGTATAATACAGCGTTAAATCTCAGCAGTGGCTTATGTAGAATTCGGTTCATGACAGTAACTAAAAGTAGGACAAATATGTTAAAGAATAACTATCAACATTTTTGAAGATCTTGATATTGACACTGATGGTAAATACCACATAAATATGCTTGGTGTTGGAGAACACCAAGGTCAGTTCATCGTGGTGAACAGTAGGAGTGTTTCTTTGTAGCATGTTGTTTCCTCAAGTAACAGCAAAAATGCCAAGTTCCTTTCACATACACTTGTACAACAATTCTGTTGAATGAATTTCAATAGAGTCAGTGATATGGATGAAGGTGGCAGGAGTCTATCTGAGCTTCTGGCAGGAAGCTGCAAGAGATAGCCAGTCACAGCTGTGATTAAGCGGATGACAGAGAAAGAGAGAGAGAAAGAGAGATACAGAGAGAATGGGTAATCACTGTGACAGCGGATCAGCCCTCAGGTTGATTTAATCTGCCACTGTCTCAGCTCCATGACTAGCTACTGGCAGGAACTGTTGCTTTGTGTGTGTGTGTGTGTGTGTGTGTGTGTGTGTTCGTGTGTGTGTGTTTGCTTGTTGTAGCTGGGTAGGTGGTTAAAAATAGGGAACAGACACTTGAACGTGCACTCCACGAGGGGCAACTGCTTTCAGGGAAATAAAAAAAACTTCAGAGAATGAGCAGAGGATACAAACAGACAGCCATTTTCAGCTAACACCTTGACTTTTAGGGATTCTTTGACTTTGCTAATACTTTCTAAAAGAGCTCCACATACATGTCTCAAGTCAGGATGCTTTCTTTCAAACTGGGCTTTGTATCACATATCTGCCTTTGTATCACATATCCGTGTTTTCTTCCAATTATCCAGTTAATACTGGACAGTTGTCCACTCACTTTAAGTAACTGCTTTATTTTCATTTACATTTGCCAGACACCTTTATCCAGTCTACATCCTGATACTGGTTCATTAGATCACAGACTAGGAGTACTATCAGTCTAAAAAACTTTGTCCTGGTCATTGTCCTGGTGGATCCAAAGCCCTAAGGAACACAAGACGTGAATATAACCTGGATGGGACGCAAGTCCATTGCAGGGCACCATGCGCACTCAGTCACACACTCATTCACACCTATGGGCAATTGAGCCTAGTTAATCCAGCTACTGGCATGTTTTTGGGAAGTTGGAGAAACCTGGAGAACCTGAAGGAATTTCATGTGTACATGATGAGAACAAGCACAGACACTCAGACAGTAACCCAAGTTCAGAATCAAGCCCTGGAGCTGTGAGGCAGCAGTGCTACTACACTACTGTGCCACTCTTTCAGCAACTCATAACTTGAAATAGCCCCAAGCGGAGCCACAGTGTTCTAGAAATTCTCGTAGTCTAAGGTGATTTTAGGCTGTCTAACATTCCGAAAAGGTAAAGTTGGGAAAACTCTCCTTTTGATAAGTCTGTATAAATATTTTATGCATTTGAATGTTTTCCAATTTGTTTCTTTTTCTCCTTTCTGTTTAAAAAAATGTTCTCCATCTTCCACATTGTTATTTCAATGTAAGTCTTTCAGAAGATGACACAGCATATTCATTCACAGGCTATACAAATGTGAGTTTAAAAACCCCCTCAAAGTTTGGCCTGAGCTATAATCTTATTATGCCAATACTTTACATAACTGTGTCCTTACCATGACATCCATACCAGATATTATATAAAGTGCAGAGCAACATCTGAAATACAAATTCAAGTGGTTCAGCGTGGCAGAAATAAGAAGTTGTCAGATGCATTTATCCAAAGTGACTAAAAAATTAGGCCAAATACAATCCAAGCATATAGCCATTAAAGGTTAACAGTATTGTCACATATTATATAACTCATATTGACACTATGCTCTCACTTAATTCAACATTTCTGCATTACAATAGCACAGTGCATGGCTGAGGCACAGCAAAAGAATATTGTGCTATTTTCCATCTTCAGGACAGGTAAACGGTTTCTACAACCAATGTTTACTGTGCTTGCAGATAAACATTATATCATTTTGTTGAGGTTTCACATTAAGGCTTTGCAGTAAAAGCTCAGGCTGATCAAACATACTGGGATGAAGCTATCATAAGACACCAGCACTCAATAATTTAGTGCCCTGCAAAGCCACATTAACCCAACTGGCTTGGAATACAGTTTAACTTTTGTTTTTTGGATGTAAAGCAAAGGATCCATATATTTTATTTATTTATTTTTTTTTTATAGAGATGATGCCATAGTTTTGTATCAGATGTTAATCTTCAGAACCCAAATAAATCAGGTGACAGGTGAAAATGTTACATGCACCTATTAGTCCGAGTCTGAATCAGAGCAAAGTTGACCATTTTGGTTATTTGTTTTTTTTTAGGCTTATTTTCACACTTCACATTATTAAATAAACCAAAAAGCAAAAAAACAAACAAAAAAACCCAAAAACAAAAACAAAAACAAACAAAAAAACCCCCAAACAAAATCAAAACTCAACCAACCAACCAACCAAACAAACAAAAAACAAAAACAGTGGTTTGGTTGAGGGGTGCAACAAAAAAAAACCAAACCAACCCGAGCATGTTGAACATGGGGCTGGCACTCAATTAATAACTTGATATATATATACTTGATATTATATTATATATAAACAACTAAGTTAAAGCATTTTGTGTATTATATCCAAAGTTTACTTTTAAAAGTAATTTAAAAGCACCTTGCATTTTTGCAGGGCTACATCTATGTCCTGTGGCGCTTTTTAGCAGCTTGTATCTACATAAAAAAGCTGCAACCCATAATTCATGGCATGTTGCATTCTATAAAAAAAATCACCATTAAGGAAACTTTTTTTATCCCAAAAAGTGAACAAAGTTGTGTAATATTCATGGTTTAGAATCGCCTGTATTAAAGTGAAGGAAAATGCAGCATCAGTACTGAATAACTGATTGAAAGTATAGAGTGGTGGTATAATCTGATGACTTTTTAATCATTCTAATGATGCACACTGTATCCAGCTTAGCTGGGGCGGGTTTGGGAAGGGGTTGTTGTTGGGAGACTTTTCTCCCAATGACTAAATCGAGAGCTCATAGTTCATATTGAACTAGTGTGACTGGAACAACTGTTATATGGACGATTATGTCATAAATGATCTCTGCCTTATAGGATGATATGATAATACTTCAAAGCATTACTGTAGTAATGAGCATGGTTACACGCACATTACTGCTTAGATTATAGTAATGAAATGTAGTAATCGTTAGTAAAAGTAAAAAATGTAGGTGTTGGTGTGGTAGTATTATAGCAGCTAAAATAGTGGTTGTAGTAATGATAGACACATTACTCTTTAAACAAACTAAACAACCTCTGTGACTCTGAATTTGAGCTTGTTATAATGCTACTGAATCCATCATGAGTGATGTAATTGTAATGATAATCTTAATTAAAATAGCTGTACCCATGGGGTAGTGTTACATAACTTCTTTGTGTGTCTGCACAGGACACGCAGCTGGTGCTGTGATTTATTATTATTATTATTATTACTATTTTGTTTTTACATAAAGAGCCATACACATATGCTCCAGGTTCTAGATAGGCTCATGTCAGCTGGCAGTTACCACCTTTATTATAGCCATATAAACATGCTGATTGGATGGGTTGTGCATGAGGGAGTGGGCCATCTCGTAGTCCTACGCCTCCTTCATTAAGACAAAGCTGCAGACTATCTCATGAGGAGGAAGAGCTCTGTGCTGTGGCTGAGGCTTGGGTCAGGTCTCTGTGGCAGCATTAAAATGCAGAGCATGTTTGCTCATTCATAAAAAAAAAATAAAAAATGCTGTCATGGGCTGCAGCAGCCTTCCAGTGAGGAACACACAGGCACACCAAGGTCAATATCCAGAGCCTGACTGCTGCTGCAGAGAGGATCTGCAACAAACACATACACATACATACACACTCAGAACTGTATAAGCACTGCCACATGCATTATTTACTTTTGACGCTAGTCATGAAGCGGTATGTCAAGGTGACTTGACTTGTCTTTTAACCTTAACCACCTTGAGTTGACATTAAAAATGGACCTGGATGATTTGACACAACACATAATGTGATTCCGTGCTACTGAGTGCAAGTAGCATTATTTTATTAGCTGAAGATGATGGTCGGCATACCATGGTTTAGGACAGCATTTCTATTGAGTGCGTGTCACCAAGGAGACAGTAGGAGTCTGTCTGCATTATGACATTATGGCCCAATTGCATCCCTGTACCTGAGCACGCGACTAAAATTCTAACACCTCACTTATTATTTACTGATTGCTTCATTTTTATTAACTCTGTTATAAACATCAGTAAAATTTAGCAGCATTTGTGCAGGCAAAGTTCACAAGTTCATGCCTACATAAGCCCTGAACGATAATCGACAAACCTACATAAACATCTTTAAAAGGAACCCCGACTATGAAGACTTGTAGGCATAAAATATGTTGATAGAAACACATATGTTCATTACTTTAAAAATCCTTAATATTTAATACATATTTTAAAATTATGCACTCTGAGTCAAAGACGTAAAACGGTTGTACTTGAGCACTCAGAAGAATTAGCTACAAGCCCCCACAGCAGGAAAAGAATGCCACACTGTGTTGCATTTGGCTGTAATTTTCTAGCTTTTTGTGTGCTGTGATACAGGGGATATCTGTAAATATAATCAAACCTGTAAGCACCTTGTAAGCACCCCCCCATATTTATTCTCATAATGTAAAGCTCCTGTCTAAATATTAAATATTAAATATTAATACTAAATATTTTTGCATAGTTGGATTGTTTGGACCTTTTTTTCCAGAATGTTATAGATCAGTTGATTATAATGATGCTTCATATAAGGTGAGTTGCCTCTGTTTTGTAAGTGTTTGTTTGTACGTTGGTGGTTTGACAGAGACATTGATTGTAGCTACTGTTGCGATTGTATCTTGAAACTAATTGAATCACAAGAATCTTAGCTTTCCAAAGCTATGAGTACCTGCATACACACAGAAGCTGTGTAGATAGCATAGATTTGCTCATAACATGGCGACAGCGCCCTGGCCGTCAGAATTTTAACAGGATAAAGTATACGATGGCGAGATGGCTGATAATCTCTAAAATTATTGAAATTGGAATACGTTTCACCATAAAATGATAGTTTATGATCCATATGCTTACCTTGAACAATACACATTCTTGGTTGGCATAGACGTGCAGTTGCTGCACAGACACCATGGATTTTGCCCCATTCTCGTCTCCTCATCTCTCTGATCGTCTTCATTTTGTTGTACATTTTGAGTAACGTCTTCTACATTAGCCTCCTCGCTTATGTTATGCTCGGGTTTGAATCGAAAGGCTGAAGATATGTTTATATCGCTGAAGGGTCGCTGGAGAATCAAGACAATTGCAACCATTTAACTACCCAGAAAGCATTGCGATGTAAACAGCAATGGTGGCCTACGAGTGCAAGGATTTTTATTATATATAAAAAAAGTATACCAAAGATGAGCATTTCATAGTAACATCAACATATAACCCTTCAGTATCACACCGTGACATAGTGGTCAGCAGTGACCAATATGAATATTAAGATTAAAGATCAAAACACCTACAGAACTGACACTCATTCCAGTTTCATATGGCGTATGTGATTTATATAAACGGCCAAATTGCACTGAAGCTGTTCTGGCAGCTCTTGATGGCCTAACACCTTACTAAGACACTTCATGTTGGTTTTTCTTTAATTTGTCACCTGTCTGTAGGTGTTATGTCAACTTGACATAAAAATTGACGAATGCAGTTTTTTTTAACAGCTGATGCCTGTTGGTATAAGACATGTTTATGAAATTTTATGCTATTCATCAGGAAGGGCTTATGTAGTCCTGTTACCACAGCACTATGGATAACAACAGCAGAAATAATAGATCATTCCATATCATGGTTTGCTTACAAAGATTGTTGAGCGTAAATTAAGCTCAAGTAAGATATAAACATGAATGGTGTCCCATCCAGTGTATTTATGCAGTGTTCCTAGGATAGGCTCCAGTACCATAGTGACCCTGACGACCATAAAGTATTTAATGAAGATAAATATTCTATGTTTTCTCATTTTTGTAGCCCACTCTTCTGTGGTGTAGTGCATGGACGGTGCTTTTCGGCTTTATTGGGTAAGTTAGCTATTTTGAGCTTGATCATTAGCACTCTTAGTGCACATGATATCAGACAGACGGTATACGTACACCCCTCCCCTATCCTCTTTAAGACACCTCCATTCTTAGCTCAAGGCAATCAGAAAGACAGCAACTAGCTTTACTTACAGACAGCAGTGATTTTGCTCAAATTCTCGTCTTGAGGCCCTTTTTCCATGTGGAGCACAGACATTTGGTAAACCTGTGCAGCAAAACAGGCTTGAGTACAGACAATTAATCAGGTGAGTTTGCCATCATAAGTCACCTTCTCTCTTAGCCAACAAAGGAGCATGACTCACCAGGGGTTAGCAGTCAAATTTGCAGTGAATCCCAGCCTGTATGAACGATATACTGTACCTTATTTTCGTGTTTTGAGATTTTGGCAGATTTGAGCTTTTAAAATGTACTGACCATGTGAAGTGCTCAAAATTCTAGTAATGCATTAATTCCCACAGGGAAGGTAATTACACAGAAGCATTTAAAACTCAAGTGGTTTTACTCTGATGAGAAACAAGGAAATAACAATGTTGAAATGAAAATGTTAAAACAAAAAGAAGTTCTAAAGGAATTCTCTAGAACAAAAAGGATATGTGTAACAAATTTTAATGAGAGTTTTTATAAGATTGTATATAGAATAATGTGAACTAAATAGATGGTGTGGTCATGCATAGTTCACCACCGTAATATACTGTCTATACTGTAATATACAGTAAATTGGCATTCAACCAGGTTGAATAGCCACAGACAAGGTGACTTTTGCAGATGGATTTATTTAATTAGTGAAATAATTTTGATTATTTAAGTTATAACGTCATTTTAATTCTTAAAAGTCAAGCTAGAAAGGAGTGAAAGAATAATAGAAGGTGGTGAAAAGAATCACTGCATCCCGACTGCCTCAGATGTACAGGCCTTCTAGGAAAATGTGAAAAAAATCTTTTAAACCAAATAATGTGCCTAATATTTAACATCATTTGCTGTATTACAAACTTCCAGTGCAGCTTTTATGTCTACAGCTATTTCACTAGTTTCCAGGCATTCAGCAGGAGACTCACTTCTTGAGTAAAGAAAGATTTCACACCTTACATTCATTCCACACTGTTTAACAAGGTTACTCATATTCCTAACTGCACAGTCATCCAACTACAGCATAGCTATGGGCAAATATAACACTGAAGAGCTGACTTGAAAATCTGTTGCGTATGTATGTGTGCCACGTGTAGTGGAACACTTTCTTATACACTGATCAGCCATAACATTAAAACCACTGAGAGGTGAAGTGAAGAACATTGATTATCTTGATACAGTGGCAACTGTCAAGGGGTGCTATATATTAGCCAGCAAGTGAACAGTCTGTTGATGCATTGAAAGCAGGAGAAGTGGGCAGGTGTAAGGATCTGAGCAAATTTGACAAGGGCCAAATTGTGATGGCTAGACGACCGGGTCAGAACATCTCCAACGCGGCAGGTTTTGTGGGGTGTTCCCGGTATGCAGTGGTTAGTACCTACCAAAAGTGGTCCAAGGAAGGACAACCGGTGAACCAGCAATAGGGTCATGGGTCCCCAAGGTTCACTGATGCGTGTGGGTAGCGAAGGCTAGCCCATCTGTTCCAATCTCACAGAAGATCTACTTTAGCACAAATTGCAGAAAAGGTTTATGATGGCTATGACAGACAGGTGTCACAACACACCGTGCATCACAGCTTGCTGAGTATGGGACTGTGCAGGCCGGCCATAGTGCCCTATGCTGACCCCTTTCCACTGCCGAAGGCACCTACAATGAGCATCAGAACGGGACCATTGATTAATGGAAGATGGTGGTCTGGTCCCACTTTGCAACTTACAGGATTGAATGGATCTGCTGATAACATCTTGTGGCCAAATACCACAGCATACCTTTACAGGTCTTGTGGAGTCCATGCCTCGACAGGTCAGAGCTGTTTTGGCAGCACAAGGGGGACCATTTAATGTAATGGTTGATCAGCATATATATATTTATTGATTGGAATGGAAAAACATAGTTTAAAGTAACAATTTGAGAAATGGAAAATATGCAAGAATGGGCCTTACTTGCTTATTAATCTGATGTGGGATACAAATGAAATCAGACTTGCACTAAATCTGGCAAAAATATTTCAGAGTTTGCAATTTGTTATGTACAGAATATGGAGCCCTGTGTTGTTGTTGTTGTTTTTTGTTTTTTTTACTACATTTAAATGACAGATCTGAGAAGAAGAAGGAACAACAGAATGTGACAGCATTTTCCCGCTGAAGCTACGCTACTGAAGCTATAAAGCTGCTAAAAATTACAAGCTAAAACTATACAACTGTACTTACACCAAAATGCTGTATTTTTTCAGTACAAGAAAACCTGGAAACTAGTTTCATTTCACATCTAATTATATAATTATAATTTAGCTAGCATTGCCATTGTCAGTTCACCAATCAAACTGGCGACTGTAAATAAAATCAACAAAAATCTGTGAAATCTTCCTCCTTCTCACCATTGTCTCTAGCCCTGTAGCTAGTCTCTGGTCCGAGGAGCTGCCTTCAGCTAAATAATTTACATAAATGCATGTAATTGGCTGAAACAAGCCACAGAAGAGGATCTGCTATAGAATCTGGCTGGTTCGTGTTTAGAACTCTAGAGTTGCTGAATTATGTTCAGTTTCTTTTCATATGTTAATCTTCTCTGCAACAGTACTTTTTCAAATGTTCGGTTTAGTCAGCTGAAATACTTTGCTGGGTCCACATCAGGACTGTGGATTGCCATTTGATGACCCCTGCCAAAGTCTTGTAAAAATATGTCCAGCTAGGCATGATCACAGATTATGTAAACAAAGCTGACGCTCAATCGCACAGTTCTTCAGGAAAAGCCAGACTCCTGCAATTTAATGGAAATTTCTTTAAAACACATTTACAATACAGACTTCTCAATATATCCCCCTTAATTAATAATTACATCTTACATCCTTACATTACATTACATTAGGAATTGATTGTGTGTGTGTGGTTGTCTGCGAGTGAGAATTTATTTTTCACACCAAATTGTTGAGGCCCCCCGTGCGCCCCCTGGCGGCCCCCAAGGGGACCGCAGCCCCACTTTGAAAACCACTGACCTAAAGCACAGAGCTCAGAGTGTGTGGTAGAGAGAGAGAGAGGGAGAGAGAGAGAGTGCAGGAGGCATAGCTTGAACTAAAGCTATTCACCTATCTATAACATGTTCAGTAAGTGGTGCTAATGATGGTAATCACGTCCCCAATGGCGATGATGGTCAGTTTGCACTACTGCACACCATCATAGTGAAGCTGCCTGCTGAGATGACTACTGCAGGGCTCTGTGATGTAGGAAACTACTTCTCTCTTCAAGGAGGGTAATTGCATCCCAGCTCACATGAGTCAAATGTTGTTAGTATAACTGTCAGGCTACAATGCTACCTGGAAGAAATGCTGGAGACCCTCATGATATACAGTAGAAATGCATATTACCTTTAGCACACAAGTGGCTATTTGCAGCACAAGGGAGTCGTGGAGCTGATCTTTCACTTGGAACATGCTTGCCTTTGGCAGCGAGCACAATGTAGATAAAATGATTTGCCACATAGCAAATGAAAGTACATTTAAACATACCAAATCATTTTACATTAATGAAATAGGTGCCATTTTTGCCCTTTGATAAAAGGAAATTACATTAGATCATAATGCTTTCTAGCAAGGATGTAGATCTTATTTCAATTTGGCATATCTCTGTACTTGTACTCTGCACTTTGGACTTGTTCAGATACATGAAGGGTGTGCTTCTGCCTTTCATCTTGACATTCTTAGTTTCATGAACATAGGTTTATTTTGAAAATTGGTGGGAGCACATAAACGGGAGGTAACCCTAAGCTGATATGGATACTTATTAAAACGGACATCTTTATCTTTGAGAACAACCCATCCTTCAGTTCAATATGTGGATTAAGTACAAACAGGCTGTGCATGTATATTTGCTAATTGCCAACCACCAAAGGACCACCCAGAAGAACTCATTTATACAACTGAATAGTTGAGGGTTAAGGACCTTGCTCAAGGGCCCAGCAGGGGCAGCTTGGCAGTGCTGAGATTTAAAGTCATAACCTTCCAATCACTAGTACCGCATCTTAAACAATGGGCTACCACTTAAGCTAGAACTTACCATAGAACATAGATCTTCACACTGAGATTTCAACAAGGATTTAGTGAAAATCGTACAGTATAAAACTGGTGTTTTCACCATAATATGACAGAAACCAACCGGAGAGGGTGAAGGCTAACATGTGCTTCCTCTGAGACACGTGAATCCAGTCAAACCCCGGTCGAACTGCTGCTCATGCATCGTCACAGGGTGGCACAACACTAGAGATGGGACGATTGGATCATTTTACTCATTTGGATCTTTGAATCTCGTTCAGCAAAATGAACAAACCTTTATTCGTCGTTTAGTTCATTTGAGCAGAATAAAATTGAAATATCGAATTTTCAATAGCTGAATTCCTCCAACATGTCTACTTACTGTGATCATATTCTGAATAAGGTAAAAGCAATAATGCAACCAAGTGCAAATTATGAGAAACAGACATGATTAATTCACCACTCAACTGGGTCTTCTGGTCCGAGTCATTCACCCTGTTGTCACGTGACAGCCGCATACGCTATGTACAGGAAACAGAAACGATTAGTTCACCTCCTGAGTCTTCTGGTTCGAGTAATTCATTCTTTTGTCATATGACAGCCGCATAGTCTGAGGCCGTGTGGTCTCTTTTCTTATATGTTTTATCTTGCTTTATCAACATGATTGTTCGTGACCCATCACTACATAACACATTTAGAGGAAAGCTCTATCTGCCCTCTTCCACATGTATGAGCTTATAGACACCTACGATTGGCAAGTGCTGCTGTGATTGACAGGAGAGAGATGCTCCTCAGGGAGCATAGCCAATTTTGCTTTCTTGGACTCCTGGCCACGGATGGCTGTGGCATCTTTGGGATTGGAACTTGCAATCTCAGGACGATAGGGTGAACATTTTGAGTCTTCTTTGAACCTGTTTTGATCTTTCTTAATGCACAAAAACTTCTTTCAGTTTCCTCAAAAGGCATATGGATAACCAACAGCAGCCAAAACAAAGACTTAACCTGTTCTAATCGTTCTAATAGCTACACTGTTTGAGCCATTCATTTGAGCAACAGTTTTCAAGGAAATGCATACCATTAATCTCATATACTTAAATATTATAGTAAAAAATAGATCGACTTAAGATTTAAAACACTTATATAGAAGCTGCAAAGCAGTTTTTACAATTAAGCACAAGTTTAACTATAGTCCTGTAACTAGCTAATGTTATAGGTAGCTAGCTTAAAAATAGGTCCGTAGACACTATATTACAGCTAGACATTACAGTAGCTAATAGTTAGCTAGGATAAAATCTTTCTATGAGGGAATGCAACATAAAGGTTTATTTTGAACCCTTTGGAAAGTTAAAGGCAAAGCATAAAAGAGAAATTAGTGATTTGAGTCAGTTTGTAACTAAGTCAGCTAGCTAGCTACTTAAACTCTACAATTTTCTTTTCATGTTCAGTTAACAACAATATTCAAACTAGCATAGACAATCACACTTAGTAAAACCAGCCTCACGTTACGGCTATATGAAAGCTTTGTTATAATTTTGAGATTTTTACATGAGTCGCCCAATTGTTCAGATGCAGAAAAACACAGGCTATTTATACCACTGATTCATTGATTGTTTGTGGCTGCTGTCCAGGGAACCACAGATAAGATCAATGGAATATCAGTGTGGTAGTGTCTGTGTTTCATTGTAGAGAGGACAACACATCTGGCCTTCAGTTTTCTTTGAACCTAGATTAACAAGAGAGACTCCAGGTGTACATTGTAACACCTGTGCAGTGTAACACTGTAAAGTTTGCTATAAAATGTTGTACTTTGCCCGTAACGTTCTAAATATACCGTACTGTAATTTTTCCTGGTGATTTTACAGTAATTTTCTGGCAGCATTTACCATTAATACTTATAAATATAATTCAGTAGAAAATAAATTACAATCCTCTGCATTTGTATTTGACGGACACTTTTATCCAAAGTCATTTACAATTGAGGCAGGTTGAAAGTTCAGGACCCAGCCATGGCAGTTTGGAGGGGCTTGAATTTGAACTCACAACCTTTTGCGCTGTCGCCTTAGCCAATGAGCCATCACTAGCTTGTGCTGATTCTTTTTTTTTTTTACGTTTCATTTTTATTGAACATTTCTGCTGAACACTTCTGATGAAGATTTCTACAGAACATTTCTACATTTCTACTGAACATTTCTACTGAGCATTTCTGCTAATCATTTCTGCTAAACAATATTGCTAAACATTTCTAATGACCAGTTCTGCTAAACATTTCTGCTATATATTTCTGCAAAACGTTTCTGTTAAACATTTCTAATGAACATTTCTACGTTTCTTTTTTATTAAACATTTTTGCTGACCTTCTGATCAACATTTCTGTTGAACTGCTAAGCCTATCTAAATCGCCTTTTCTGTTCTGTCCTCCCCACCATTTCCCAAAAATACAAACAAATTGAGCAACAGCAGTAAATATTCACAGATTTTTTTCTTTTTATACAAAGATAAACAAAATTGAACCCACAACCCACCCCTCCGGCTCATCATGGCTACCCATTAACTGTCGCTGGTTATAGAGATGTTATAAAATTCAACAACAGGCACCAACCTTTAAGTGGGTAGTGTCTGTAACTCCATAAAGTATGCAATAAAGGGATGCCATTTATGAAAAAACTTATCTGTAGATCCATTCATCGTATATCTTATTTTCTCGAGTTTCAGAAAAAACATCACGTCCTTTATCCACTGGGAGATAGATGGGTATTTAGAAGACTTCCAATGTAACAGTAGGAAACGTCTTGCTATAAGGGATGTGAAAGCAATAACATCCTTTTGTATCGAGCTCAAAGGAATTGAAGCTTGAGGGATCCCAAATATCGCAATCAATGGACAAGGCTTTAAATGTACCCTGAGAAGCTTGTGCTGATTCAACCACCTCTGCCTTTTGTATCAACTCACACTAAAAGATGAATTTCAGTAATTGTCCACATCAAAAATTTTGTACGAGCACATAAACATAAACTTAACAAGGGGCACAAAATAAACCCACTTATTTGAAGATCTTTAACGACACAAAGAGCATCTTTACCATTCTCACACCTGCCTAAAATGTTAGATATCCAATTATATGTTGTAAACTGTAAACCAATGCGCTACTCTAATTTCATAATTGTTTACAGTATAATCCACTGAAATAATAAGAGTTGTTTGGTTTAAATTCCATCCCTCCATCTATTTTCCATACCACTTATTGTACACAGGAGTCTATGACTGGGAACCTGGAGCACAAGTTGGGGGGACACCCATTTGCAGGGCACAATCACACACACATTCACACACTATGGACAATTTAGAAATACCAATCAGCCTACATGTCTTTGGACTGGGGGAGCAATCTGGAGTACCCAGAGAAACTCCTGAAGCATGGGATGAACATGCAAGTTCCACACACACAAGGCAGAAGCGGTATTCGAGCCCCCCAACTCCAGAGGTGCAGTTCAAGCTTGCTAACCCCTAAGCCACCTTGCCCCCTGGTTTAAATTAAACACAGCAGATTTAGTGTGTAAGATTGTGTATGATGCCCAAGTAGATATGTAGAACGAACACTGAATGGAGACTAAATTATTGCAGAGTATCAAAACTTCCACTATAATATTCTCTGCAGCACAAATCAGCCTTAAAATATATTTCAGACTCATTTAAGAGTTTGAATCCATCATCCACATGAATTCTTGCTCCATAGCACTCTGGTCCAGTGGGACCATTGCTCATAGGATTTTGACTGTCATCCAGCCTGGCACCCCCTATCGAGACTCGTATGGCACAGTGGAGCAATGTTTTATGCCCCCCACTGGCACAGTGGAAGCGACTGACACTCTCTCCTCCTCCAGTTTTCCTCTTGAGATTTATTTTGTGCGAAAGCTTGGGGCAAGTTTAGCAAGGGCTTTACATTGTACACTGTAAAATCCCTGAGATTTACATCATCTGCAAGTATGCAGTCAGTAGCACTGTTCTTTCATGTATTCGTTTTTGTGTTTGAATTTTGCACGAGATAAGGATGCCATCATTCATGACATCACAGATTTTTAAGTGTAAAGTATGTACAGTAATAGCAAAATATTCTAATACGTTGTACATATATTTTCATAAATTTTATTCCTAACCCTTTTATTCCTAACCCTTTCTGATCAGTGTACAAAAATGCCACTATTGTAGCATCTGCACTGAACACTGTTCCTTCAGAGCACAAGTGACCTCTCGTCCTTTCGTATTCAACCAGCTGGAGTACGTTCAGGGTGCACAATGTTCCCTCAGGTGCCCTTCATCGGCACCAAAAAATCTCTAGAGATGCACTGGATGTGCTTTTGTGTGGATATGGAAGTGTAGGACACGTTTTGGCTCATCTGAACCCATGCAAGGACCAAGAACTTCTAGTCTAGTGATTAGGAGCCTCCGTAACTAAATGAAACTGAGCAAGACTTATCCACTTCTGCACAAATCCTCATTGATAAGACAGCAAAGAAGCAGTACAATAGACTTGTATTGTGTTGCTGCTTTTGAAAAAGAAAATGATATCTGTGAAAAGAGAGATGGAAGGGCTCTCTAATGAAAGGAGTTGATTTGGTGAACTAAATCAAAATGTAAGAATGTTTCTCTGGCATCATAAAGTGATATGGATAAAAATAATGTAGTACATGGATGAAAGTTCTCTTTCTGCATCTCTTTTCTCAAATGTTACTTTTAAGGATGATGTTAATGATGTTATGTTTATTGGTGTTAAATACAGGGGTTAGTAGGTAAATTTAGTGTTAGGTCTGTGTTTTTGTGGTAAAATGTTAAGTCATAGCCTTAAGACATTCTGTACCCAAGACAAATTTAAAACAGATTTGAAATGAACTGATTGAAACATTTTAACCAAATGTTATTCAAGACAAGTAAATACACCCAAATGCACACATACAACCCACAAACCCAAACCCATAGACAAAAGATTATGCCATGAGTCATAATGGGGTCCATGAGTGCTGAAGGAAATGGCAGATAAAATTGCAATATTTGAATATTCACTGAATATTCACAACTGAATACAGGGAATTCACAGGAAGTTGGCGATCACATATTATTAATCATTTAACCCTCTTACCCTGTATGGCCGAAAAACCTGTAAGGACGATATACCGGCTTGGTCGTCTATGCCGAATTCCCGTAAGGCCGATATAGCGGGCTTTACAGTGTAAACGTTATCCCCCTAAGGCCAGTATACCGGCATTACTCTGCTATGATTCCTTACTTATATAATTATTATTTTTTGACCCGGAAGGTTGATGACGTCATGATGTCACGACGTGATTACGTTATTATGCCGTCATTATGATGAAGATGATCCAAGCGTGAATGTTGTTGATAAACTTAGTTAACTAAAAATGCCAAAGTGAAAAGCTAATTGTGTTCCAGCTAAAGTTACACCTACAGTGAACACAGGCACATCTAAAACTGTGAAAAGAAAGAAACATACACAGTTACACAGGCGAGAGCGAGGATTCTAGATAGTGACCGCAGTGAGAGTTCAGGCGATGTTGAAACCGAAACTGATAGTGACGCAAACTCATGATTCAGACCCTGATCCTTCTTCATCTTCAGAATCAACCAGTGCGACTGACACTGCAGGGGTTTGGAGTCATAACGTGACCATTTCTGTGCATTCGTGAAAACACTACCTGCTGGTCTGATTATCACCAGAAAGTTGACTTTTGGTGCTAAAAATGCATTTATTCAAAGGCATTGACCACGCTGATGCTCGTATGGTGCTCTAAATTTACTAAAAACACTGAACTGCTTCGTTTGTAATTTTACAAAGTAATATTACACAAATACATTATTATAAGTTGTTTCAAAGGCCTACAAATGTTCAAATTAAAATGTTGACTTTGGGGCCAATTTTGGCCCGGGAACTCAGGGTTGGCGTGCAGTTTCTATGGGAACTAAGGGGTAAGAGGGTTAACTAATCACTTTTCAATCTGACTTCTGTCTAACCTGAGACATATTTGATTATGATTACATACATGTCATTAAAATCTTATCATGATACGGCCAAGTTTATCAGAAGCATTAAGGTGTAAACTTAGTCTGTGTTCCCAAACAATGAATATTTTAATACTCTATTTTAATACATTTAAATGCACCAACCACAATTAACTTAAAAGTACAATTTGTAAGATTTGTAAGTGTTTTTAAATTAATCGGATGCAGTTATAGTATACTATTTACTCCAACACCCCAAACAATTGCAAACAGAACAAAGGTTTCTATCAAAAAAGAAAACTTTGCTAAATATAGGTGTGCAACAATTATTGGCACCCTTTTAGTCAATACTTTGTGCTATCTCCCTTTGTCAAAATTACAGCTCTGAGTCTTCTCCTATAATGCCTGATGATATTGGAGAATACATGAAAGGGATCTGAGACCGTTCCTCCATACAGAATCTCTCATGATCCTTCAAATTGTGAGGACCACGCTGGTGGTCTTTCCTCTTCAGTTCACCTCACAGGTTTTTTATGGGGTTCAAGTCAGGGGACTGGGATGGACATGGCAGGACCTTGAATTTGTGGTCAGTAAACCATTTTTGTGTTGATTTTGATGTATGTTTTTGATCATTGTCCTGCTGGAAGATCCAACCACAGACCATTTCAAGCTTTCTGGCAGAGGCAGTCAGGTTTTCATTTAATATATGTTGATATTTGATAGAGTCCATGATCCATGTATCCTAACAAAATGTCCAGGTCCTCTGGCAGAAAAACAGCCCCAAAACATTAAAGAGCCACCACCGTATTTAACTGTGGGCATGAGGTACTTTTCCACATGGCTACCTCTCTGTGTGCGCCAAAAACCACCTCTGGTGGTTTGATTTCTTCTGAACATAGAACATTTGAAGTTCCAGTAGTGTGGCAAACTGAAGACGCTCAAGTTTGTTTTTGGATGAAAGTAGAGGCTTTTTTCTTGAAACCCTTCCAAACAACTTGTGGTGTTGTTGGTGACTTCGGATTGGAGTTTCGGAGACTTTCTGACCCCAAGACACAACTAACTTCTGCAATTCTCCAGCAGTGATCCTTGGAGAATTTCTGGCCACTCAACTCTGGCCATTGTCTTCACAGTGTATTGAGACAATATAGATACACGTCCAATTCCAGGTTGATTCATCACATTTCCAGTTGACTGAAACTTCTTAATTATTGCCCTGATGGTGGAAATGGGCATTTTCAATGCTTGTGCTTCTTATAGCCACTTCCCATTTTGTGAAGCTCAATAACCTTTTGCTGCACGTCACAGGTATATTCCTTAGTCTTACCCATTGTTATGAATGACTAAGGGACATTTTGCCTATGTGTTACCTCATATTTATGTCCTTATGAAGCAAGAAGTCATGGTTGAACAATATCCTGTTCCTAGTCACCCAGGTGTACAATATATATATATATATATATATATATATATATATATATATATATATATATATATATATATATTGAATGGGAATATACTTCAAATATATTTTTCTTATATGAATTCATAGAGCTGTCAATAATTGTTGCACTCCTATATTTAACAAAGATACTTTTTTGGATAAACCTATGTTTTTATTTTCAATTGTTTGATATCCACTGGTACCCTGTCCAGGGTGTACCCCGCCTTGTGCCCGATGATTCCTGGGATAGGCTCCAGGTTCCCCGTGACCCTAAAGAAGGAATAAGCGGTAGAAGATGGATGGATGGATGGATGTTTGATATCCATGAGAGCAGAGTATTTTTGTAAAAAAAAAAATTAAATATCAAAAAGTTATACAGTCAGTAACGTTTTTCACAGCCTTCTTTGCTCATATTTACCATATGGAGCTGCAGAAATATCTGACAAGTACTGATTACTCTCTGCATTTGACAGTCTCTCATATTCTTTACATGTCTGGACTATAGGGTAGGGTGGCTAAACAGAAGCTCTTTCTAACAAAAAACATACAAGTGTGGCAAAATCTGTTATGGTCTGATGAGAACGGCAAAAGGTTTGGTGCAAAAAAAAAAAAGCACATCACTAAAAGAACACCATACCCACAGTGAAGCATGTTGTTGGTACCATCTTTCGTTAATGCCGCTTTTCTTCAGCCATATATTAGGCTTTTATCAAGGTGGAGGGAATCATGAATAGCTACAAATACCAGCTGATTTTTGTGCTAAACATTCAGTCACCTGAATGTAAGCTGAAGGTGAAAAGGAACGTCACCTTTCAGCATGACAGTGACCCAAAGCATACATGCAAGGTAGCAAATAAATGGCTTAACCATAAGAAGATCAATGTTTTAGAATGGCCTAGCCAGAGCCCGGACCTGAATCCAACTAAAAATCTGTGGGGTGACCTGAAGCGGGCTGTACACAGGAGGGAGTAAATAGAGAGTAAATAAAGAGAGAGGAAATATTGCCAAGCCAAGATTAGCCACATTGATAGACGCTTACTTGTGTGCACACTTATGCAAGCAGGTTATTTAAAGTTTTTTCTTTTTCTTTTTGTCCCTAAAAAAGTTGAACTTTATTTGTATACTTTGCAAATGCACATTAAAGGTTTGAAAATTTCAGAGGTTTTTTTCTTTTTTTTTCTTTTGCAATTTAAACTTTTAGACTTTTTATTTCCTTTGTATAACACATCATGTGGAAGTATTCTATGATTTGCCTCCCTCATTTTGAATTTGCTGACATATAATGGATTGGCAAAACAAATTCAAATCTGTTTTGCTATTGGCTTAAGGCAAACATCCACGTGTCAAAGCTTACTTGTGTTGCAGTGAATTTCACATGTAAAATTCAATGGTATTGAATGACTGGGATTCAAATTGCCTCATACTTTCATTGATAGACTAAATAAATATTGTGATTTGTAATAGGCCAGTGGGCTGCTATTTGCTGTTGCTTTTGTTAAAGTGTCTTGCCACTGTTATTGTATAGACAAAAATTGAGAATAAAAGTTGCTTACAAAAGACTTCAAAACCATTCTTTTTTGTTTTGTTTTATCAAGGTGACTGCATATTTTACACAGCTACAATAAACAACTCATTTGGTGATGCCTGAAGAGTGATGGCTCATAAAAGTGGTGGATTTATGACGTATAATTCTAGTGTTCATCCTAATAAACTTGCACATCTTGCTCTATTGCATGCATCCGAACTGTAGTTATTTTTTGCCAAGCCATTTACTTTAAGTGCAAGCAGCATCACTTTGATACTTTGGTCTCCGTTGTAATCATGCAGGAGTTGTTTATTGTATCTCCTGCATCAGCTCCGCATCAGATGAACCAACAGAAGGTTGGCTCATGTTTATTGACTCTTACAATCAGAATCTTTATGCACAAAGACAAGAGACAGAAAATTAGTGCCTCTGAATTTTGAACATTTGGAGCTAAAAAGGGATTTTGAATCAGGTTGACCTCCTGGAAATTCAGATGCATTTTGACATTTATCCCTATGTTCTTTACTGATTTCTTTGGAATGAATGAGAAGTAAATAAAATGGTAAAGAGAAGGAATAAATAAATACATACAGAAGGCAGACCGAGGCATGGCAAAGCAAGCTTTAATTGATTCATAAGACCTGCCCTGGTCACACCAGTTCAACTAATGGTGAGTGTGTTTGAAGTGATGTAAAAGAGAGTTCTAGAAATATAATAAAATCCTGTAGACTTCAAAAGCCCTTGATATTGCTATGCTTCTGGATAGGAATCACGATTTTCCTATCTTCTAGTTTCAGCTTCCCCTAATATTATTCTTGCCTTAAGCATTACAGCATCACAAACTCGCTTTTCAGCAGTTTATAAGGAACCCTGTTCATTAGAAAAGAAAAGGAGCTACATTGTTTAAAAATATTACAGAAAAATGGTGAAATCCTGGGAGCAAGGGTACTGAGTTATTTACCATGTGCAAAATTGACCAAATAAACCATCAAACATGCTAATAAAATGTCCAAAAATTCCAAATAGCAATTCAAATCAGTAATAGTATCAATTATTATATTATAAAAACAATTTGTTCTATGAAAAATAATACAACTATAATTTAATCAATATGATTTTGTTATTTTGTCGTATTTAATGATGTGTTAAAACAGGAATGCCTCTAGTACAAATTTAACAACCTAACCAGCTAGCACTCAATCATTCAATCAATCAATCAATCAATCAAAAAAGAGAGAGATGTTTTAGCTAAAAACTTAAGGCAGTGTTAGTAAACTAAACACCAACCCGTCCTCTCATTTTTTCCCTTCTTCTTTTTCATGAAACTTGCTACTTAATTTTAACTACTGTAATTTGATACTTAAGGGGTTAAAAGGGTTTAAGAAAAAATAAAGTCAACATGTAAACTAATTCAATTAGACTGCTTTGTTAAATAAATATTATGCAGTGTATAATGTAATTTTACTACCATGAAGCAATTTCTTTTAAAAAAATATTAAAATATTACATTTTAAGTTTTTTTCCCGTCTTGTGAATGTACAGATGCAACAGTTTACAATTTGCTGGAGCCAGTGTTTATGGTGCTGGGGAAATTGAATCAGGAAGGTCTGGTTCTGCTAAAGCGGAGCAGGGTATTGCCCTGATTGATGGATTGATATGGGGATCACAGTACACAGGAGAGAGCAGGGAAGCTGCCTGCTGCATAGAGAAAATCCTATTTCTTCATTTTAGATGGACATGGAGGAAATGTATTCTGTGCGATTGCGTGATGTATAAACTCTGTATTTTTGTAAAGGAAGGAAGTCTTTCGATGTCATAACGGATATAATAAGTCTGAGTGATTCTGCATTGGTCATAAAGCCATCTCAGATAGCAAACGAGTGATGGGTCAAACATACCACTCTCATCTGGCCCATATACTAGCATGGAATGAGGCAAGGAAGCCATCTGTGGAATTAAATTCAATTTGCCAGAACCTAAATTAATTATGCCTGAAAGGAAAAAAATGTACAGTTTCATGTTATTGAATTTTTGTGACCGACAGTCTTCAATATTTGAATGTATTGAGTCTTAATTAATTTTAAGTAAGTGCTTCAGTCATGAGGTCTTAATTCATCATTTTAAAATTCAAGAATTGAAAATTCAGGATGCAGATATAGGAAATGAACCGGAATCTTGGACTAAACCATGGATTTTTCATGATGATCTGAATATAAGGTGCTGTTACACTAATTATTTGTGCTAATAAATAGAGATCTAAACACGGATACAGTCCCATCTGAAAGTATTATAACAGCAAGGGTAATTATTTAGTTTTTGCTATACATTGAAGACATTTGGGGTTAAGATCAAAAGATGAATGAGACAATAGATCAGAATTTCAGTTCCTGATATTTACATCTAAATGTGTTACTTAGAAAATGGCCCCTTTGGTGGCTGACCACCCACTGTTTAGGTGAGAAAAGTTTTGGAACAGATAGTCAAAGTAAATTAAAGTAAATACTACTTAATATTTCTTTGCATATCCCTTGCCTGCAATAATCAAAACAAAACATCAAGCCGGTGACCTACTGACTTGGGGGGTTCCTCCTTTTAGTCTCCTCTTCAGGAGGTGAAATACATGCTCAATTGGATTAAGGTCTGGTGATTGACTTGGCCAGTCTAAAGCCATCCACTTTCCAACCTGATGAAGTCCTTTGTTGTGTTGGCAGTGTGTTTTGGATCATTGTCTTGTTGCGTGATGATGTTCCTCTCAATTAGACTGGGGATGCATTTCTCTCTGACAGAATGTTTTTGTAAACTTCTGAATTCATTCCACTACCATCATGAGTTCCATCATCAATAAAGATTATTGAGCCTATTCCAGAAGCATCCATGCACTCCCAAGCCATGACCCTACCTCCACCATGCTTGACCCAGGAGTTTGTATATTTTGGATCATGGGCAGATCCTTTCTTTCTCCCCACTTTGGCCTTTCCATTCTCTTTGGTAGAGGTTAATCTTGGTTCCAGAACTTTTGTGGCTCACCTCTGTATTTCTTTATGAATTCCACTTTGACATTCAGTTTCTTGATGAGTGTTTTGCACCTTGTGGTATGGCCTGTATATTTCTGCTCTCAAAGTCTTTGAACAGTGGATACCTTCACCCCTGCCCTGTGGAGATTGTTGGGGATGTCACTGGCTGTTGTTTTTTGTTTATTCTTCACAGCTTTCACAACGTTTCTCTCATCGGCTGCTGTTTTTTTCCTTGGCTGACCTGTTTGATATCTGGTTGTTAGTACACCAGTGTTTTCTTTTGTTTTTCAGGACATTCCAAATCAATTTTCAAAATGGCAAAATGGCTTGCGTTTCTCCCATAGAGAAATGCAACAAATGAATTCTTTACAGGCAAAACCCAGGGCTTAAACCAAGAGTAGACACTCAGAGCTATTAATTGTTTAAACAATAAGTCTAACAAGGCACACCTGGGAGAAAATGAAAATGTCTTGTTACAATTGTCAAGAAACACTTGTAGTGCTGTAAACTGTCTGTAACAGTACATACACATACTGGCAACTTTAATATGAACACGTACACCTGCACATTCATGCAATTATCCAATCAGCTAATCATGTGGCAGCAATGCAATACATAAAAGCATTGAGGTATAGGTCAAGCACTGCAGTTAATCTTTACATCAAATATCAGAATGCAATCTGCAGAATGCAAACAATGGCTTATTGATAATGGTCAGAGGAGAATAGCCAAACTGGCTAAAGCTGACAGGAAGGCTACAGTAGCTTAATTAACCATTCCTTACAACCATTGTGAGCCAAAAAATATCTCAGAATGTACACTTCAGCATGTCAAACCTTGAGGCAAATGGGCTACAACAGCAGAAGACCACATCGTGTTCCACCACTGTCAGACAAGAACAGAAATATTAGGCTGTAGTGGGCACAGGCTCACCCAAACTGGACAGCTGAAGATTGGAAAAAGACAAAGTGATGTTATTGTGCTATTTTATGCATTGCACTGCTACCACATGATTGACTGATTGGATAATTGCATGAATGAGTAGTAAAGGCATTTCTATTAAAGTGGCTGGTGAGAGTAGCACGTTTGTGTACCCTGCCTTGTGCCCGATGCTCGATGTGATGAATTGGCACCCTGTCCAGGGTGTACCCTGCCTTGTGCCCAATGCTCCCTGGGACAGGCTCCAGGTTCCCTGTGACCAAGTAGGATAAGCATTATAGAAAATTGATGGATGGATGTTGTTCATGTGTAGAAATGTCCAGAATGTTTAAGACTTGAATTTAATAGAGATGTGTTCAGAGCCAAAAATAATAGATATCAAAAATGTGTAGCAGAATATGTTTAATCACAGAAACACCAATTTATGCATGTCCCCCCCCCCCAAGCATTATGTATTCACATTCAGAATCTGGTGAATTTAATACCAGAGCTACAGAGCTGCAACTCACCCTTGATGAGACCATAACCTAAAGCATGGTACAGAACTGTATTCACAAAGAATCTTATCTTACCACTAAGAGTTCTCCTAAGTAGCTTGAAAACGGTCTAAATCCTATTCCCCAAACTGAATAAAATCAGGATTGACGATGAACGCATATTTCATGAATGAATAAATAAATATGTCAGTGTGTGACAGGTTTTGTATTATACTCTACATTTATCGTATTGATGTGCACACTCCTTATACAGCAGAATATACCATAGTGTATCCATGGAGTTGTAGCTTGTAAACAAGGACAATATATTTGACAATATACAGTGGTGTGAAAAAGTGTTTGCCCCCTTCCTCATTTCCTGTTCCTTTGCATGTTTGTCACACTTAAGTGTTTCGGAACATCAAACCAATTTAAACAATAGTCAAGGACAACACAAGTAAACACAAAATGCAATTTGTAAATGAAGGTGTTTATTATTAAAGGTGAAAAAAAATCCAAACCATCATGGCCCTGTGTGAAAAAGTGATTGCCCCCTAAACCTAATAACTGGTTGGGCCACCCTTAACAGCAACAACTGCAACCAAGCGTTTGCGATAACGTGCAATGAGGCTTTTACAGCGTCCTGGAGGAATTTTGGCCCACTCATCTTTGCAGAATTGTCCTAATTCAGTTACATTAGAGGGTTTTCGAGCATGAACGGCCTTTTTAAGGTCATACCACAACATCTCAATAGGATTCAGGTCAGGACTTTGGCTAGGCCACTCCAAAGTCTTCATTTTGTTTTTCTTCAGCCATTCGGTGGTGGACTTGCTGGTGTGTTTAGGATCATTGTCCTGCTGCAGAACCCAAGTTCGTTTCAGCTTGAGTACACGAACAGATGGTCGGACATTCTCCTTCAGGATCTCTTGGTAGACAGCAGAATTCATAGTTCCTTTTATCACGGCAAGTCTTCCAGGTCCTGAAGCAGCAAAACAGCCCCAGACCATCACACTACCACCACCATATTTTACTGTTGGTATAATGTTCTTTTTATGAAATGCAGTGTTCCTTCTACGCCAGATATACTTGGACACACACCTTCCAAAGAGTTCCACTTTTGTCTCATCGGTCCACAGAATGTTGTCCCAAAAGTCTTGGGGATCATCAAGATATGTTGTGGTGAGAAATTGAGACGAGCTTTGATGTTCTTTTTGCTCAGCAGTGGTTTTCTCCTTGGAACTCTGCCATGCGGCACTTTTTGCCCAGTCTTTTCCTGATGGTGGAGGCATGAACGCTGACCTTAACTGAGGCAAGTGAGGCCTGCAGTTCTTTGGACGTTGTTGTGGGGTCTTTTGTGACCTCTTGGATGAGTCGTCGCTGCGCTCTTGGGGTAATTTTGGGCGGCCGGCCACTCCTGGGAAGGTTCACCACTGTTCCATGTCTTCGCCATTTGTGGATAATGGCTCTCACTGTGGTTCGCTGGATTCCCAAAGCTTTGGAAATGGCTTTATAACCCTTTCCAGACTGATAGATCTCAATTACTTTCTTTCTCAATTGTTCCTGAATTTCTTTGCGTCTCGGCATGATGTGTAGCTTTTAAGGATCTTCTGGTGGACCTTACTGTGTCAAGCAGCTCCTATTTAAGTGATGCCTTGATTGTGAACAGGTGTGGCAATAATCAGGCCTGGGTGTGGCTAGAGAAATTGAACTCAGGTGTGGACAACCACAGTTATAGTATGTTTTAACAAGGGGGGCAATCACTTTTTCACACAGGGCCATGATGGTTTGGATTTTTTTTCACCTTTAATAATAAACACCTTCATTTACAAATTGCATTTTGTGTTTACTTGTGTTGTCCTTGACTATTTTTTAAATTGGTTTGATGTTCCGAAACACTTAAGTGTGACAAACATGCAAAGGAACAGGAAATGAGGAAGGGGGCAAACACTTTTTCACACCACTGTATGTGAGCATTTTAGATTTTTGTTTCAAGGTAGTATGTAAACAACACTTTAATTGTTATAGTATTATTGCAATATAACATTGTGGTCATATGTTTTCATGCAGACCTCTACATCAGCTAATCACTGCACATATTCACTTATGAAAAATGATTGAATTGTTAATTACAATGGCCTGTAAGTGGAAGACACAACAGCAAAATCAGAAACACAACAGCAAATCAGTGAACGCTTTTGTTTTTAGTTGACGCTGTTGTGTTTTATGATTTGTCATGCTTATGAGTTTGCTGTCATCTTTCCCAATTTGCTGTTGTGTTTTTTTTTTTTTTTCTGCTGTTTTGCTTTTGTGTTTCCAAATTTGCTGTTCTGCTTTTGGCTTTACTGTTGTGTTTCTGAATTTTCTGTAATGTTTTTGCCTTTATTGTCATGATGGGTTTTTTTGGGATTTGTTGTTAAATTTCCCTATTTGCGCGTTTTTTTTCTCTTTCACTGTTGTCTTTACAGATTGCCATAATGTACCTCTTATGTACCTAAACTCATGCATATCTCATCCTGAGATTATGTAGTTTCTGGGCAGAGGCACAAACTAATTACCAGTTTCCAGCTTTCTGAGTCAAAATGCTTTTAGTTGCAATTTGTATAACCCCCCCCGCCCCCCCCTCCCCCCACCCCCCATCAACACACACATATACACACACCAACAAAAAGCATTTTCCCATCTCTTAATTTCCTGGGTACTTGCGTCAAAGTCTTAACGAAGGAGCCTGGGCTAAGCAAATGGGACTCGGCACTATGTTTGATCTGATATCTTTTGTCAAGGCAGAATAAAGGAGGCACAGCAAGTGAGTTGCTAAGCCTCTTTGGATCACTGTGTGTCTCATTTGTATCTGGTGGAATAAATGAATACTATTTAGAAATAATAATAAAAAAAAAAAGCTTGCAAAGGTGAGAGAGTGACAGGGAAAAAGAGAACAGTGAAATTTCCATGGCCATAGAAAAGTCTTGGTTTATGACGTTTGTGAAGTGGGTGTGTATCAGACTCTGTGTGACAATATGCCTACTTGTGTCAGAAGTAAGCATAATGATTATACAGTTTGTGTACCATTGTATATGTGAGCAGCAGCTTATAGGTTACTACTGGCCTAAGTTCACACCATATTGTTGAAATGTGATAGTGTGTTCCTTTTCAAAAGGAACTCAATGTTGCATCAGCTTCAAGCTGTGGGAAGCACCCTCACGTGTGACCGGTATCTGAAGTCTGTGTAAAATCATGCCTATATATAAGCCTGCTGTGGACAGGTGACATGGCCATGTTAAAAACCACGTTAAACACTAGAGCATCATCCACAAGAAAATTGTAGGCATTCAAGTTGCAACTTTTTCATCATGGTGTGAGGAACACCAGTGAGACCCAGTAAACTGTGCAGTGGCTACAGTCCTGGAGTTCTTACAGGAATGTTTCTCAGCAAGGTTGGCTCCTTCTACAATTAGGGTCTACATTTTGGCCAGCCATGCCCCTATTGATGGAGTCTCTGTGAAAGGCCATACCCTCAGTATGACAGAGTAGATATACTCGTTCCCACAGCATGAAGCACACGCATGAAGCACACGAGTTCCCTTTGAAAGGAAATGTCTGGGTTACGCATGTAACCCTGTTCCCTGAGAGGGGAACGAGACATTGCATAGCTTTGTCATACTGGTGCATGAATCGCGTCTTCGTTTCAGATAATAGAGACTGATGATTTAGCTCACAGAATGCCACTTTATACTCACGCGACGTGTGAAATGCCATGTCACCTGACCACGACAATCCTATAAATAAGCCTGATTTTGGACATACTTCAGATACCAGTCACGGGCGAGGTCGCTTCCCACAGCACGATGAGCTTCGTAGCGTCTCGTTCCCTTCTCAGGGAACAGGGTTACATGCATAAGCCAGACGATTTCGTCTGAGCTGGGTGAGCAACATAATCTTTTCAAATCAGATTTGAGCTACGTTTATATGTGGATACATACAGATTAAGGATGCAACCGAATACGAATACATTACTTGGATTGAACATATAATATGTTCTAAACAAATACAAGTACAGATATGAATAACTTTTAGAAAGGTTGCTAGAAGGCTGGTTCAGACTAGATGTGTGCATCAGGACTGGAATCCTGTGGGACAAGATGGGAAAGTCACGTAAGCCGAAGGATTTTGTTTTCATGCAGGCATGATCGAGTGGGACAAAGAAAAACACATTCATGGACATGAATATGAGTCGCTGTGCAATGCTTTTATAGCATTCATTCTTTCACCCGTAGTAACTTCCTGGTCTATTTTGGGAAATAGGACCAAGTACAATTTGTGAGAAACTCTCATGGTAGAAACAAAAGCAAAATAATGATTGTGCGAGCAGGATTAAAACAAACAAACAAACAAAACCACCAAAACTAGTTTCTAGTTGAGACCAATTATAAACTCGAGGTTGAATTCACAGTGATGACAGTGCTAACAATTATAATTTTATTTATTTATTTATTTTTTACCCCATTTTCTTCTAGTGTTTCTGCAGGCAAAGTGGTTCAAATTAAACAAACAAACAAACAAACAAACAAACAAAAAAACAATCTTTCTGTTTAGGTCACGTCCACTTCAGATTTTGATTTGACTATACATACAGATACAAATATTTTGAGCACTAAACAGATACAGATACAGATACAGATACACTTCTGTTATAGATACGGTCATCATCCAGTCATCGTCCTCCAGTGTCAGCAGTGTGTTAGCAGTGGTTAATAATCAAAACAAGGAGTTCTAGTAATAAAACCTGATGCAAATACCATGCATCAGCTTTCTAGCTCTAATTACAAACATCTGACAAGGTGTCATCTTCAGAGCAAATAGTCTATCTGATGAAGACTTGTGCTTCGAGTTATTTGGTTTTTGATGCTTTTGCAATGATGCAGTGATGCTGTTTGTAACGCATCTGTGAGTCATTCGTGTTGATGCTTTGTTTTGGTGTTAACGTATCTTTATGCTCAGAGCATAGAGTATGTAAGTCAGTGTTATATGTGATTTTTATATGTCAGTATTTTATAGTGATTATTGTTATAAACACACCATGAGCTTTTCTTGTTCCTCTACAGTCCTCTGTGAAATATTTATGGATCAACATGGAGAGGGACATTTATCAAGGCTCAGTCTTTTGTACCATCATGCTTGGCCGGTATTAATAACAAATACAAAATGTCAGCAGTTGACTTAGAGCTGACATTAATGCTCTAACCCAGAGTATGCTCGCTTGAGTAGCTTGTTCAAATGCCATTGTTTTGTTCTCTTTTACCAATAACCATCAAATATGAAAACCTGTGTGTTCTGAGTGCCTGATGCTACACACGTGAGAATCTCTAAGTGTTATGCTTACATTTATCTCTTATTATTTAGATTATTTCTCCCAGCAGCAATCAAACTGTGTAACTCAGCACTTGATTAGTTGCATCAGGTGTGCTTGAAACACCTGTTTTGCATATTTGCGCTGTTGTGAGGGATTCTGTTCAGGGGGGTGAATCATTTTGAAACTGGAGAAGTCATTATAAGTTGCATTTTCTGTTGAATTTGGGGAAATCACTTGTATTGGTGTGTATTCGGTGTATTTAACTTTTCCAATTGCTTTTGTATGATTTGTTCATTGCAAACAGCTGAAAGTCTATACATTTTGACAATAAACCTGATTTGCAATGGGGGTTGAATCATTTCGATTGCAACTGTATGAAGAAAAGAATAAAATACCACAACATATATTTAAATGACTGGGGATCAATACTTAAAATATTATTCACAACAAATGTCAGATAGAACAATAATCTCAAGGTCTCGTATTCAATATTGTAGAATGATCAGCGTTAGAAAATGTGTGTGGATATTTTATTTGTGCAGTGATTAATTTTCCCCTAGACAGCTTCTTTTTTAAGTGTGTCTCAGAGAACTTTGGGTATTTTAAAACGATGTACTGTTAAAGAGTGATGATGAAATCTTAGAATAGAAGCTTGTAAATATGCGTTCACATTGGTTAGACTAGCAGGTGGAGAGAGAAGAGAGAGAGAGAGAGAGAGAGACAGACAGAGAGAGAGAGAGAGAGATTTATTATTAAATGTACAGTGCTCTCCAGTAATATTGGCACCCTTGGTAAATATGAGCAAAAAAGGCTGTGAAAATGTAAAAAAAAAATATTGTTTAACCTTTTGATCTTTTATTTTAAAAAATCACAAAATACTCTGCTCTCATGGATATCAAACAATTGCAAAGAAATGTATTATTGGCACCATTTTAGTCAATACTTTGTGCTACCCACATTCGCCTCACATCTCCAGGGTCGGGGGTTCGATTCCCACCGTGGCCCTGTGTGTGTGGAGTTTGCATGTTCTCCCCGTGCTGTGGGGGTTTCCTCCGGGCACTCTGGTTTTCTCCCCCAGTCTAAAGACATGCATGGTAGGTTGACTGGCATGTCCAAAAGTGCCTGTAGTGTATGAATGGGGGTGTGTGAGTGTGTGTGTGATTGTGCCCTGCGATGGATTGGCACCGTGTCCAGGGTGTACCCCGCCTTGTGCAGATGCTCCCTGGGATAGGCTCCATGTTCCCCGTGACCCTGAAAAGGATAAAGCGGTATAGAAGATGGATGGATGGATGGATGGATGGATGGACTTTGTGCTACCTCCTTTTCCCAAGATAACAGCTCTGAGTCTTCTCCTATAATGCCTGATGAGGTTGGAGAATACATGGCAAGGGATCTGAGACCGTTCCTCCATTCAGAATCTTGCTCATATTTACCAAGGTTGCCAATATTAGTGGAGGGCACTTTACATGCTGTCTGACAAACATGGTGACACCGACTCATTTGCCTTTTTCTTTTTTTTTTCTCCTTTTTTTTTTAACATGGTTAGAATTTACTGCCAAATGAAGTTAAATTCTTCGTTTCAATTGAACTTTAAAAGGCAGCTTGAAAATTGGAGATAGTAAGCAAAACACATGATAAGTTTGACTGAGGAATGACCTTTTTTGGGAGTTTGTTGCTAGTACTTTAGTGGATGATACTGTTGTGAATATTTCTGGATGACCATCAAAATACTGCAGTTTCATAAGAAGTAAGCTGACTGAAGAATCAGGAGACCAAGAGGCAGTTTATAATAAACGAGATGGTTGATTATTTATAATATGGTTATTAGTTCCTGTTTTTACGGAAATAACCCCACAATACTTTGTCATGTATGTACAGTATATTTATATAATGTGTTGAATATGGTGTGATGGAGTACCAGTAAAATGAAATCAGAAATAATGATACAGTTAACATTATGCTGTATTTGTATAAACAAAGTCACAAAAAAACTCAGCCTCTCATCCTGGGATTTGAAAATGATCCAAAGACTTTTATGTATGTATGTATGTATGTATGTATTTATTTATTTATTACTTTTGCATGTCTAATTTTAATTTCACCGTTCTAAGAAACGACATTATTAAATTAAGGCAAGGTCCACACTATGACAAATATACTTGCAATGATGTTTATGTAACAAAAAGTTTTCATTCACATTGGCCTTTTCACATTGCTTTGAAAATGTTTTTCCTGGCACCGCATTGTGAAATCTGGATCATTACCCAGTTATGAAGTTGTTTAGCTCACTCATGATAGCTGACTAGTGAATAATGAGAGGTGTTTGTGTTTTCTTCTGTGTTTTTCTATATTGAACGTGGTCATATGGGGCATGAGTGAATCATCTAACATTTTTGACATACTCTGATTACATAATCAAATACACACAGAACACAGATAGATAAAAATACACACACGGAAAGTAGCAGAGGTGATAGTTTTGTTCACTACACTATTAGAGTGACAGTCTGCATCTATCATCCCAGCACTCAGTGACATAACAGTGAGATGCTTTTGTCTTTCACCCGATACTAAGTAACTGTGACATGTAATGTAAGCAGGTAATTATATTCTCAGTGTTATGAATACTTGGGCATCATACTACCGTACTAAGTAGTTTGTCAGTGTAGCATTGATGTTAATCCTATTTAGACATACTGCTTATTGTACATAATGTGGATTGAGACACAGTTATGAATTCTCTCTGATTGTGTATTGGCTTTGCACTCGTGGCTATAAGATGAACCTGAACAGAGGTTTTGCAGCATAAACCATATAACGAAATGCTCTTCCTTAAATAGCTTGCAATAGCATTTATCTACAAGAGAATGAACTCACATCCAGCAACTTTAAAGAATGACTTGAGTATCAATATTATAATCAAAACGTGATCTTTTATTAGTCAAAACATCTATTTTGTGGTTAAGTAATGGTTAAATTCTGAGGGGGGCACATGGCTTAGTGGTCAGCAAGTTTGCCTCACACCTCCAGGGTTGGTGGTTTGAATCTCAACTCCGTCCTGTGTGTGCGAAGTTTGCATGTTTTCACCATGCTATGTGGGTTTCCTCCATGTACTCCGGTTTCCTCCCCCAGCCTAAAGACATCCTGGGTGTCCCCTGCCTCACACCCTGAGTTCCTGAGGTTAGGGTCCAGGCTCCCCTGCAACCCCGTGTAGGATAAGCGGTTTGGAAAAAGGATGGATGGGTGAAATTCTGTGCTGACTTTTTAGTTTTAAATTCTTTCACTTTAGCTAATGGTCTCCTACAATACCCACAATGACTGTGGAAGAAACCCACCAGTTACATCAGCCATTCCACCAGCCAATCTTTAATTCCAATGAAATACTAATAAAAAAATTTAAATGACCAACAATTTAAACATTTTTGCTATTTAACAGATATAAGCTGCCTTTATAGAGCGGGGCTCACTGCCTCGCTTAGCTTCCATAGAGTTACTATTGTACCTAGCGGTAAAAAAAATCAACGTAAACTAGAGCAGTGGTTCTCAAACTTTTTCATCTTAACGCCCCCTTGTGTAGGGTGCATCCCTTTGTGGCCCCCTAGAATCTTCAAATGTATGCAATTTTGTGTTTTTTGTTTTCACGCTAGGCTCTTCTGTATTAACTTTCTACGCGTAAAGACTATGTCCTCTATCTAAACACTTATCCATTTGAAATAGTCTTAGGTTTTATCAGCGTGTGGCTAATTTTACACTAGTATGTCAAAGGATGTCTGTGTTTGGTGTGTGTCTTAGTGCACTGTGTATAATTGATTTAATTGAATAATATTTCTTATTTTTTATGTACTTCATAGTTCAATGGTTGACAATTCCAACTTACATACAGGTACAATTAATAATAATAATAATAATAATAATAATAATAATAAAAACGTCTAAATATAAGAAAATATAAAAATTCTAAATAGAATTAAAGTTCTAGATTTTCTATGTGGCCCCCCTGGCGCCATCTGGCGGCCTCCACTTTGAGAACCACTGAACTAGAGGTGGTGGATGCAAGTCTAGACTTGTGCAAAGAAAGAAGTACAAACAAGTAACTAAAACATTGAGAAAACAAGAAATGCAAATAGGAGCTACAGGGCTAAACATACAGAACATGAGCAAGACTATGGTATACTTAATAATGCAGCAACAGAACAACAGAAACAACAAAGTCTCCTGTGTGAAACCTGGAATCCATTGTTAGTTGTAATTTGGAGTCTTTCACACAGGAAACACACCTGCTGTATCAAACACAGCCGAACAAAGGTACATCCAAACCCATTCAAAACGAGCTGCTAAACTCTATGCTGGATTACAGCACGCTGTCGACTTTCAACTGCTTATTATGTAAGTGATAAAAATTCACTGGGTACTAGCCAATAGCATAAGTCTAGTGTGATAGCCTCCTGACTTTATTTAGTTTGAGACTATGTCATTATTAATGTCATCCTGCCCAACCAGAATCTGTGTTCACGAGCCGCTGCTTGTTGCACCAGGGGGAATTAATCTCACATAAAGAGACTGCTGCAGCAGAATATTAGTTCTTTAGTCTATCCAGTTCTTTCTCCTTCTCATCGATACAGTACGCTCAGATATCGTTCCAGATCTTCAACTTTCATGCTAATAATGACGTCAGTCCTGTCATCATGCTTGTCATCTCGTAGATCTCTAACTAGCCGAGCTGAGCCTCTGTTGCAGCTCGGTGCAACAGAGTTGTATAGCTGGAGTGCATTCTGGGAATTTGAGTCCCGTGTTTGCTGTATTCAGTACTCATACATTGGATTAAAAAAAAAAAGACATTTAATGTTATGATTGAACATTTTTGCGTAAAAAAAACCCCCAATTTGTTTTAGTTTACTCTTTTGGTTTTTGGAGCGAACAGCAAAATCTAACAATTATAACTTTTGCTCTGAGAATTTTTTTCCCTTAATGCCCCCTTACGACATCGGCATATCAGACAACCACTAATTTCTCACGGCACTAATAAAAATGCAACGTTAATCAACAAATTATCGACATGGCACAGAGTTATACAGCTTGCCAATGTCACCATCGCAGTGCCGAGATCAGGACACACTGCGGAGCATCATTTGAAAGTACTGACCTTTGTTCAGTTTTCCAATTAACCTCATTTGGCAAGCTATAAAACATTATCATCATTATGCGTCTCTGACGTATTAAAAGTGACTGAGCTACAAAGTCATGATGTTGTCACATGACTCATGGAAAGTCTCATAGCACATCTTGAAAGTTTTTTTGTACAAGTTGGCACAAAAGTTCCTGTTTACTGTTTGTGCTATCAGATCCCTTTGTTAGGCGAAGACACTTGAAATTTGCTGCAAGCATTAAACTCGTCCATTTGTCTTGGCAGCAGATTCAATCTAATGAATAATTAAACAACTTTCTTATTACCCTCCCTTTACTTAAGAAATTAGAGTGGTGGAGAAAAACCAGCATGGAGACATGCTGTTCAATTCTTTATTTCCTTTGATTAAGAATATATTATGCATCGCTATGATTCTAACCCAGTTGTTTCAGGAAATGAGTCTTATCACCCTCCGCCTCTCACCAACTGCTGTCACGTCTGCGTTTCTCTCCATATTTCTGCTTGGCTTGTGACAGGTACGCATAAGAAAAGGAAGAGAATAAGAGAGAAAGACGAAAGAGACATGACAAGTAACCATGTGAATTTCGAACTGGAAAGAAATTCCTTTGTAGATCTGTGGATAAAGGTTTAGATCTCAAAGCTGTCAGTTACGTTGGCAGTGGAGACCCTTTTCTGATGTCTTAAAGAGCATGTGCTTACAAATACAACTGTGTACAGTGTATTGGTGCATACTCGTGTGGTTATGTCGCCAAATAATGTCCTCAGCTATTTATTAACGTGGGAATACCTAATACCTGGAAACCTAATAATCCAGCAGACATCAAGAACGTGATGTACTCCCAATCATACATAAACATGATGGTTTCTGATTAAACAGGCTAACTTCGGTGTTATGAAAGCAGACATTTCAAACAAGAACAGGATTTATGAGAGATTTAAACTGGTGGAACATCTTTATCATCTTGCCAAGGAAATTAGAAATGCAAGCCATGTTTCAATAAAACACCTCTAGTTTCGTAACAGATGTCTTGATAGTTTTTGTTAAATAAATAAAATAAAAGCATAAAAATCCATATAATCAGATATCCATTTTGACCACAAAATGGTGAATGTGAATTTATATAGGGCTTTTTTAACCGTAGCGGTTCTACAAAGTGCTTTACTCTGTTTTTCATTCACACACGACTGCAGAGCTGCCATGCAAAGTGCTAGCTTGCCATGGGGTTCAATTTCTCGCCCAAGGGCATTTTGGCATGTGGAGACATGTGGGCTGGGAATCGAACCGCCAACCCAGCGAGTAGTGGACAATCTGCTCTGAGCCACAGCTGCCCCACTGAGTGACTTTTATTCAAATATCTTGGTGTAGATTTTTAAAAAATGTTAAACGTTAAATAATTCATTACACAAGTGTAAGTAAAGACAGGCCACATCTGTCTTGTGATTTTCTGCCAGCATTTTCCAAGGTGGCTGAGCAAGACTGAAAAAAAATAATAAATATATAAATTAATAATAAAAAATATATATATATACATACATATATATATATATATATATATATATATATATATATATATATATATATATATATATATATATAAATATTATTAAATATACTTCTGATAAAAAAGGAGTACTTTTCAAAAACAAAACAAAACATTGTTATAGTGGATCTAAAAATTCTACACACCCCTGTTAAAATGGCAGGTTTTTGTGATGTAAAAAAAAAATTAAACCAAGATAAATCATGTTCGAATATTTTCTACCTTTATTGTAAAAATTTTAACCTATTAATTAAAGTGAAAAAAATTAAGAATCATTTCAGGGGATAAAAATAATGTACAATAACCTGGTTGCATAAGTATGCACACCCTTAAACTAATACATAGTTGAATCATCTTTAGATTTTATCACAGCATTCAATATTTTTGGATAAGAGTCAGTCAATTTGACACGACTTGATTAAGCAATATTTTGTTATTCTTCGTTGCAAAAGTATTCAAACTCTGTCAGTCTGGCTGTGCATCTCCTCTTCAGGTCACCCCACTGATATTCGATTGGATTTAGGTCTGGACTCTGGCTGGACCATTCCAAAACCATGGACTGTTTTATTGAAGCCATTTCCTTTGTTGATCTGGAGGTTTGCCTTGGGTCATTGTCATGCTGAAAGGTGACATTCTTCTTCATCTTAAGTGTTTTAACAGAAGTGTTAAGGTTTTGACTGATCGAAAATCGACTGGTATTTGGAGCTATTCATGATTCCCTCCACCCTGATTAACGCCCCAGTTCCTGTTAAAAATAAACAGCCCTACAGTATGATGCTGCCGCCTCCATGCTTCACCGTGGGGATGATGTGCTTTAGGTGATGTGATGTGTTGTTTTTTTGTGCCAATCATCTTTTGGTATTATGGTCAAAAAGTTCAATTTGGTCTCATCAGACCATAACACATAATTGCACATGGTTTTGGGAGATTGGATCATTTTTATTTAATTTATTTTTTAGTTAAAAATAAATAAATAAAAGGAGCAACCAGTATTTGCTAGAAACTTCTGAAATTCTTTTAATGTTGCTGTAGGCCTTTTGGCAGCCTCCTGACCAGTTTTCTCCTGGTCTTCTCATCAATTTTAGAGGGACGTCCTGTTCTTAGTAGTGTCACTGTCGTCCCATATTTTCTCCACTTGTTGATTATTATCTTTAGTGTTCCAGTAGTTCCAATGCCCTGGAATTTTTTTGTAACCCTCTCCCGATTGCTATTTTTCAACTATGAGATCTCTTACCTGCTTTGTGAGCTCTTTGTGGCCCATGGCTTTTCTAGTTGGATGTTAAGAAGATGTCAGGAAAATCCTATAGGAACAACTGTACTTTACTTGTGGTTAGTCAGTCACTTTAATTGATGTCAGGTGTATACTAATTAGTATTTATCATGAGTTTGAATGTGATTGGTTGGTTTTGAACTCATTCCCAATTATAAAAGGGTGTTATAACAATCAATCCCTGGGATAGACTCCATGTTCCCTGCGACCCTGAAGAAGGAATACGCGGTAGAAGGTGGATGGATGGATGGATGGATGGATGTTATAACAACCAGGGTATTGTACATTATTTTTATCCCCTGAAATGATTCTTATTGTTTTTCCCTTTAATTAATAGTTAATTTTTTTTTTTACAATAAAGGTAGAAAAGGTTCGGACATGATTTATGTTGGTTTAATTATTCTATATTTTTTTTTACCATATAAAAATCTGTCATTTTAATTTGGGTGTGTAGACTTTTTAGATCCACTGTACTTTCAGATTCCACCACATGGCTAAACTCACAGAGATTTTAAATTCAGACAGTTTCCTTAAAAATATGTTTATAAAAATATTGATATGTTTATATTTAGGGTTGTGCAAATTCACAGTGCATTTAGATACATCATCATCATCAACAACAACAAAAAACACATGGGGAAAACCCCTTTGTTGTTTTGTCATTCTACAGTTTTACTATTGACACTGTTCCTCAGCAGTTTTCTCTATGTTAAGCTTCAGGATGGTGAATATTGTAATTACCGTAATTTCCTGACTATAAACCGCTACATTTTTCACACGCTTTGAACACTGCGGCTTATACAGTTATGCGGCTAATTTATGGGTTTTTACGGGCTAACTAGCTTCATGCCGCCAAAACATTTAGCCTCGTCACATCGGACCAATGAAATTACCGAACAGGTCACAGTGGACCAGTGAAACTGTTCGAATTAAATCAAACGCACTCACACAAAATTCTTCAGATCAGTCATTTTGCGCTTCATGCACACCCCCTCATCAGGGAAAACACACGAAGAAATGCATATGATGCCGCTTTCAATTAAAAGGCGATCGATCTGGCTGTCGAAGAAGGAAATAGAGCTGCTGCACGTAAGCTCGGCATCAATGAATCGATGGTGAGACGTTGGAGACGGCAGCGTGAAGAACTGACTCAATGCAAAAAGACCGTGAGGAAGTGTGTGACAAAGTACCGATAATTCTGCGGCTGTTCAATTCCGACACTGAAGAATACGACTTTAGTGGTTTTAGTGCGCAGGAGGAAGATAGCGATTAATGACTTTTCCTGGTAGGCAACTGTATTTTTTTTAACCATCCCTGTTACAGGCACTGTCTGGAAAAAAGCATTTACGGTACGTATTTAATTAAAAGTAAAAAAAAAAATATTTCTGTGTAACATCTTGCTGTGTAAATATCTCATGTTACAACGTGGACACCTGCGGCTTATATACAAGTGCGGCCTATATACGTACAATTTTTTTTTCTTTTTAAAGTTAGTGGGTGCGGCTTATACTCAGGTGCGCTCAATAGAACACTCAGGGTTCAAAGATTTTTGGGGGGATAAACCTGTGTTTTGTTTTCAATTGTTTGATATCCATGAAAACAGAGTATTTTTGTGAATGTTTTGAACAAAAAAATCTAAAGTTTAAAGAATAAAAACTTGTAAATGTAGGTTGAGATGGATGCAAGTGCATGCAAGTGCAGATAAGAGTTTTATTAAAGATAGGCATGCAGACAAATCGGGAAACACAGGCGTGGTGAAATACAGGTAAACAATCAGGCGATCTGCAGACGTCCATGAATGAGGCTAAACTATAATCGGACAACGAGGGCGGGAACGAAACCAAAACTATGGCACAGAAACAAAGAACAACCGCTTGGTATTTGGGAAAACTCACGCAATACTTCACACTGAACATAGACACACAAGGAAATCAAATACTTTTTCATAGCACTAACTACAGAACATTCAATACCAAATTGAGCAATACATTCTTAAATTTGATATTTAGAGGTCTATAGATTGTTTTGCACAAATAGGTTGTTTCCCTTTAATGGGAAATGCAAGAAAATCCAAGAAAAAAAAAATCATATTAAAAAGAATTAACCTGGTCATATTCATATATACTCAGCAAAAAAAGAAACATCCCCTTTTCAAGAGACTGTATTTTTAAGATAATTTTGTAAAATCCAAATAAGCTTTACAGATCTTTATTGGAAAGGGTTTAAACGATGTTTTTCATGCTTGCTCAGTGAACCATAAACAATTATTGCACATGCACCTGTGGAACAGACCTTAAGACACGAACAGTTTATAGGCAGTATGCAATTAAAGTCACAGTTACAATAAATTAGGACACTAAAGAGACCTTTCTACTGACTCTGAAAAACATCAGAAGAAAGATGTCTAGGGTTCCTGCTCTCCTGTGTGAACAGGCCATAAGCCTGCTGCAGGGAGGCATGAGGACTGCAGATGTGTCCAGAGCAATAAACTGCAATGTCTGTAATGTAAGATGCCTAAGACAGTGCTGCAGGGAGACAGGGAGGACAGCTGATCGTCCTTGCAGTGGAAAATTACATGTAACAGTGTGTCCCCCCAGACGTGATGCAGAACTTGCAATTTCCTTGAAGGAAGAGTGGAGTAACATCTCACAGCAAGAACGGACAAATCTGGTGCAGTCCATGAGGATGAGATGTACTTAAAGCAACTGGAGGCCACCAGATACTGACTGTTACTTTTAATATTGAACCCCCCCCCCCCCCCCCAGGGACTCATTATTCCATTTCTGTTCATCAAATGTCTGTGAAATGTCTCAGTTGTTGAATGTTTTTATGTTAATGCAAATATTTACACATTTAAGAAATTCCTATAATGGATATTATAAGCACTATGCTGGAGAATGCTAAATAATAATAATGAAAAAAAAAACAACAACAATAAGGTGGAGATGTTTTATAGTGATGAAAGGGGAAAAAAATTGCTACAGCACATATAATAGGAATTTGTCTAAATATTTGGACCACCAAGCATCATTTGTGCCGTCGGTGTATCTATCTCTGTATTTATACACATGCTTGCTGCACATAGGCAAGAAGTAGAAAATGTCCTTGAGGACTGAGAGAATCACCAGATGAAGAAAAGCTGAAGTAATGTAGATCGTGAGATACATTATTTATTCATTCATTCATCTTCAGGAGCCACTTTATCTTGCTCAGGGTTGCAGTGGGTCCAGAGTGGATGCCAGGAACACTGGGCATGCCAGTCCATTGCAGGGCACCACACACACACACACACAACACACACACACACACACACACACACTCTTGTTCACCTAGGTGCAATTTAGCATAGTCAATCCACGTATTGGTCTGTTTTTGAAACATACGCAGATGTTAACCCAAGCTCAGGACTCAAACTGGACATGTGAGTGGGCACTGGTAGTCGTAAGGCACAAGTACCAGGACTGACAGCTAGTTCCTCAAATATTTGCACTCCATCCTGTAACCACTCTGCTAAAACCAGGGTCTCGCTGTCCTGTAGCTGTCTTTAAAATTTAACAGAATTGTTGGTTCTATTCGAATATTCAAGGTACACTATAGTATATGGCTAAAAGTATGAGGGCATTTGGCCATCACACCTGTATGTGGGTCTTCCTAGAAGAGTGGAGGCTGTTAAATAACAAAAAAGGGGGAGGGAGGGGATGGGCAACTGCATATTAGTTCCCATTGTTTTGGACATGGATTTTCAGCAAGCGTATCCAGTTGTGATGTCTACATACTTTTGGCCATACAGGGCACATGAAGAGATATTTCGAGAACTTCAATTTGAAGCCACTCTATTGTTTACGTTTGACAAGTGCTAATGTAGGGGGACACTGTGTCTTTGTGGTTAGCATGTTTGTCTTGCACCTCCAGGGTTGAGGGCTTGAATTCCGCCCACGCCCTATGTGCTCAGAGCTTGCATGTTCTCCCCATGCTTTGGGGGATTCCTCCTGGTACTCCAGTTTCATCCCCAGTTCAAAGACATGCATTGTAGGCTGATTGGCATTTCTAAATTGTCTGTAGTCTGTGAATGTGTGTCCAGGGTGTCCCCCTGCTTCGTTTCCCTGGGATAGGCTCCAGGCTCCCCATGACCCTGTGTAGGATAAGCACTATGAAAAATGGATGAATGGATGGAATTGCTAATGAAGTAAAAGTTAACAAAGTGATATAAACATTCTCTTTGTTATACCAGAGTATGAAACATATGCTATGTGCTGTCCACAGTTTATTACTGGTTGTCAGATGTCCCCTAGAGATATAGTGGGAATGACGGAAGAACTTGTTTAGCATGATTCAATTTTTAAAAATTCTGCAAACTACTGCATTTGTTATTCTTATACTTATTCGTATACATTCAGAAGCAGGGTTTCATTTGTCACTCTGCACTGTGGTGAGTCTTTGCTGACATGTATCAATTGTGGCCTGCACAAATACCTCAAGATCGATTTGTTGTGTTTCCGTAATATTTTATTCTGGCCTGGTGCTGCTCACAAACCATGTCACTCATATGTAATTCATGAGACATGAGGCTTTTTGATAAAGCCAAAGTGCCTCTACACATGCACAGGCTGCAGGAGCCTTTCATGTCCCTGTAAGATTTACTGACTGTCCATAGTGGCATCTGTTAATATTAAGTACACTCAAAAAAATAAAAAATAAAATAATAATAATTGGATAAAAACAATTTAATTGAGGGCAAGATTTTCATTCACTAAATATGTATTGACCCAACTCATAAAAAACTGATTCATGCAATGAGATGTATTTGAATTGGTCCAACTTAATTTGATCAAATGCATCCATCCATCCATCTTCAACAGCTTACTCCTTTTCAGGGTCACTGAAAAGCATCGGGCACAAGGCGGGGTACAATTTAGACATGCCAATCAACTGGGGAAGGAAACTGGAGTACCCGGAGGAAACCCCCGCAGCACGGGGAGAACATGCAAAACTCCGCACAAATGCAGTTTAAAGGAAATGGATATATTTATAAAGTGAAATTTTTTATGCTCGTCGAACTCAAACTGTAACATTTAATTGGCAAATATATTATTAGGTAGAAATCCTTCTAATTTCGTATATATAAACAAGAGAGACAGAACTTGGTTCAGATGTGTTATGCATTTAACAGTACAGAGAGCTCAAGTAGTTCATTTATTACAACTTCGTAGCCTTTCTTCTTCGTGTCATTACTGTGCCTTCAAGGCAACTCGTGTATAAGTGACACATTTACTGCTCTTACATGTATTTTAATATACCACAGGATATTTTTATTTAAAACACATAAAACACTTACACATTGGGTGAGGTTGAAGGTGATGGACTGACCAAGCATGTCTCCAGACCTAAGCCTTATTGAGCATCTGTGGGGCATCCTCAAACGGAAGGTGGAGGAGCACAAGGTCTCTAACATCCACCAGCTCTGTGATGTCGTCATGGAGGAGCGGAAGAGGACTCCAGTGGAAACCTGTGAAGCTCTGGTGAACTTCATTCCCAAGAGGGTTAAGGCAGTGCTGGAAAATAAATGTGGCCACACAAATTATTGACACTTTGGGCCCAATGTGGACATTTTCACTTAGGGGTGTACTCACTTTTGTTGCCAGCGGTTTAGACATTAATGGCTGTGTGTTGAATTATTTTGAGAGGACAGTAAATTTACACTGTTACACAAGCTGTACACTCACTACTTTACATTGTAGCAAAGTGTCATTTCTTCAGTGTTGTCACATGAAAATATATAATCACATATTTACAAAAATGTGAGGGGTGTACTCACTTCTGTGAGATACTGTACCACACAGGGCACAAACACAACTGCAGATATATTACTAACGCTGAGCACCAGTATGTTTTTGTGCATTACTATGCATCCATTTATGGAAGATCACAGCATAACGTATACTCCCAATAATACATATAGAAAATAAAAGAAAAATTAGCTGCACAAAATTTAATAGAAGACACAAATCAATCATTTTAACAACTAATATATTAGGTCTTAATATGTTTGGTTTACGAGTTTTATAAAATAGCTAGAATACCACAGAACTGGCTAAGCTAATGTGTGCAGCACGGAGGTGGATGAGCCAAGTGACTGTCTAGCTAGCTAGTTTTGCAAGTTGGAAAAAGCTGCTCGGACAAAATACAAGGCATACTTCCTTAGATTCGGACATCTTGCTAGCCAGAAATCAATTTGTATTGCTAACATTTGTTCCCTGGGCTAGAAAACGTCTGAAGTTGAACTGAGTACTCACTCACAGTGCTAATTTGCACATTATGTGAGTGGGAATTTAAGCAAAGGGACTTTTGGAAGAATTCAGCTCGGTGAATTATTTCTACACTGTTGCATATTTCACTCAACATTATGATATATACACACAACTACAAAAAACGAATAGTTTACAACAGCGAATATTCAACAGCAAGCGCATCAGTCGCGTCGGTCCCTTTACAGCCAGCAGGAGAAAATGGCGGTCACACACTGTGAGCACGATATCTGAGGCTGTCTCGCACATACGCAAACGGCACTCCCCAAATGAAACTAATTTGTGTTAATCAAACTGAAATAAATCTCAACGATGACACTATTTATACATTTTATGTTAGACTAGTTAAATATACATACGTATTACTCCTAATTCGTTATGTTTAAATAAAGTGTACAAAAATTAAATATGTAATATCTATATCTATAGATATGTAATATCTCATTTTTACTTTAATTATTCATTTGAATAATTTCATCATCCTCAGTGACCGAACTATAGCAGTGTGTATAAGTAGATTAATTTATTAAATCATTAATCTCCAGTAACCGCAGAAACCAGAGCCTATCCGTGTGAGGAATGTCATGCAAATAACCATATATCATTATTCATTTATCCTATTTTTATAGTACTTCTTTTTTTTTTACTCTTCACAAAACAAAACAAAAAAATAACATTTCCGGTCATAAATCATTTACCCAATTACCCATGTGCTCGTATTCACCATAAATTGAATAACATGGTTATCTTTCCTGAAATTCTTTTGTGTATGGTCGCCTTAAATGACTTTGCAATTACTACATTCATCCCTATCAGAAAAAAGTGATAGAAAAAAAAGAAAGTATGACACTAGCAGATATTCATTTAAACTGAATGTGGTTGAAGTTAATGGTTTCCAGAAAGGACACTCTTAGAATAATCACGGAACCTGAGCTACAGTTCAGTGGTTTACTATTCACATTCAGAAATGGCGACCAAATTAATATGGTCTATAAATAAAGCTAGTGTGACAATATAGTGTGATGAGGAATGCAGAAGGGGTGTGGACTGATACATCTCTGAAGTGATATTCTTTCTGGTTTGATCCACGGCTGTCACAGCGGCGTATGTTTGAATGGGTTTAAATGTGCGCGCGCATGCGCGCGCGCGCGCGTGTTGTGTGTGTGTGTGCGTGTTCGTGTTCTGTCACTTCATTAAAGGAAGCAGTGACTCAACTCAGGGCTCCAGGGGGCGGAGAAGTCATTTATGATCTCCTTGTTTTCCCCAACCCTTTAATTAGTGTTTGTGTGTGCAGCTGAGTGTGTGTATTTTGTTTTTCTTTAGGGATGTTGCCCTCCAAAAGCCATAATCACTACCAGCTTTAGAGATCACTAGCTCCGTAAATGTATCTAACAATGTGTGAGTTCTAAGAATGTGTAGGTATTCTTTACATTGGTGTACTGGTTAATGATGGCTTCATCTTTCTAGAAGCATTTGGATCCACTTCCTATTAGTCATGTAGGGAACTTGGGAGGCAGAAATCTTAGCCCTTTGTATAGTACACTAGATGATAATGTACACATACAGGGTTTATAACTGAAAACTGTGTAGTAATCAATATTGTAGTAGTGCCTCTCTGGGCAGAGGGTGCAGGTTTTCCCCATCAGCCTTTTTGACTGAGATTGAACTGAGTGTTGATTGAGAATTGGTAATCTCTTGAATTATAGAGTTGATTCCCACAAGGTGGCTATTGTTAAATGTTTAGATGTGAAGCACCTCATGGATCCAAGGCCATATTCACAAAGAATCTGAAGGCTAAAAGTAGCTTGGGGGAATGGTTATTAATTGGCTGTTGATGCTAAAATTAAGATTTCTTTTTTTTTGTCTACGATTAATTCACAAAACATTTTAGCACTAAAAGTTGGTTCTAATCCTGTGAAAATGCTTGTGAGTCAATGATGCAGTCAGATCCATGGGTTTTTAAAGACAACAAGGTCTTAGAAAGATGTCATGTTGATTGCAGGAGTATTTCAATGAATGTGGAGCTGTAAAGGAAATCACCTCACCTGATAAATAATGCTTCTGTTAAACCAATGTTTACACAACTCCCCAGTATTTAGCCACATGGAAATTGCTGTTCTGTATGCTGCAAACGCTACAACACAGACACACTTATATTATTACTTTTAGACCAGTTTAGATATAGACCGATTTTGCTGAACCAGGTTCTCTGATCCATGTTTTGTTGGGGTCGAGCTCTCCATTGAGAGTTGCAAGTGAACATGTACCATTGCACTGATTTCACTGCGAGTGCAGATATAGGCCGCCAATGTCTGGGTGAGAGTCCTGACTAATGTATTTGAGCAATGTTACTAAAAATCTCACAACAAACACATGCTTTAGCTTTCTCAGCTTTCCAAAAGCAGCATTCAAGCTTCATAACTCACTTTATAACCGGACAACATAATATGATGAAAAAAATGAACACACACACAGAGGAGGTACAGTGTATTCTGGATTACCTACCTAAATTTGTGAAGACAGAGCAGACTATACATAAGCTCCTTATTGTATCAGTTTAGACCCCAAGCAAGATGATTACTTGTGAACCGAAATGGAATTAAATACCAGATTTGCTAAACTTCAGGGGAGCGAGCTACTGAGGTAGACCGCAAGGGGAATCCTCAGTGGTTTCCGTTACCATATACATACACTTTATGCACACTCACTAGAAATAATGCACACAAATGGTATATATGGTGTAGAAAGCCATATGATAGAAAGAGCTGTTCAGAAGGTTGATGTCATCAAGCCCTGCCTTTTATGTGTAACATGTAAGAGCCTTGTTTATTTTAACAGGCTAAGTGAAGACAGCTGATATAAACCATATTAATTGAATTCCAAAAGACTAAAAAAGAATCCATCATTCCATGATTGCTTTATGTGTGGAAAACAGGTGTGGATTTCTCTGAGATCTGGTTCAAATGGAAACTGCTTGATGCAAGTTTGATTGTTGTCCTGTTTTTTTCCCTTTGCCCTATCATTATTTCTGTTGTTACACCTGAGCGAAAGATACTTTACGACCTTGTCATTGGTGTTAACGTTGCTGCATCCTTCTTGTTATTCTCTCAACAAACCAATTTGCTATGTGGCCTTGATAACAATTGCAAGGTGTCTTGGGTAAGACACTACTGCTGAGTTTAAGTCGATGATGGTTTGCCAAAGGACACATTAAAGGCACTTGTGGAAACACTTTCAAAGCCTAAAAAACATGAAATAGACTGCATACCAGACAGCCATGCCCCAGAAAGGAACAAAAGGCTGCAAGTTTTGGAACTGTGCATCAAAAGGTTGTGAATTCCAATCCCAGCACCACCAAGTTCCCACTGATGGGAAAGACCCTGTATGCTTTCTCAATTGTATTACACTTTGGATATAAGCATCAACCGACTGAGGTTAGTCAAACTTACTTTGTGGGTAGAAGACCGATGTTTTTTGCGGTACTCTACTAGCTCATCCCTACCATAATTGCCCATTTTATCAGGTTACTAGCATTACAAAGGCCACTTTGTAGGTACTGTATACAGTTATTGACTGCAACCCAACAGATGCCATTTGCAATTTGGAAGCCCCATGCTCTCATTTCCATTAATGGACAGGGAACACCACAGGACTACCACTAAGCAGATGTTATTTGGGTGGTAGATCATTCTTAGCACAGCAGGTACACCGACACTGCCTTTTTTCTTTCTTTCTTTCTTTTTTTTTTTTTTTTTTTTTTTACAATTATTTGGCCTGAAATTGGATTAGAACTTACCATTTATTTGCATGATATACAGAATCTTTTGTTCATAATATATTTAAAATTTTTTGGTGTAGGTCATATTCTAATCTTCCAGTTGAGTATTGACAAGATCAGCCTTGTTTAAAGTGTGAATAATTAGCTCCCTGTAATTATTTCTTTGGCCTAGTGCTACACACTTACTGAGCAAGCAAGTTCACATCTTAGTTGGAGGTCTAGATATCTAATTCTGATCTCAACATGTGTTCCTAGATTTAAAATAAATAAATAAATAAATAGTTTGCTGAGTGAATATTGAGCATGTGAGACCAATTAACCACATCAGATCCACTGATGTTCCTCTTTGAAGTCTAAAAGGTTGCTTGCTTTTATGACCATCAATAATGATGAGGTTACAATTACATATATTAATGAAATTACCTTATGCATGAGGTGTGGTCTTCTTTGCCAATGTAATACCTGCGAAAGTAATAGGAACAAGTATAGATGTTTGACAGAAACCTCATTTAAAAGTAATTTGAGCAGAGGTCCTAAATGCATGCAATTGTACCATGTACCACCCATTACATACGATAGACCTTTGTGTTTCCCTAGTCTACCTTTTTATAACACATGTTTCAAGCCATTGGGTAGTTAAAAAAAATGATTTAGACATTTTGGATCTAAATCCTTTGCTAGCACTACACTTCATCCAAATGTAGCAGTCAATACATTTGTTGTAAACATGTCTACTTACCTCTTACAGCTTTGATGCCGTAGCCTCAAGAGCAGGAATAAGAAGACAGAAGAGTTTAGTTTCTACCTTATTTTACACACCCGATTGCTAATTGCTAAGGCCTTCATGGGTTGAAATTGATAGGTTTGAAGCATTGAAAATGCCCATTTCCACCAATTTCCAGGCAACTGGAAATGCTATGATTCAACCTGGAAGGCAGTAAAGGCAATTTTTCACAGCTTTCATTGTTCATATTTACCAAGGGTGCCAATATTAGCGGAGGGCACTGTACATCTGGTTGTATATACATTGCCTTTTGTACCCAACATCTAGGGGGGTCCCCTTTGGATCTAGCAGAGGACATCACAAGTTTTGTAACATGTCCCGATATTGCACCTTTACCCAATTAGCTAACGTGTCTTTAGATCCAGATATAGAAAGAGAACCTTCTCGCTGACTCTGCAAAAACTCACATAGATTTTGCATACATGTAGCATTTAGCAAGTGTGTGTCTTACCCTTTGTAAGCATGCCAGCATGCTGAGTTTGCTTCCAGATCCTTTAGTGCATGGTATATTGTGGGCATTACGGGCCTGTCAGTAGCTGGTGAAACCATGGTCTGGAATGGGAAACACTAGTTGCATAGTCTCTTGAATGAGCTGCAGTCGGAAGGTGTAGTTGACTTGGTTTGGTTAAGTGCATTTTCGTAAATAATGAATTCTTATTAGATTTATGGAAGAGCGAAAGTGTTCAGCAGTGCAAAAATCTGTAAAATGATCTCATTAAGTGATGAAGATATTGACTGTAACTCTGTGTCTATGCCTATAAACAGCTGTCTGATTCTGTTGTACAAATCCACTGTTGCAGAGATGTGGTCCGACCTAAATAGAGTATGCTCTGTCATGAGTCAAAGACATCTTCATCACATGAGTAATATTTAAATAAACATTTTAGACATATCTGACTATTGGACTATTATTGGACATCAGTTGGGGTATCTGGTAAAATTACCTAGCATGAATCATGATTGGAAAGAAAAATTGGACCACAGATTTGTCCAGATACATAATGGCAAAATACCTATTATCTTTCAGGCTCTCAAAAAGGTAAAAATAAAATTGATGTAATGGCTTTATGGTGTAAACCACTATCTTTCAATTCGCTGATTGCCAGTACTTCAGTCTCTGTAACAGCAGTCATTTAACACCACACAATTACGTGTGGGCCATTGCTGGTTCTTTAAGTGTCAAACCATATTATCTTCATGGAGAAACTGACTACACATCCACTTATTTCAATGTCATATTGTTTTAATTGTCATAAATATTGATGTGTTGGATGTAATTGGGATTACATCTGGCTGTTGCATATTCGCAGACACAGTCGATTCCTGGCCTTCAGATTGACACTCTCATCGTCTAGTAATCATAAAATCACGCAATTTTTTTCTCTGTCAGTATTCATTCCTTTAAGCAAATATTTCTGATGCATCCATCGATAGCTTTGTGATTATCCAGACAGTTTGAAATTGTTTTTCAATGAAAGCAGCTACATCAGTCTTCTCCCAAGCTGATTCTTGTTCAAAATGTTCAAAAAATGTGTGATTACTTATCCTGAGTCTGTACCATGCAGTTCACGAGTTCACGATGGTAGGGCAAAAGTGAATAAACACAGTGTGTTTTTTGTTGGCAAACCAAGAATCCTTGTGGTAGTCCATAGTGTGGGTCAAAACATAATCAGGCAGGGAAACGCAAGGATAATCCATATTCATAAAGCAGGAGAAACCAGCGAAAATTTAAACCAGGAAACACAGAAACTAGACTTGGACTTAAAGTAACTACTGAGTAACTACTGCGCGTTAAGACTTTGCGAAGTTTTACAGACACAACAAGGTATAAATTGACAAATTGGTAATAAGTTGGGGCAGCTGTGGCTCAGGTGGTAGAGCGGGTTGTCCACCAATCGCAAGGTTGGCTGTAGATTCATACATTTGCTTTTTTTTAAATGACTATCCTGTAGTACCAACGTTCAAGCAGTGAAGAACAGTGCTTTTAGATACATAGTATGTCATCATGCATGAATGAGAAGGTTTCTAGCCATGTAGGCCAGCACGAGACCACAAGCACTCACACCACAAATGTGAACTAATTACAGTGCTATGAAAGTCTGGTTTTATATACTAATGACCTAATAACCTGTCCCTGGCATCAAGAAAGAGGAAACGTGAAATAACATGACAAGTGTAACCAATCATATTACTTGGCATGTAGCCCCAAGCATGGCTTCCACACCTGACGACTGCACCATGGTTTGGTGAACACTTTACCAATTGTATTAAACTTGGGGTTCAAACATACCTGAGTGCAGAAAAGTGGGAAAAATGACCTGAAAGTTAGCTGATAAGTAGTCTAATAAGTACCAGCAGATTAATATATCTAGTGACACAACCTCCAAGAACAGATTTTAAAACCCCTTTGGGCCCCCTTTTCATGGCACATGATGAGTCAATGTTTGACACTTTGAGAGAAATGGCTCTTGTGGTGTTTCTGTTTTGGGGAACAGTAATTTATGTTCAGCAATATAAACCTCTCATACTTTACCCTACCATACCAGCTAACACTGCTGATTTCCTGATGTAAAGAACCCCCTCCTCAGGGTTAAACTCTAGAATCATCTTTGTAGGTGAGGCTGTAGTAAGCTCCTCTGAATCCTGCACTTCATTGTGCTGTTGCATTGCCGCGAACAGCTCTCGCTTTTTGTCTCATGCCTGTTGCCAACTCCTTCATTCTTTGTTCCAATGTTCACTCTTCATGTTCTGGGGGCTGAGCTTCTGTTCCTGCCTTGTCCTTGCAGCAAAGGATAACTTATCTTTTTCCTCCTAGGGGGTTCCACAACTATGTGTGCAGTTCACTCTCCGCTGTGACCACTACCTCTCATGTTAGAGCCAGAGTATACAGAAGAACTGCGGCACAGTGAAAAGCAGTTGGAAGCAAATTGAAATAACTCTAGCCTTAACAACTTGCAGGAAAGCACATAAAATAGGGGTTTCCCATGGGTTCTGTGTAACCTCACCTATGGTCGCCGGAGATGCAGATGGAGTGGCACGAGATTTTTAGTTTAGTTTTAGTTCTGTGCATATAAACATGTGATCTGGAAATTCTACAATACATGCAGCAGCCTTAGAATAGGTGTGTTTGTTGCTTTCTGCAGAAAGTTCTCAAGTACACATGTCTGAAAACATCATGCGCAAGAGTCCCGAGCACAGATCTCAGGGGTTTATATGGCAAGTGTGCACGCGCAAAGAAGGTGCATACAAGACTGTTTCTAATTACCCCAAAGTTGAGGTAATACAGTTTCTGACCTTTTTATGAACTTACAGGTATAATTCTTGTCAGCGACCACATATATTCATGACTCTTGTGGTTTATCATCCACATGTGTCAGACTTTCAGTTGTGCATGGTCTAAGAAAAGCATACTTTGAAACCATAGATGTGAAGAACTAGGCTTAACATAAGTAGCTTGCAGAGTAACACTCAAAATTTCCATAACACTTGATTTATGCCACATTTAATAATAATTAAAACTGCCAGATTATTATTCATATTTTTATTCAAATTCCATTAGACTTCATTTGGAGCATCTATTTTACAGCAGATCTCAACATGCTGCCATGTTAATAAAAATGCCTTTATAACAGACACTGGCAGTATGCAACAACAGCTATTTAATATATATAAAAAAAGCATATTTTGTGAGGGATGGTTGTAGATTATGGCTGTTTGCCTTTAAGTATCACATGGCCAATATTTCAGTCTGTACTGTAACAGTTCCCATTCTGGGGATTATGTTACAGTGGGGATTCACAGAGTGCAGAAGTGAAAATCTCATTGAATTAATAAACCATATGGGATCATATACAGTTGTAATGCATATTTATGATATTTCCAGATATATGCACGTTATATTTTTACTAAATATAAAGAAGACAGCAAAATAGAAAGAACACGAATGTGTGTGAGCTGTGATGTAAAATGGGCTTTATGCTCATGAAAATATTACACAAAATTTTGGGCCCTTAAAATGGTGTCACTGTACAAAAAAGTTTCTCAAATCAGCGAAAAACAGCACCCTTCAACTTTTACCTTTCGTACAGTATTCAAGCTAAGCACTATATTGTTATCTTTGATAGGGATGAAGGTATCTTGTTCCACACGACAAGTTATTTTTTCACACCTAAAGTTGCCAAATCCTGCATCCGACTCTAGGATTGGCTAGCAGTTCTTATTTGCAAACACTATACCCTTAATGAGTGTTTTAACGATTTGCAGTGGATGTTTGAATAAAACATTACAGATGAGCATGGTAAATGAAAAATCTAAATGATTTGATATGTTGCTTATTTATCCAATGCACTGGCGTCCCATCCAGGATACACAGTATTCCTGCTTCATGACCAGAGTTCACAGGATAGACTCCGGATTCACCGCAACTCATAATAAAGCCATAGTAAAGTGTTTACTGAAATTGATTGATGAATGGAAAAATGCAGTTTCTCTTTAAATGTACTATGTATTAAAAGCATCCATACAGCAGTGGCTACTTCAGTATATTGCACATTCTGGTGAACTTCTCAGGTAACTGTCAAGCCATTAGCCCCTTGTGAAATGACTCGTACTGTATGTGTTAGAGCAGGGAAAACACAAAAACAGTGTCAGAGCAATGTTAAAATTTGGTCAACTTTACAGATCTAGAATCATGAATCTGACACTATCAATGGTTATCATTTTATATTGCCAGAAATTAAGCATCATATGACTGTCACATTTTTCATACATAAATAAACAGCAGAAGAATGCTATATAAAATCTTTTTAAAAAATGTTCCTGCTATGAAAGAAAGACACTGTTTAAATGTTTCCCTAGAGGAGCAATCCAAAAGAACCTTTCGGGTTATTGATGACTTTTTAGGGTCCAGTATAAATATTTATGTTAATAAATGGCTTTAAGGAAAGAGTAGGAGAAACTTGCATGGCAGGGGACCCAAAGTTAAGGAACTGCTTTAGAAATTTAGAACATTCATTGATATACATTTCTATCATATGTACATTTTTATGTAACTTTAAAGCCAGGGAATAATGCTGGACTCTTAAGCAAAAGCTAATTTAAAGTACTTCAAGTGAGCTTTCTGAACCTGGCGCAACTGTCTAACATTTTACAATTTTACGGAGAGCTTGCAAGTTAAAATCCTGAAGATTCCATTAATTCATTCACTCATTCATTCACTCATTCATTCATTGAGCTTCAGTAGCTGCTTTGGTCAGGATCAGAGTAAATCTTGAGCCTATCCTGGGAATACTGGGCACGGGAATACGTCCTGGATGGCTTGCCAGATCATCCCAAGGCACCATGTACACCCGCATTCCCACTTAGTGGCTATTTAGCATAACCAATCCAACTACCTATGTAGGAGGAACCCGAAGAGCCTAGAGGAACCCCATGTGGACATAGGGAGAACATAAGAAAGTCCAGGCTCAAACTGGGGACCCTGGAATTTTGAGGAAGCCATACTGTGCAACTTATTCACACACTGTTTTCACACACGGACAAAAAGTAAATATCCCCATGTTCAGCGTTGGTTCAAAATAGCATCACATCAGTTATCCAAGATTGGAAATGGACGATACACAACATATAAACACTGAAATGGAAATCATGACACATTCATCTATATCAGTATATCATAAATTAATGACCTTAATATACAGTATATCAAATGTCCTAATCACAGTATATCTGTATACCATCACACACCTACTTGCAATAATTGTGTTGACATGGCGTGGGGCTGATTGAGGAAACAGCCACAACTGATCCACCAGTGGGATCCAAACTAGTTTGGCATCCTCCCAAAGATTCAGCCATTTCCAGTTCCGATTTCTCCTCCCGAGACATTTGTTCCTTTCCTTTGCTCCATCTTTATTTGTGCCTTGTTTAGGAGGATAAACGGAGCTGCCACCACAGACGATACGCTCGCGCATAACTGGGATTTAATTACCGGTTCCTCATGCTCTGCCAAAACCAGATATTTGCTAAATCTGATGCCAGCTATAGCAGAGAAGAGAACTTGTAAGTTCAGGCAGAAATCTATTGTCCTACCTCAGATATTATTTTTTATAAACATATTGTGCATTTCTATTAAAGCTTATAACCCAATATTATAATGTCAATATTATTAGGAAAACAGCCAAGCTAAACTGAACATTCTTAGGAATCCACTTAACTAAAAAAATTAGGAAGAATTATGCTAAAATATGTCACAGTTATTACATAATCGCTTCATTACAGTTATGCATGCTGATCAGGATTATTTGAAAATCATAGAGTTTCATATAAGAATATGTAGTCAGTAAACACAACATTGATTCTCAGTATATTTCTTGAACTAACATAATCAGTTTCAAAATCATATTTTAATAATGATTCTCAGTCAACAGCTTTGATTTATAAGCTATTTGTTATTTGTAGTACATTTTAAGGTACAATTTTGAAGAGTCATTATGTTAATACAAAACTCATTCATTCATTCATTCACAAAATCACACTTGTGTAAAAGACAATAAAAAAGGCCTAGAATTGTTTCGACTTCATTTGAATTATTCTTCATATGTAGAACTAGAAACAGTCCACAATTAGTGCTGTTGAATCCTTAATTCTGATTGGTCTGAAGATTCATTTTGCTTCTTATTTTATTTTAACAGCACGGCTCAGACAAAGTTGATATTAATGCACTCATTCTAACGTGTTATTGTTTCATTCATAACTATACAGGGATTAGTGTGTGTAAAAATGTGTGTAATTGTTGATAGGTTAAAGTTTTCTGTGAGGAGACATTAAATTAACATTGTTCCCCGATTATCTCCCTAATTCAGTTGAGGCCAATTCCCACCCACCAGGCATCTCTCCCTTACCACACAACAGCTACCAATCAGGGAAGGCGAAGGCTATCACATGCTTCCTCTGAGGCACATAAAGCCGGCCAAATGCATCTTTTAGAGCTGCTGTTGATGCAACATCAGGGGCTGGCATAACACAGTCAGAGGAAAATGCTATCCGCCCCCTTCCGCATACATGAGCTCACAGACACTCATGATTGGCTAGCGTTACTGTGCCTAATAAGGGAGAGAGAGTATGCCACCCCTCCCTTCCCAAGAGCAAAGGCAATTTTTCTCTCTTGGACTCCCGACCATGGGTGGCTGTGTCATCATTAGGATTCAAACTCGAGATCACTGGATGATGGGGTCTCCAGTGTCAACACTTTCTAAAAGTCAGAAGACTTTGGAGTTTCTCTGTAACATCAAAACATTTTTTTTGTCTTATTAACTTCAGAAGAGAGCGTGAGAAGAGAGTCTATAATGTTTAGAGCTGCTATAATGTAAGCGCTAACAGGTACTACGTTGTTTTAAGGAGAGTCCACAGCATAAAAAATTTAACAAAAAATTCATAGACAGTAGATAATAAGTAGAAGATGCCAAGTCTACCCACCATCTAGCACCAAGTCTAGTCCTCCTTGTTACTAATTTGTATTCCAGGAATACCATTAAAATAAAACTATCTTAGACATTTGACCTTGCTGTGACCTTGATGCCTTTTGGATCAATCCCAAAATCTGATCAGTTCAACTGCTGGTTACAATGATAATTCAATAGACATCCTATCAGCCACTAATTTTTGAGATATTATGCTAGCGAGAATCTTGGATGGACTCATGGCTGGATGCATAAAAAGTACAACGTGTTCGAGTTTAGCGTTGGCACATTGCTATGGTATAAGTGGAATAAATTCAGCACATTATTCATATATTCACTTTATTCAATGGCACATCCTGAAATGTTTTGTTCCTTACACAGTATGCATTACTATTCAAATGAATTGTATGGTGTTTTGTAAAATAAGGCAAATAGGGCTTGAAAGGCATTCATGTACATGTAATGTCTACTTTGTTTGGCGATTTTAGAGACAGCTTTATCTATGGTTTAAACGATACATTTAGATACGTTAGATACAGTAGGTAGAGATAGTCCTGGTCCATGTTATGTTTCACATAAGATTAGTTAATTTAGTCCACGCTGGTTTCTCCGCTCCCAGTCCCTAGTCATAGTTTCTGTTTCTTGTTTTGTGTCTTGACCCTGTTTTCCGTGACCGCGACCTTGATTCCTGCTTTGCCCCGTTTATGCCTGTTTGCCGATCGCCTGACCTTTTGCATGTTTTTGTACTACGTTTCTGGAATACAATCTGGATTAATCTACCTGTGTCTCTCAAATAAAACTGTTAACTGCACTTGCATCCGTCCTAATCTCCCTTACGTCTCGGGACATGAAAGTAACAGTTTGAACTTACCTTCAGCTTTTGCCTTGGTGCAGGATTCTAAATAGAAGCTTTAAGGGTTCTCCCAGCAGGATAAACCAAAGAGCACTTTTGATTAGTAGAGTGTACCAGATATTACTGTACTAGCTCAATAAGAGAATAAATTGAATAAACATAATCTCATTCACTTAGGCCTCTGAGCTGAATTAGAATCAAATGTAAATTCCTTGATTGTGTTTCTCCATGTTAAACTGAATGTAATTACTTCAGTGCCCTCCACTAATATTGGCACCTTGGTAAATATGAGCAAAGAAGGCTGTGAAAAATGGTCTTTATTGTTTAACCTTTTGATATTTTCACAAAAATAATAAACAAAAAGTCTTATGGATATCAAACAATTGCAAACAAAACACAGGTTTATCAAAAAAACAACAATTGTGAAATATATTTGTGCAACAATTATTGGCACCCTTTTAGTCGATACTCTCTTTGCCAAGATAACAGCTCTGAGTCTTCTCCTATAATACTGATGAGTTTGGAAAATACATTGCAAGGGATCTGAGACCATTCCTCCATTCAAAATCTCTCCAGATCTTTCAAATCTCGAGGTCCATGCAAGTGGTCTCTCCTCTTCAGTTCACCTCACAGGTTTTCTATGGGGCTCAAGTCAGGGGACTGGGATGGCCATGGCAGGACCTTGATTTTGGGGTCAGTAAACCATTTCTGTGTTGATTTTAATGTATGTTTTGGATCATTGTCCTGCTGGAAGATCCAACCATGGCCCATTTTAAGCTTTCTGGCAGAGACAGTCAGGTTTTCATTTAATATCTGTTGATATTTCATCAAAAAAATGGCCAGGTCCTCTGGCAGAAAAACAAGCCCCAAAACATTAAATAGCCACCACCATATTTAACCGTGGGCATGAGGTACTTTTCCACATGGCTACCTCTCTGTGTGCGTCAAAACCACCTCTGGTGTTTATTTGCAAAAAGCTCTATTTTGGTTTCATCTGACCATAGAACCCAATCCCATTTGAAGTTCCAGTAGTGTCTGGAACAAACTGAGTTTGTTTTTGGATGAGAGTAGAGGCTTTTTTCTTGAAACCCTTCCAAACAACTTGATGTAGGTGACTTCAGATTAGAGTTTTGGAGACTTTCTGACCCGAAGATGCAACTAACTTCTGCAATTCTCCAGCTGTGATCCTTGGAGACTTTTTGGCCACTTGAACCATCCTCTTCACAGTGCGTTGAAACAATACAGACACACGTCCAATTCCAAGTTGATTCATAACATTTCCAGTTGACTGAAACTTCTTAATTATTGCCCTGATGGTGGAAATGGGCATTTTCAGTGCTTTTGCTATTTTCTTATAGTCACTTCCCATTTTGTGAAGCTCAACAAACTTTTGCTGCACATCACAGCTATATTCCTTGGTCTTACCCATTGTTATGAATGACTAAGAGAATTTGGCCTATGTGTTACCTCATATTTATACCCCTGTGAAACAGGAAGTCATAGCTGAACATTGTCCTATTCCTAGTCACCCAGGTGTACTAAAAAAAGGGAATATATTTTAAATATATTTTCTCATATAAATTCATTGGGTTGCCAATAATCATTGCACACCTTTAGTTAACAAAGATATTTTCTTTTTGGATAAACCTAGTGTTGTATTTGTAATTGTTCGATATCCATGAGAGCAGAGAATACTAAAATATCTGATCAGCTGAATTTCCATTCTGCTGGTGGAATGGAACGCCAGTGTAAGAGAAATGGTTAAATAGCTGTGTTTGCTATGCGTGGTTTGTTGGTAAAGATTCATACAAACTTAACCGGGTTTGTACAAACTTAACCGGGTTTCTCTCTCTTGAAGTTCACAAGGCAAAGAAAAAAAAAAGAAACAGAAGGAAAAAGGGAAAGTCCCGAAGACCATCCCGTGGTAGAAAACATACTGACATTTACAAAAAGCTGACACTGGAGACTCCTTCCATACATTTTAAATAAACATCTCCTTACTCAAAGCTTCACCATCATGATGAAATTTTTTTCTTTGTTAATTGAATCATTTCATATTTATTATTAGGCTTAGATAAGTCCCTGGGAAAGAACTTTTACTCAAGAAATGATAATGCATTAGAACAAGTGCATTAATATAAAATTATGATTTGATTGACAGCCTGTAATACTGTCAGAGCTGTGCTGTTATTGAAAATTAATCACCACCCTCTAACCAATTGATTCAAGAATTTCAGAACAGTACTCTAAAATAAATAGAATTATTCAAATTAAGGCACAAAAACAGTATAATCTTTGTTTACAATTTTATATTAAAATACATTTCAAAGATACTGGCACGCTGTCCAGGGTGTACCCCGCCTTGTGCCCGATGCTTCCTAGGATAGGCTCCAGGTTCCCCATGAGTGGTAGAAGATGGATGGATGGACATTTCAAATATATTTTTTCTTCATGTTTCGAAAACGAATTCAATTTTGATTTTGTTCATCACCTGCGTTTTCTCTGTTATGCCACGTCCTCAGAGCCTGCTGCATATTCATAGAAATTTAATCATCAGCCTGAATGGCCAATAGGACCTAGAGTTGGAATTGAGTTGGAATCCATGGTGGTCAGTTACATTTAAATAGTTGGGTGTTGTTTATTAAACATTTACAGTGCGTCCGGAAAGCATTCACAGCGCTATTCACTTTTTCCACATTTTGAAAAATAAATAAAAAAGAATGACAACCTGAAAGAAGTTTGTTTGAAATCTTTGTAAATTTATTAAAAAACAAACAAACAAACATTATATTCATTTGTTCATAAGTATTCACAGCCTTTGCCATGACACTCAAAATTGAGCTCAGGTGCATCCTGTTTCCACTGATCATCCTTGAGATGTTTCTACAACTTGATTGGAGTCCACCTGAGGTAAATTCTGTTGATTGGACATGATTTAGAAAGATCAACACCTGTCTATGTAAGGTCCCACAGTTAACAATGCATGTCCGAGCACAAACCAAGCCATGAAGTCCAAGGAATTGTCTGTAGACCTCTGAGACAGGATTGTATCGAGGCACAGATCTGGGGAAGGGTACAGTAACATTTCTGCAGCATTGAAGGTCCCAATGAGCACAGTGGCCTCCATCATCATTGCAGACCAGACTAAAAAAAACAGTTTTTGTTTGATATTCATTCTAACAATTGTAACGATTATTAAACAAAAAATTTAACATCAGATGAAAAAAAATAAATCAGATTTACAGTGTCTAACTATAGTCTCAGATTTAAGAAACTGAGTTCATGTTATGTATAACATATAACACCAGGACAACTGTAACAGATTATGTTTCTGTGCTTTTTCAGGTCACCGTAATGCATTCTACCAAAACCAAAATTATACCAATGTTGTGGCATTTCCTTTTTTGTAGTTTGTAAGCACCACAAGTTTTACACAACCTCGGAGGTGCAAAGCAAACATGCTAACCACTAAGTCACCATGCAGTTTTAGTCTACATGCTAGAAAATCTCCATGCAGCATCTGAGTAATCAGATGTCATGCCAAGTAATAAAAATATGTTAGGTGCTGGGAAAATGGTTAATAAAATAGCTTATTAAAAATCTTATTGAAATGGTGCACAAATTAAGATTTATAGGACTAAATGGAAAGGAATTGTAACAGTGGGGGACATTTAATTAGATTACACAATATGTGTATGAAGTTATAAGAAAAGCCATGACTAAAGCCATGACTGCTCTGGCACTTGTTGCCACAAATGTTTACAAAAGCATAGTTTTTTTTTTTTTTGACCTCCAATAAAAGACAATAAAATCCATCCATTTTCCTTAAATGGATGCCAACCCATAGCAGGGCACAATCACAAACACATTCACACACTTTGGAAATGCCAGTCAGCCTACAACGCATGTCTTTGGACTGGAGAGGAGAGAGGAGTACCCGGAGGAAACCCCTGAAGCACAGGGAGAACATGCAAACTCCATGCAAGCAGAGCGGAGGCAGGACTTGAACCCCCAACCTTGGAGGTGCAAAACAAACGTGCTAACCACTGTCACCATGCTTCGTTCTTATACAGTTGTCCTCCAGACTTACAGTAGTTTGATTAAATAAGGCATTGCTGAAGAACGTAAGAAATGAAGGAATTATTTAAACCATATCAGTGTGATAAATATAGCAGAAAATTCACAGAATTTTAGCAGTCTCCTATTAATTAATCATGGATCAGTGTGTCTTAAATTTTTAATAATTGCTGGATTATTATGAATTGTTGCCCAGTGCTCTTTGACAGAGAGTGTGTTTACTTCCGTTTCCCTCTGGATATGAGGAAGAGATGCAGAGAAAGAGACAGAGGGAGTGGAGGCTTAGCGATTCGCACATGAGCTCGTTGCTGGAAGAAGGCTCTCGAGGGAAACAACAGCTCTGAGCGTGCCCGGGACATTCTCTTTCTCTTCTCTCTCTCTCTCTCTCTCTCTCTGTTGTTCGCTCTCATATACTCACAAACACACTCGCAAACATACAAACACACAGACACACGTGCATGAGCGAGACGGGGAAACTATTGGCTCTGCTTTTCAATCTAAATGCAAATGCGTGGAACGGGAGCTCGTGAACAAAAGAGGAGATACAACAAAGGGAAAGGAAACAAAAGAGCAAGATTAGAAAACACTTGTATCATGTATGTTCAAGTGCTTGCATGTGAGTGGTGTGAAAGTAATTTAAACATGAGTTTTGAATATGTCTGGCAATATTGTGCCAGGTTTAGCTGTTCTATGGCAAAGCACCGGTGAGCTCATGGAATGTGGCAATTTTTTCCCCATAATGAGATAGTCAGTATGATGTGTAGGTGTTTCTGTGTACATGATCAGCCAAAGCAATGGTGATGAGGTAATGTACAGTCAGCATGACCATCACCAGGACTATGAAGTGAATAATGATGCTTTTACATCATTACACACATGAACTGCAATGTTAAGTATAGAAAATGGCTACAGTACAGCTTGGCTTGCTAGGCTTATTACTGAGGGAAAAGTCATCACTATTCATTTGCTCCATTTATGTCATGAAGTTCACTCCCAATAGGGATCCCCTGTTGAACATAGCCATTAGACTAGTGGTAAACAATAAGCCTGAAAAGTTAGTAAACAGAAAACCTGTTTGATGTGTAAAAAAAAAAATAAATAAAAAAAATGAGTATGAGGAAAGACATAATGATCTGAGTGTTAAATGAAAATTGTTCTTAGAATGTTAGGAAGACGTGAACAATGGCATTATTTTCCATGCATTTCATAACTCTATTTGTCAGATGCAGTAATATTGTAATAATGTTCTCTCAGAGCAAGCAGCAACAGAGTGAAGTGGTTCTGTCAGAAGCACATGATGTCATGTGGTCTCTTTGTTGATGTCAATGCAAGTGCTGTCTTCATTCTGTGACATTTGACCTATAAGGACCCTCTTGCATGAAACTAAACCAAACTAAATGAAAATAAGTTGAGTATTAGTAAAAAAAAATATATACACCAGTGGTCACCAACCCACCCTGTTCCTGGAGCTTTACCTTCCTGCAGGTTTCATCTCCAACCACAATCTACAATAACACACCTGTTTTAGTTGATCAAGAACTTCTTTAAGGCATTGATTAGATGGTCAGGTGGGCACAATTGTGGCTGGAGCTAAAATTTTCAGGAAGGTCTCCCAGAACATGTTTGGTGACCACTGATATACAGTATATTTCCATTCCAGATTTAGATCTCCCTGTTTACTGTTATAATAACCTCTACTCTTCTGGGAAGGCATTAGTGAGGTCAGGTGCTGATGTCAGGTGACGAGGCCTGGTGTGCAGTCAGAGTTCCATTTCATCCCAAAGGTGTTCAATGGGGTTGAGGTCAGAGCTCTGTGCAGGCCACTCGAGTTCTTAGACACCAGTCTTGCTAACCATGTCTTCATGGACCTCTTTGTGCACCAGGGCATTTTCATGCTAGACCAGGTTTGGTCTTAATTCCAGTGTCGGGAAATTATTAATGCTACAGCATTCAAAGACATTCTATACAAATGTGTGCTTCAAACTTTGTGCCAACTGCTTGGCACATCTATATGGGTGTGATTGTCAGATGTGCTCATACTTTTGGTCCTATAGTGTACTTAACAGGAAAATATTTGAGAATAGATGAAGAAAATAAACTAGGGATAAATCAAGTTTAGACCCAATTAGAATGAAATCAAATTCAGACGATTCATAAACATGAACAAGATTTAATCATTAAAAGGAACCAGATATAAACCAAGATAGGGCAAAGGTATAGGAAACAACTACATAGGATAACACTAGTTATGTATGTTACTCTTGTTCTAACTCCTTTTTTTCCTTGACCAACAGAGCGATTTCCTTTAGAACTTGTGGTATTTTCCCAATAGCATTTTTCCTTCCAGAGTACTAATAACAAGGTTGTGACAATGATCCCATGTGAGTAGCCCATAAAAGGTCTCCACTACACGTCACACAACAAGTTCTTTCACATCTTTTCTTATAAAGGAGTTAAGGAAGTGGATTCAAAGATGCTGAGGCTGTTGAGTGCTTGCAGTGTATATAAATATACTCACAGAATTAGATTAGAATTAGCATTGAAGAACAGAATAAATGTAGTCACAACCTACTAAGTGGATAGCTCTATGAGTTGTATAACTGGTGGTAAGATATGCATACATGGCTAGATGAAAGGAAAGATCAGTAGTATTACAGTAGTATTGATTGTAAATACTGCCTCGTACTACATGTCACTGCATAACCTTGTTGGATAGTCACAGCAGGTTCATACACCTGTACAAGAAGGTATTCAGGTGATTGTCTAGGCTGTCCTTTATATATAGTCTGTGACTGAAGCACCAAAAGAGAGACAGTGTTAATATGAGCAGCTAGACTTCTTACACTCTTAGAAATAAAGCTGGGGTAGTACCTTCAAAGATACACCTTTGATGCAATTATGTGGCATACCTTGAATTAGCTTTTAGACTAAAGATTTATACGTGGAACAGTGTTTTTTTTTTTTTTTACATTAAACTATTTTTAAAGGTATATTGTATTCATGTATCAAGTTTTGAGGAGGCAAGGTGGCTTAGCACTGTCTATTAGTTATTAGCATGTTTGCCTCGGACTTCTGGGGTTGGGGGCTTGGTTCTGCCCTATGTGCTCGGAGTTTGCATGTCCTCGCCGTACTTTGGGGGTTTCCTCCGGTACTCCAGACACATATATTGTAGCCTGATTGTCATCTCCAACTTGTCTGTTGTGTGTGATTGTGCCCTGTGATGGATTGGCACCCTATCCAGTGTGTCCCTCGCCTTGTGCCCCGAGCTCCCAGGGATAGGCTCCAGGCTCCACGTGACCCTTTGTAGGATACGCCTGATGGATAGATGGGTTGAAGTTTGAAACTCTAAAGGTATAAACGATGTACCCATGATGATACCATGACAAAGAAAAGTACAATTTGGTACCTATATTTCTGAGTGTAGAGTGTAGAAAGACCACCATTAGCCAGTAGATTAAAAAACCAGCAAAGACTAGCTAGGGGAACATCTTAACCCTCAAAATAATAAATAAATAAATAATAGTGATTTCATATTCTTGTCAACCAGCTTAACCTCCTTTGCCTGGCCAAGCTGTTAGGTTGTTTATTTATTTATTTTTTGTGTGGGGGTGTGTTCTGTAGGGTACAAGAAGTAAAAAAAAAAGACTGCATAACTTTAAATAATGCCTTCAGATGACCAAGGGAACATTGGACAGTACTGACTCATCATAAGCCATTCCTTTATTCGTATTGCATTTGAACATAAGGAGAGCTGCTGACAGAACACATAAGTGCTTGCGAAATGAGCAGCCGATTAATTGCCACAATTATATATTGTAATGCAGCAGTTGTTTACAGAGAAATGGTGGAGCTACAAATTGAGGTATTACAAAACAGCATGCGATTTTATCTTATTAGAAGCCCATGAGTAACACTTGTCTCAGCTGTTTCATATGGTCTGATATTATGCATAGGCCATACACTAAAGAAACTGTTGCTCTTATGCTAACAGGTAGTGGGCTATAAGCTGTGCTTAGCACTGGCTAGCCCCTAGCGAGTCTACAGATGCAAATCAATGATGTATGTACAGTGGTGCTTAAAAATCCCATTGATTAAAAACACCTGACCAACCCTAGAGGTTCATATACTTTTGGCACTCACAGATATGTAATACTGAATCGTTTTCCTCAATAAATAAATGACCAAGTATAGTATGTTTTGTCTAATTTGCTTAATTGGCTTCTCTTCATCGACTTTTAGGATTCGCGTGAAAAGCTGATGATTTGATGATCATATTTATGCAGAAATATAGAAATTCAAACTTTTCTTTCAAGCACCACTGTATTTATGTTTTAGCAATGAATTTGTAAAAGCAACACAGATCTTTATTTGCTTTTAGCACTTCTCTTAGGCAAACTGTAACTCTGTGTGGTATGGAAACCAATGTAAAATTCATTCATTCTCCAAAATGTGGCATGGTCTAAAAATGGGTTCAGTTAATGACTATTAATATCCTGGCCATAACTAGCTAGATCCAAACCTCTATAGTTTCAGAAGGTTTTTTGTGTGCCTCCCATATTCTGTAGCATCTTCGTTTGTCAAATTCAATATAGAAACAGTGTGACGTCCTGATAATGGGGTGGCAGAATGGACTCTATTGTGCATAAAAACATTACTAATCATCAGTGATGACTGTTTCTCAGCTGACCTGAGAACAGCTGAGGAGGATACTGTAGGTTTTCCCACAGACTTAATTACCCATTATGTTTAGCGCTCACGAGTCAATACACTACTAGACTTCTGCTTGTTCAGATATATGTGATGTTTGAGCTTGTTTGAGAGCATATGATACAGTACAATTGTATGAGATTTGTTTAAGAGGGTAATTGGTGGTTTATAAAATGCAAACTACTTGTAATGTTGCTAGCCAACATCAGCTACCTGGTTCCTGTACCATTAGCTATACACATTATAGCTATGCTAGGTGATGTATCCTGTGTATGCAGCAGACTACATGGCTTTTTTGCCAGTGAAATAAGTGTATTTCAGTATCAGTATGAGTGTTACAGTGTCTTTGCAAAGCTGTTGTAGTCGTATTTTAAAGGTTAAATAGCGAAATAATTAGAACTATGCAAATATGATACATAAATATAACAAATGTCATTCCTGATGCTTTACAATGAACTGATTCTTATAGAGAAGCCAATGTATTTGGTAAATATTAACCAAGCCTCCCTCGCTCAAGCACATTTGTGGCTTGAATAGGATATTGACACCAATCTTTGAAAGACCCAAATATTAAACCCAATATCGATTGTCAGGCCTGTATGTATACATCGACGATTGTGTGAAACCTCAGCCTTTAAAGATCTGACATTTATCTTGTTATGTTTTTCCTCTGACCCAAACACTGCGTGCCAATATTCCACACTTAAGGTTTGGAAAACAAAAGCTGTCTCCTTTATGGCCTTTCCCTTTATTTTTCTGTACTAGTAAGACATCCTTGAGTGCTTTTGTATGTCAAACAGTGGCACTGAAAAGCCACAAGTGCCAGGGAGTCCACTTGAGTCCAATTAATGAGGGTAGGCTGGTGGAGTGACTTAAAGGAATACTTCAGTGCGAAATGCTAATGTCGCTAATAATGGCTGAAAGCCAGGAAACCCTGCCAGTCAGCGTTATGCTAATGCATATCATAATGAGTATTCGCGTTTACTTTTTTGGTGTGAAATATACTGTACTCTATTATATGTAATAAGCAAGTTATATAATTTTTGTATTATTACATTTGTTTTTGTGAGCTAGATTACCATTATCTTAATTAGCATCTGTGTTAAGTGTATTTTGGGGTAAATATGCACAACTTTTGAATATCATTTAAAACAAATATACTTCTATTATATACAGTTGAGGTCACAAGTTTACACACACCTTGCAGAATCTGCAAAATGTTAATATTTTAATAATAATAATAAAAAACTTTACTTTTGAACAGGATAATCAGTTTAAATTCATTTGTTATTGTTATTATTTTGTTTAAATATCATTTTCATTTATTTATTTAGTACTGCCCCTCAGAAGCTACATAAGATATTTACTTGTTTCCTAGAAGACAAAATAATAACAATCTACTGTTCACACCCCATCCTCTTCAAAAGTTTACATCCCCCCGACTCTTAATGTATCGTGTTGCCTTCTTGAGCATCAGTGAATTTGGTACCTTTTGTAATAGTAATAGTCTGTCAGATGTCCTCAGTGTGAAAAGATGGATCTCAACAACATATAGCCACTGCTGTAAATGGGTCAAATATGCAGAAGATGCTGGAAAAGCAAAGAATGTGCAGGACCTGGAGGATTTTCCTGAAGAACAGTAGGCAGTTTAACTGCTCAGGACAAACAAGGGACTCATGAACAACTCTCACAAAACATAAACACATGCACAGATATTGCCACATGATATAAAGCATTCTATGTTTATAGTTGTTTATGATGGACAGGCAATAGATCAACATTTATTTTCCTTTCAACATACATCACACTGTAGCTTATTTGATTTTACTGTATTATTATTTGAAAGTAACAAATTTGCAAATTATGATGTGTTTACTAAGATAGACTTTGTTGTCAATTTCTAAGAGATTCACAACACTGCAGAAAAAAACCCCAAGAGAAACCGTAACAGAAATTCTAATGGTTTCCACTACAAAAACCATTAAAACCATCAGCTAACCATTAAAACCATTATCATTATTGGTCCTTAATGGGATCCAGTAGACACAACATCCCACCAATAGAAGACAACAAATTACCAGCAGAGACCCACAGTGACCTTTACAGCTTCCATTAAAACCAATACAATTCCCATTATAACCATTAAAAACAGTACAGATTCTATGAGGGTTTCTGTAGTCTTTTTCAGCAGGGAAGTTTGGACCCTTCTGTATGTGTATGACTAATCGCATCGTCCCTGCAGAAGCAAATTTATATCGAGGCTGAGAAAATCTCAAAACATCTACTGACTACCACAATGGCGTTGCCTATGATGCTATAAATATCAAGCGAATATCCCAGCGCTGTTTGCATTTGAGGCTTGCTGACCAGACCGTTGATCTCCGACAGTGCTGTTTTCAGTAATGAAAGTTCATGATCAAAGCTCAGTGCAACAGTTGCGCCCTCGTGCAAGCTGCGCTTTTTCATCCTGCTTTGTTTGAACAGAAATCCACTTAAATGTACCACTGACTGTGTGCCTGCAACAGCTCTTTTACCCTCAACAAATATTTGACAGCATTATGTAACTCCAGAAATGCAATTAGAATTTAGATTAATACAGCATTATTCAAACTGTTGAATATTCCGCAGACACGAGGAGCGAGATAGACAGATAGAGCAGGGAGTAATACGATCTTCTCGGCTTAAGTGATGGTGTTGAAACAAGGGAGGGAAGGCTGCTTTGATCTTCTGTATTAATTATGGCCTAATTGATGGAATTCTCTGTTGCACACCTCTCTAAGCTCTTTGAAGCCCGCCACCGTTCAGTTCCCTTGTATTCCCCTCTAACACCCCTCTACTCCACCCTATGTTGACAGGTCCAACAGTAAGATGCCCTTCTACTTCAACCAATAATGACACAAGAGAGAAAAAAAACTGCTGGCTGTGACATTTTGCCAACCTCTGCGACCTTCTGACATGCAGGTGCTCATGTGGAGTCGGCATGGGCACTCGCTCCCTAACAATCACTATTTTGAGAGTCTAAACCTGCAAACTTAAGGCACTGAATATACAGCAGGAGGAAATGGATGTGCGTATTAGCAGGCAAGTTTTGGATATCATCCAGGACTGACGAGTGAGTCTGTAGTGCAGTGCCTGCTGCTCGCTCGGCTCCCATCTGGACAGGCGAGGAGCAAGTGTGATCAACATGTGGCTCTGAGGAGGAAAGGGAAGAGAGAAATGGGCATGTTCAAACAACAGTGGAGTCTGATCAAATTATTTGAAGTGAAAATGTATGTAAGTGTTTGTCAGTGTAGATTTCGGGGGACTTTGATGAACTGAAGGATTTCAATAGATTTTCATTCTCCTGTTTATACTTTATAGCAGCATTGTGGTGCAGCAGATGGTGTTGCTGCCTCAAGGGTCCCTGGTTCGATCCTGAGCTAAGCTTACTGCCGGCGGGGAGCTGTGCATGTGCTCCCCATGTCCATTCAGGTTTCCTCTGCATTCTCTGCCCCCCCAAAAGCATGTCAGTGGCTAGATTGGCTACTCTAAAATACACCCTGCATTCCTGCCTCATATCCAGTGTTCCCATATAGGCTCTGGATCCACCATCCACCCTAAGCAAGATAAAGAGGATTCTGAAGACTAATTAATTAATTAATTAATTAATTAATTAATTAATATATGCTTTTTTCATTATAAACAATGCACGTTATCACAACACAGCCTTACAGTAACCCAGGACTAAACCTAGACCTGTATTGAGCAAGACAGAAATATCAGAGGGAACAAACATACTTCCTAAAGCAGAACAAGGAGGAAGAAGTAAAGGGAATCTTAGCCTTTCCTGGGGGACACCAGATTATCTGATTAATTATCTAAACAAATTCTCATTAGTTCTGCAGTTTATTATTCTGATTAGCCAAGTCATCCATCCATCCTTTTTCTGTACCGCTTATCCTACACAGGGAATCCAACACCAGGAGCCTGGAGCCTACCCCAGGGGACTTGGGGTACAAGTCAGGGGACATCCTGGATGAGGTGTCAACCCATCACAGGGCACAATTTCATACAAAATCACACACTACAGGCAATTCAGTAATGCCAGTTAGCCTACAGTGCATGCCTTTTGGCTGGGGTAGGAAACCAGACTACCCTGAGGAAACCCCCAAAGCGCAGGGAGAACATGAAAATTCCGCACACACAGGGCAGAGGTGGGATTCAAATCCCCAACCCTGGAGGCATGAGGCGAACCACTAAGCCACCCCCTAGCTGAATCACTGTGAAAAAGAAAGGAGCCTTGATCTGTTAGACATAACTCATCATCCATTACCCACAGGCCGTAGAACCCGGACAACATCTCATTTCCTCATCAAATCTGTAGCTCAGCCTTAAATAACATTATCCTCTCACCCACCCTGTAGTTGATAGTTGTCTTAATCCCAATTGCTCTCCAACACGGCATTTGTCCCCAGTGCATGCACTCGCTGCTTCACAATTACAGTCATGCTGCAAAAACTCAAGGTTTCTTAATCTAATCATGTTTCGTAATAATGTGGCAAGTCCTTTTTTTCATGTAATTAGTTACCATTGATGCATTGTAATGATTTTCGGAAGCAGTCTAATTAGATTTGAATCATTAATGAGAAACTTATGGTTAATGAACTTTCATTGGGCATGTGAGATATGTTCTCACACTCGTGCACACATACACACACACACACACACATTGGTTCAGATATCTAAGAGAAACTACCAGACCTGGCTAATCTTGTAAAGGAGGGGGTCTACATCCTTATTATGTCATTCCTTTACAAATATGTGTGCGTGTGTGAGTGTGTTCCATTGAATGTTCAATTGAGCACCAGTAATCACGAGTGTTGCTGGCAGAACTCCAGAGATCTGCCAGCAACGCTCATATAATTTCTCTCTAACTATCCATCTGTCACCAGACTGCAGTCTTCCTTCTCCGGAGTAGTTGAGTGTGTGAGCTATTGAGTGTACTTCTTGAAACATTTTTAGGCATCAGGGGTGACATGTCATTTATTGATCACTAACAGTCTTAGTGCTTCTGACTTCCTCTCTCCTAGATTTCAAGGAAAAGAACCCAACCAACTTTACTCTTAAATAATGGTATAACTCACCAAAAAGGTGACACTGTGCCACCCAGGACACGGCACCAATTTCTTAAAAATCCAGCAGCAAGAATGAGTCAGGAACCAGGAGACCGGTTATAATTACATGCTTGAAGAATCTTCAGATCAGTACTTCAGCAGCCATAACAAAACACAAGAAAAAAGAAATAGACATTTTCAGAAACAGCATATTTCATCCATAACATGAAACATACAGTAATTCATGCAAAACGTTTCCATGAAAAAAATGTAAAAAATCAACCTATACCATAGATGTGTTTGATCGAAGGTATGTGCAGAACCTAAGTCACATTGAAAATTAGTTTGAAAGTTAGAGACATTAAACATTAAATGAAACATTAATGAACGTAAATTTAACCAATAACCATAGAGTCAAGAGGAAGATAATTAAAAGCAAATAATTAAAGCAAATATTTCCTTTATATGATACACTGTGAACAAATGAACGGAGTATGCACACGTTTTTGCAAGCAGTATTTTCTCTTTGACAGTTTTATGCTAACATTCATTCGTTTTCAGTACTTCCTTTATCCTATTCAGGGTAGCAGTGGATCCAGAGGCTTTGAGTAATAAATTTCAGCCGTAAATTTAACCAGACCACCTACTGGCATGTTTTTGGACAGTTTGAGGAAAGTGGAGAACCCAGAGGAAACCCATGCAGACATGTGGAGCTCAGAATCAAACCGGGCATCCTAGATGCTAACAGCTAGGAGCTATTGGTATAGAGCATTAGTATACACCGTGACAGAGAAGGAGAGAGATACACACACAGTTCCCTAATATTCTCCTTGCCCACAGGTCAGTCTAATTTGCATTGACATGCTCGTTAAGTGTTACCCAATTGTGTTCCTCAGTAGCCCTGAATCTCAGTCTTTCTCTTTCTTTATCTCTTCCTATCTGATTTATGTTATGGACATAATGCATGATGGTCCTCCAAGCTGAAAAGAAATGACTCTGTAACCTCTGACCTTAGCTTTGGGCGCAGCAGTCATAGGAGAGCACACAGTCGATAATTGCAGTGCTCTCTGGCATTACTCTGCCTCATTTGCACTCCGAATCCCAGAAGGCACTGCATGAGAATTGAACCTTTTGACCTGGATCGACCACTGGGTATGATGTTTGAAGGATTTAGGTTTATTGCAGCTCTGGAACTTGCGGACCTTTTCAAGGCTGAGTTATGCAATAGTTTTGTGTGTTCTTGTGAAAGCATAGCCACAGCATTACCGTATTTACTCAGATATTCTAGTCTTTACCTTCGCCTTTATTTGTGTAATTCAATATTATTGTATTACAGTCTTTATTAGCCATTGTATTGCCCCATACATCACTTTACATATGGGTGACTCCATGATTGGGGTGCCATGTGTGTCCCACTGGAATGACACGTATAAATGCATGTAAGAAAAAGAAAAAAAGATAAAAAATATCAAGCATATCAAAAAGTGTCCTTCACAATAACCTCTATGCATTAATACTTTAGAGAAATAACTTAAAGCCTTCATACAAACCTTCATACGCAAATCTTTCACATCTATAGCACTTAGAGTGATTCTATGTTTTTTTGCCTGCCCTCGTCCACTATGACAACACTTTATATTTCAAGGTTATCATTAAAATACTTTTTTACTTTTGCATTAATGTATGAATCCATTTAACATCTCACTCTTGAAACATCCTTCTCCTTCCATCCATTAAAGAGCCATTATATCCATCCATTATAAGTTATAAGAATGAACATTTTTATTTGTCACAACTTTGTTGTGTTGTGTTCAAATATTTTGATACACTTTGAATCAACCCTGTTATGAAAGTCAATAATAAGAATACTAATCAAATCAAATCACCTTCAGAATCCTCCTGCTCATTTACAAAGCCCACCATAACCTTACTTCAACCTTACTAGTCTAACTGTCTCCTTCCACACAAGCCACCCCGTATCTACAGATCAAACTGTCGAACAATCCCACTCATGCTCCTTATTCAAATCCTGTCTCAAATCCAACCTGTTTGCCCAAATCGTAAATATTCCTGTGTCTTAGGTCATACTGGTTTATTATGTTTATTCTTTATATTAATCTGTGTTTAACTCTTTGTGTTTGCCTCGCACGTCCAGTGTTGGGGACGGAAATCCTGCCTCCACACCCAGTGTGCGTGGAGTTTTCATGTTCTCCTTTTATATCGGGGTTTTTCTCTGGGTGCTTTGGTTTCCTCCCACAGTCCAAAGACATGCATTGTAGGCTGATTGGCATTTCCAAAGTGTATGAATGTGTGTGAATTTGTGTGTGATTATGTCCTGTGATGGGTTGGCACCCATCTAGGGTGTCCCCTGTCTTGTGCCCCAAGTTCCCTGGGATAGGCTCCAGGCTTCCCGCGACCCTGTGTAGGATAAGTGGTATGGATGGATTGATTCTTCTTCTTAGTATTACTATTATTTTTATTATTAAAACACCATTAGCATCCTCAATCCATTAGCATGAATGCTAGTTAATTAGATATTATTAGATGTTTGTTAATTCTATCATGAAAAAAATCTTGCTCTTTAGAGCAAGAGAAAAGCATTCACACGATCATCTGGAGATCGTGAGTGCCATGCCACAGTCATCCATGGCTGGAAGTCCAAAGGAGCAAAATTGCCCTTGCTCTCTGGGTGGGAGGGATGGCATACTCGATTTCCCCTGTCAATCACAGTGACCCTAACCGATCATGAGCATCTCTGAGCTCAGGGATGTGGACGAGGTCAGATAGAGGTTTCATCAGAGTGTGTAATGCTGCCCCGTGACACATCAATGGATTTTCAGAGTCAGAGTCCAGGGTCAGCTTGTTGGGTCATCAAGGGTTTTGCTCAAGGGCCCAGATGAGGAAGGACAGCTCAGTGACTCCAGGTACCCTTCTGATTAGAGTTACACTCCTGTCAACCTCACTGACTTAAAATCTCAATCTTCTGGTCACATACGTACTGTAAGTCTTTAAGCACTAAGCTTCTACAGCAGCAAAGGACACATGATCTCTGAAATTGTGCATGAAATAGACACTAGCCAAATTCACAAGTTTCTCTTTGGCGATTTGGAGATGCTAGTACACTCCCCTTCTGGTGAGCCATTTCTTGTTCCAGGCTTGTGCCAGCTTGTTTCCTGAGGTATTCAGAGCAAAATGTGTGTGTGTGTGTGTGTGGGGTTGTGTGTGTGTGTGTGTTTGTGTGTGTGTGTGTGTGTGTGTGAGAGAGAGAGAGAGAGAGAGAGAGAGAAAGAGAGAAAAAGAGAGAGGGAAATAGAGAAAGAAAACGAGATAGCGAGAGAAAAGCGAGTGAAACCAAGCCTCACAAATCAGACCGTATCTCAGGATTCTCTGACAGCCAGACAGTGCTAATGATGACCTGCTTTTCTGCTTCTACTTCCTTTTCTATCTGCACACACTCCAATTTGTGGATGCACTGCCTTCTGCACTGCCTTCTTTCCCTTTCCTTAACAGCAGCTTGTGCTGGGTGCACTATGTAGGGCAAAATAAATGAGCTGGAGCTATTCTTACAGTGCTGTCACCCCATGCACTGCCCACTCGACTCCCCTCCCCTTTCGCTCTCATATTACATGCTGCCCTGGTGCAAAAAAAAAGGACCATGTGAAGTAATATGTGCTAATTCAACAGGCAGTTGTGTGTGTGTGTGTGTGTGTGTGTGTGTGTGTGTGTGTGTGTGTGCGTGCGTGGTGGGCAGAATGATTACAGACCCAATGTCACAATGATGCACCAATGGGATGATTTGTTTTTTTTTTGTGCCATAACGACCTCAATAACCTGATGTGCCTCTCATTCAGGTGACAAAATCAACAGAGCTGTTTTGAGTGAGATTCATTTGAAGAGAAGAAGCGCCTCATTCATGATCTTATATTTTATACCACTGCTCCATCTTCTGTTCATTCCGAATACTGCATGCAGACTGAGTTGTGAATGTGATTATATTGCCCTATAGAGAATACAATTACACCACAAATCCTAAATTCTGATTGGTCAGAATGCGTTGATTAATTCATGTTAATATTAATTCGTATGGATTAAAAAATGTGGTATAATTTAATGAAGGAGATTTTAGGAGATTTTTATTGAGCGTTTATGGACGGAGTCAGCGCTTTGTTACAGGGGCAATTCTTCAAGACAGGAACGTTTGCACTTTCCATTTTCTCAGAACTATGACAGGCTGTATGGTTTTTTTCTGCTTCTTGTTTTGTCTTATTAACTTCAAGAGAGCATAAATGAGAGGTTGACGAGGAAAAAAAAAAAACTTTAATAGAAGTGATAACTGGTACTAACTTGCTTCATGTTCCTTAACATTTAATACAGCTATAAACGGATAAAAAAGTATGATGTGTCATTATTTAATAAATTAAAAAATCGCTAATGTTGGCAAATTGCTGTGGTGTAAGAGGAATACAACACTTTAGCTGTTATTAGATTCCATCACTTTGGTAAAGGTCTTAAAATAGTGCATACATTTAATAAGAATAGCAACACAAATGAAACGTACTCATTGTAGGACTTGTAAGAACTTTCATTTTAATAGAAAGTGAGACGACCTTCACACTTTAGTCCAGAGTTGTTCTAATACTGTCTCTGTCTGTTTGCAGGTGGTGTACAAGCCATGGATCTGCGCTCAGTATTTCCAGAGCAATCAGTCCAGCTGTAGCCGCAAGATCCCATGTGAGCAGTACTGTCTCGAGGTCCAGCAGAAGTGTCCCTTCATATTGCCTGACAATGATGACCTTATACACGGTGGCACTCCCAGTTTTATATGTACAGGTACGTATTGCTTCTGATGGCTGATCTACAACAAAACAAAGTCAGACCTATGTTATGTTTTGTGATGGAAAGCCTTCTTTAAATCTTTTCGACTTGACAAGAGATGTCTGCATTAGACATTTGTATTCTATAAATAATAAGAACAATCATAATTTCTCACATTCTGGGCTATGTGGCCAAATCATTAAGACCTATTTTTGACCAAACCACCGAGGTTAAGCTCTACTCAGACTCGAATACTAAGAGACATTCAGAAACAATGGAAAACTCTAGAACATCAGCTGATTTTAAATCCAGGATGAACTTCCTCAGTATGTGTGAGACTGTTCTTTGAGATATCAATAAATTATTCTTCATATTATTCCTAAAGTATTCTAGCCTGTCACATTGAAAAATATGGACGCACTTAGTTGGTTGTTAATTTTGAAAAGAATTTCATTGATATTGCATCAGATATACTGCAGTCATTTTCAGTAGCGCCTTTATATGGGGGTGGAGGGTGGGGGTTGGGGGGGTCTATCACAGGGCATCTAACACCCACATTCACTGGAGTAATTTAGAATCACCAATCCACATAGCACCATGTTTTTCTTATGTGGGAGGAAGCATCAAATGAATTCATATAATTAGGGGTTTTAGGCTTGATTACATTTAGGCTGGGGTAGTTTCAGTTCAGAACAATCATGTCTGAGTTCTTTCCCATTTTTGCCTGAATTTGTTTACATTATATAAACTCATTTGGCATACATTTTTTAACCGACTTACACGCAATACTTAATACATATCAGAGCAGTTAAGGGTTAAGGCTCCGCAGTGGCTGTTCCTCAGACCTTCCACTTACTAGCACACTACCTTAACTCCTTGTGACACTTGTTGGCTTGTAAGCTTAATGGAATAAGATAAGAGATAAGAGATAAGATTATACTTTATTAATCACCAGATGGAGAAATTTGGGTGTCATAGCAGCAGCAGGACAGGTGAAGAAAATTAGAGATCGTGAGGAGAAAAATACAAGGCGATTTAAAGAATACGATGGATGCATTTATAAATATGTATAAACATAAGAGCGAATTATAAATGAACATGTGAACAATATATACTACAATCAACAATGTACTATATCGCATATGCACAGTAAACACAAAACTATATACATATAGCGGCTCTACTGTATAACCAGTGTCACAATACAATGAAATAGTGATATGTAAACAATATAAATATTACAATATGGCACAAAGGAGCATCTGAAGCGTTTCGTCTTGCACCTGAGTGGATGAGCCTGTGGCTGAAGGTGCTCTCCATCTGCCGCAGGTCAACATACTGTGGATGAGAGGGGTTTCCTAGAGTGGACCTGGTTTCGTCTCTCATTCTCTTCTCCACCACTGTCTCCAGATTGTCCCGTTTTTGAACAACAACAGAACTGGCCTTCTTCACCAGCTTGTTGAGTCTGTCAGCCTCCCCAGCCTTAATTCCACCTCCTCAGCACGTTGCGGCAAAGAACAGTGCACTGGCTACCACAGGTTGATGTAACGTCTGCAGTAGCTTGCTGCTTACATCAAAGGACCTGAGCCAACTTAGCAAAAAATAGTCTTGCCTGTCCCTTCCGTTAGAGAGCTTGAGTATTTTCTGACCAGTCCAGTGTGTTGTTAATGTGAACTCCCAGGTACTTGTACGAGTCCACCATCTCTATTTTCTGCCCCTGAATGGTAATAAGTGTTGGGGGCGTTCTGTTCCGGCAGAAGTGCACTATCAACACTTTAAGATGAAGTTCTCAAAAACGAGGCAGGTGGCAGGGCACAGATGATCCCACTCAGCCCACTGAGCTGGACAGCATCCATTGATGCAGAGGCACTACCATTGCCCAGAGGCCTAGAGGCAGCACTGGAGTCCACTTTGAATCAGCGATCTTGTTGCTGAGTTTCAAAGATGGCATAGTAAGCTAGATCCAACTGATTGGCAGATAAAGAGAGGATGCTCTTATTGTAATTGTCCTCCATATGATAAGTTTGTTGCTCTTCCTTCCTACGGTTTTGTCAGTTCATGCTCCTCAGTAAATACAGTGGATATATATATATATATATAAAAAAATCTACACACTCTTACACATCATGTAAGAACTTTGCCCACCCTCAATGTGAAATTCCGAGGTATAAAAATTAAGTGAAAATCAGAAACATTTACAGGAAAAATAGGAAAAATAAAAAAGTTACAATAAGTTAGTTGCGTAAGTGTGCGCACCCTTTTATGATTGGGGATGTAGCTGTGAGAATGAACCAATGAACAAATCACATTCAATCTCATGTTCAAAAGTAATTATCATACAGCTGTCATCAGTGATTTTGATTAACCCCAAATAAAGACCAGGTGTTTTTTCATGGTTTCATCTGACTGCTGAAGCCATGGACTGCAAGAGCTGAAAAGCCTGTATAGGGTCTCACTGCCAATCGAAATCGTTCAGGAGATGGGAATAAAATCAGCTCCAAAAGATTAGATGCACCACGGAACACAGTGAACGTCATCATCAACAAGTGGAGGAAATGGAGCATCACAATGACATCACCATGAACAGGACATCCCTCCAAAATTTACAAAGAGACAAGACAAACCTTACCACTGAGGCTGCCAAGAGACCAATGTCAACATTAAAGGAGCTGTAGGAATATCTGACAAGTACTGACTGATTTTTGCATATGACAACAATCTCTCATATTCTTCACATGTCTGGTCTATGGGGTAGGGTGGCTAGTTGGAAGCCCTTTCTCACAAAAAATATCCAAGCTCAACTAAATCACCCCAAACTATGTGGCAAAATGTGTTACTGTCTGAGCAGACCAACTCCAAAAGTTATAATAATTCCAAAAGGTATATTTGGTGAGAAAAAAGCAACACCAAAAGAACACCATTCCCATGGTGAAGAAAGGTGGTGGCAGCATCATGCTTCAGGTCTGCTTGTCTTCAGCCAGAAATGGGGATTTTATCAAGGTGGAGGTTACATGAACCTGATATTTTAAGAGGGGTGTGTGGACTTTTTATATCCACTGTACAGTAAAACACCTTTGTTCTTATTTTTGGCCTGAGAGAGCCTGTACCTCCCAATATCATTATTATAGGACAGGTTTGAAAAGCTGATTGGCTAAGCTGTTGGTAAAAACTCCTCAATATACCCAGACCTCTGACCACATGACAGTAATTGAATTCTGTATTAATACACCAGGTTTTAAATCAATACATCTCTTACACCTAAACCATTGTTTTGTCCAGAGAACAGCTGAAATAATTGTCTAATACAAATATTATTCATAATAAATTAAATTATTTATTGAACACTGGATGTTATAACATTTTTGTCGTTATTTCATAAAACCAATAAGCCACTCGAGGGTACGTGTTACAGTGATTTTATCATAGGTAAGTGAGTTTTGGCCACTCTGATTTATGTTGTGCTTAATAACACCCTTACTCTTGATAAAATTACTGTAACACATGCCCACAAGTGGTGTATTGCATTAGTTTATTTTGTCCAGGGGAAATTTAAGAACAGTCATCCAGCAGTGATTTAGGAGTGTTGCGTGCCGCCGAGTCGCCTGGCCATGAGAAGGGTGGACATTCATGAGTAGCTGACAAGTTGCTGTTGTGGGTTGCTGGTTAATTGTATCAGAATAGTTCTGTAGACCAAGTACCTATTGGTGAAGCAGGTAGAGTAGATACTCCGAGGTAGATGGACAGACAAGCAAAAAAACAAAAAACAAAAACAAAGAAGAAGCAGGGAACAAACTTGATCAATTGGACTGGATTTTTCACATTTTCACATTAAAAAGCAAGTTACATAGGTTGAATAGACTACACAAGGTACTATGCTCAAAACAAGAAGGACATACAACAGTTAAACAAGCTATATGTCAAAATAGTCAAACCCGATTAGGGAACAGTGTATCCCTCTGGTGGCTATACAGAGGCATAGACTAGAAGAACACTTCTATAAACTATATTAGGCTTTTATGTGTGAGGACTATATACATAAAATTGCATAATTAAATATAATGGTTAATGCGTTAGATCATTAAACTATTTTAAATTCCAATTCTTTTACACAGAATATTCACATAAATGATGAAATCAGATTCACATATTACTTGCCAACAACAGTCTGATATTTATTTTTTAAGCAGGTCAGGTTCAACCTTTCGTGTTCACAGTAACTTCAAATCTATTTGATGCTCTCAGATTACTTGCTAGATGTCAGCCTTTTGGTGCCTTTTCTGTCCCTGAAGGAAACCATCTGTTATTAACTCTAAAGCATAGTTTCACCTGCATAGTTAAAGTTTTGATTCTATGTTGTACATATTAACAGACATATTAATATACATTTTTATGTGATTTCTGATACTTTTGTCAGTGTATGGATTATATGTATCTTTACCTTCTTAAACTGTACATCACAGTATGCAATGTTTAGCCCACCGACCATTTAGTGCTAAAACTACTTTTTTTTTCTTTTTGAAATGCTTTCTCATGTTATCTTATAGTCTGCAGGTTACATTCATACAATAATATTTTATATTTTTATGTGACATATAGCAACTTACAATACAGTCCCCCTGAAGCTATTGGAATGTCAAGGCCAATTGTGCTATAACACAAAGACATTTGGGTTTGAGATCAAAAGATAGATAGATTCAATTCAATTAATATAAAGCGAGAGTTTAGGATTTCAGCTTTTATTTACTGGTATATATATCTAGATGTGTTAAAGAATACAAATCATAGAACCTTTTGTATTAGACCACACCCAATTTTTGGGCTAAAAGTATAGGAACAGATAATTCTTGAAGTAAATCAATGTAAATAACACGTAATATTTGGTTGCATATCCCTTGCTTGCAATAACTGCATCAAGCCTGTAACTCACTGACATCACCAAATTGTATGGGCGTTTACAGCAGCCTTTTTCAGTTTTTGTTTGTTTTGGGAGGTTTCTTCCTTCAGTATTCTCTTTAGGAGATGAAATGCTGCTCAACTGGGTTAAAGTCTGGTGATTGAGTTGGCCAGTCTAAAACCTTCCACTTTCCCCCCCTGATAAAGTTCTTTGTTGTGTTGGCAGCATGTTATGGGTCATTGTCTTACTGCATGATGAAGAACCTCAAAATTAATTTGGATGCATTTCTCTGTAAATTGTCAGACAAAATGTTCCTGTAAACTTCTGAATTCATTCTGCTGCTACAATCATGATTACATCATTAATAAAGATTAGTGAGAATGTTCCAGAAGCAGCCATGCAAGCCCATGCCATGACAATACCTCCACCATGTTTCACAGATGAGCTTGTATGTTTTAGGTCATGAGCAGATCCTTTCTTTCTCCACACTTTGACATTTCCATCACTCTGGAAGAGGTTTATGTTGGTTCCAGAACTTTTGGGGCTCATCTGTGTATTTCTTTGTGAATTACAATCTGGCTTTCTGATTCTTTCTGCTGATGAGGGGTTTGCATACCGCAAGGCCTCTGTATTTCTGCTCTCAAAGTCTTCTTCAAACGGTGGATTATGATACCTTCACCCCTGCCCTGCTGAGGTTGTTGGAGATGTCACTGAATGTTGTTTTGGGGTTTTACTTCACAGGTCTCTTAATGTTTCTGTCATCAAGTGTTGTTGTTTTTCGTAGCCAACTCATTTGTTGTATGTTGCTCAGGACGCCTGTGCTTTTTTCTTTTTCAGGACATTCTAAATTGTTGTACTGGCTATGCCCAGTGTTTTTGCAATGCTTCTGATAGATTTTTCCTCTTTTCTCAGCATTAAGATGGCTTGGTTTTCTCCCATAGACGTCTCTCTGATTGTCATGTTGGCTTATTTTTATCAACAAATGCAGTTTTCACAGGTGAAACTGAAGGCTAAAATCAAGAGTAGAGGTTTAGAGCTATTTATTGTTTAAACAATCAATCTAACAGGACACACCTGGGTAACAAGAAACACCTGTCAGCCACGTGTTCCAATATTTTTGCTTGCCTACACATTGGGTGGTTTGATACAAAATGTGCTACTACCTGTGATGTACTCATACTACTACTACTACAAAATGTGCTACTACCTCTTCTTTTTCCCCTAAACTTGTTGCACATGCTGTTTGCAATCACCTGTCTCTCTTTCTCACCCATAATGGCCTCCACGATCCTAACCAGTCTGGTTTCAAAGTGGTCCACTCTGCAGATAATGTACTTATGGCTGTTACTGAGTGGCTTCATGGCACTAGATCAGCCACATGATCATTCAGTCCAGATACGGAGGGGATCCACTTCTGCTCCATGAAGACTCTCCATTGGTGTCAAACAAGGCTCTGTTTTTAGTCCACTTTTATGTTCCCTCTGTACCTGTTTTCTCAGGAAGCAAATTGCTCGCATGCTCTTTCATACCACTTTTATCTCTCATGTTTCTTTGGTCTGTTGTCATCTTGAGATAGGACTACTGCAGCTTGCTCCAGGCAAGGCTTCCCTTTAGCACCAAACTCCTGCAGTTGATCCAGAATGCAACTGCATGACTTGTTTCAATCCTTTCAAGCTCTCCAAACTCACACAATTGTTGCACTACCTCAGCTGATTTCCTGTAGTTACCCAAATTAGCTAAACCCCCCCAAACCCTGAGTTTGCCTAACCAGTTTTTCAAATGTCCAAAAGGCACTGCATCCAAGGAATAACCAAACCCTACTATCAGATTATACTACAGACAACCCCTACTTTCCAATGTCAGTATTTTGGGTTAGGAGAAGGATGTTTCCGCCAACATTTTATGTCTTGGACACTATCTTTCATTTTGCATAGCTGTGTTGTTGAATGTACTTAAACTGATTAATATAACTGAGTACTGTCAGTGTAGACAGTGTAAAAACTAACAATGCATCCAAGGAACTGGAGATAAAGGGAAATAATAGGTGGCCTCATTGCCATTTTTAGGTCCTTATCATTCATTGCAAGTATCAATAAATTCTGAATTACATCAGGGACTTCCACAGAAGATCAGGGCTTCTATCTGTGTAAAACTTCTGGGTCAAGCAAGATGACTGAGTCACCGAGAATAAATTGAATGCCTTAGAATTGTTCATAGTGGAATAAGACAAGATTGTACCTTCATTGTTCTAATTAGATCTTACAGACAAAAAATGCTGGCATTTTCTCTGGTGATCAGCTCTGTTTCTTGTCTTTTTGTTTATATACAGGGCTTTTGGAGCATGCAGACAACACCCAGCATGAGCCACAGTGCTGTGATGTGCGGTGGGAGCTAAAATTCAATGAATGTTCACATAGCACATTCAAAAGGACTTATCCTTCACGCCAGCATACGTCTGCTACGACCTCGGGGGCTCCAAGGCTGAATCAAGGCAGACTGAAGCTCTGCTTGCTAGTCCTGGTCCTCTTGCACACAGTAGCGACCATGACAGCTGTCCAGAACTCCACCTGCCTAGCAACCATCTTCCCACTGGAGGACAATGCCCCCAGAGAAGAATGACTGGATGTGGGGGGCTAGCTCTAGCCAATCAGCATGCTCCAAAACGTGAAAGATGGCCAGCAAGGAACTGGGCCGAATCGAGTCGAACCAAGCACGCCAGGCACGCCGGCAGATCCCTAGCTGCGCTTTACATGTTCAGTGCTCTTTATGCCCCAGGTACAAGGAATGACAGAATTCATGAGAAGGGCAAGAAGAGACGAAGGAAGAGGAAGACCAAGGCTGTGTTCTTTTGAGACGTCAGCTCTCACACTGTTCTGAAAGTATATATTTTGTTTTTTGTTGTATTAATGATGGTCAGACTTTTTCCCTTTTTAGCTTCTGATGTTAAAATGGGTTTCTGTGTATGTCAACCACTTCAGAATAAAATGGAATGAGGGAAGAAAGCAATGTTATATGTATCCATGTCTCAAACCACTCTGTCATACTCTGTTGTTTTCACATTTGACAGCTAGCATGAATAGACGTATACATTCTGTTGCTGTAGCCAGAAAGATACGAACATATACAGTAACCTCCATTTTTCATTTACCAGATTCAGATACATTCTGTTCTTGCTTTGCGACCAAGATGTAGACCGTCAACAGAGCCTTACAAACAGTCCCCCATAGCAATCATATGGTGTATCATACCATTTCTCAATTTTAACTTTCAGCCTCTATATATCCTCAGATCTGCAGTGCTGCTACATTATAACCCTGTTGTTATCCTAACACGTATTGGGACGGCATATATCTTTTTAATGTGCAGTGAAAATGTGAACATGTGTGGTTATGCACCTCCATAATTCTCTCAAATATGGAAGGAAACCGGCCTGGATCCCACATTTCCAGAATTAAAATGACTCACTTATTTCCTTTTCCAGTATAGTTAAATCTTAACCTCACCAGGCTGCAATAACATGACTGGAGTGCCTGGTCTAGCCTGAAAATCCATACGAATGGAACAGCAGCCACTCCATCGAAATCATAAAGCTTTACTTAGTATGTGGACATTAAATGACCACCAGTACCTTTCTTTGGGTGGTGCAGAGATGGGTTAAAATGATATCATATTTTGACAATGGCTGTTCTTATTTCCACACTCTTATGCCCACTAAATGGTAACTTACAATGCTAATGATTTGCTGAAAAAAAAATGCATAGTGATCAGTATTAATTGCGCTGTAATTTTCAATTTTTTTTTTTGCCATTTTTTGTTCTCAAAATGTCCTACACTGTCGTGTAAAGGGCTTAGAGGATAGCATGGAAGGGAAGGAGTTCTCAAGGGCTCATTTTATAAATCTCCTTCTGTGTGTAGGACCGTGTATGTTTGGTGTTTGACTGTATGGGCCTCTGGCTGCTGATATACTGTTTTGCGATCTGTTTCACTTGGTGATTCATCACTAAGGTACGTTAAAAGGCAGATTTTTATGCTTAACATTTACTGTGTCTTTGTAATTGGCTGGAGAACATCATGGGCACATTTGTCTCACATAGTTACGTCTAATAATAATGTCGCAACGTCCCTCAATCTGAAAGGCCCAAGTGCCTCTGCTGTCCATTTGTCTAGTGCTATTTCTTCAACACAGTGGCATATAGAGAAATGGCAGCAGTTACAGTTGATTAACAGTGTTTCCCACACATAGGTGATGCTTGGGTGTGGCACCGAGGTATATTGACGAGAGCCCATGTACATTTTGGGCCATAAAAAACACCACATTTTATTTATAATAACTTTCAAGAAAACAGCTCACCATGTTTTCAATTTGGCTCTGACATGCACACAGCTGGGGAGAGAAAACAACCAGACAGAGCTGGTAAAGCACTCTCTTTTCATATTTATTCCTTTTGGAGTCAGTTTGTGCAAGTTCATGGTATACAGTTAGTCTGTCAGACGAGCTCCTAATATTTAGTTTCATTTTCTGCAGACTTTGCTTGCACTTGGAGGCACTTTGCCTGGTTCACATTTATTGAGCACATAACATTTCTGACTCCCCTATTTAACCACTCAGAACAAACTACTTTAATGTATTGTGAAGTGACCGAATACAACAAATATACGGTATACAGGTAATTCAATACAGGATATAGGTATATAATTGATATATTTTTTGTTCATAATGATATGTGGCAATATCTTGAACACGCTTTCAGCCACCTCACACGGTTTCTAACTGACTTGCGATAGAACACTTATTACGGAGCTGTGCTCGCTTTCCTCTTCATCAGAAGCTAACAACATTTAAAAAGTTACTGACAACTTAGCAGTTTTGCTCTCTCAGTGGTTTCTACGATTGCATAACAGCCATGATTTCATGCTATAATACGGGTATATTTAGAATTTCACATAGAAATGTCATGGTTGAGAGCCTTGTATGTATATATTACTGTTTGCACTCACAGCTATGCCGAATCTGCTCTGTGATCAAAGAGGACATAATGATGAACAAGTGCTGTCGTTAGTTACAGGAGCATATGACATACATCAAACTCGACCCAAGAAATCTGTGGGAAACACTGATTACACTACAGATGTAATAAAGACCAGGCTAGTGCCATATTGATGATGGCTTTAATAAGTGAACTTAAAGACATGCTTTAACCCATAGTCTTGTTGTATGTTCTATTAGCTGTTTAAAGCAGCTGGCCAAGGTCTTACAGTTCAGAGGTGACAATCATTCCTCATTCCATTAAACATTCACATTAAATTATCGTAATTCTTATTTTTGATTTATTTTTGATTTTTTATGATCCAGCTTTTCAAGCAAACAACAGGATTTGTGGATATTGGGGAGGTCGCATAAATATGCTATTTATGTTTTCTTTTTTAAAAAAATGTTGCAAAGAAAGATATTCAAGAAAAAAACAAACAGCAATGCTTTTGTCTTTAGGGTTTGCAGTATCCAACACTGCCAAGTTGCACACATCACCGTCTTTAATCAAGCTGTTTTACTCTGCTATTACATTTTACCCGGACAGACTATAGAATGCCTTGTGGTATCAACAACTTAGAAGTACAAACTACAGTGTCTAGTGTAAGAGCAACCAGACCTACAGTGCCCTCCACTAATATTGGCACCCTTGGTAGATATGAGCAAATAAGGCTGTGAAAAAATGTCTGTATTGTTTAACCTTTTTATATTTTGTTAAAAAATTCACAAAAGTACTCTGCTGTCATGGATATCAAACAATTGCAAACACAACACAGGTTTATAAAAAATGTCTTTGTTAAATATAGGTGTGCAACAATTATTGGCACCCCTTTGAATATATTTGAAGTATATTCCCACATTTGTTTTGGTACACCTGGGTGACTAGGAACAGGACAATTTTCAGCAAAGACTTCCTGTTTCACAGTGGTATAAATATGAGGTAACACATAGCCCAAATTCCCTTAGTCATTCATAATAATGGGTAATGTGGGACCAAGCAATATAGCTATGATGTGTGGCAAAATGTTGTTGAGCTTCAGAAAATGGGAAGTGGCTATAAGAAAAATGTCCATTGGACTTTGACATGTGTCTGGAATTGGATGTGTGTCTATATCGTCTCAACACACTACGAAGAGGATGGTTCGAGTGGCCAAAAAATCTCCAAGGATCCCAGCTGGAGAATTGTACAAGTTACTTGTGTCTTGGGGTCAGAAAGTCTCCAAAACAAACAATTCACCTACATCACCACACATTATTTGGAAGGGTTTCAATAAAAAGCCTCTACTCTCACCAAAAAACAAACTTAAGCATCTTCAGTTTGCCAGACACTACTGGAACTTCAAATGGGTTCACGTTCTATGGTCAGATGAAACCAAAATAGAGCTTTTTGTCAATAAACACTAGAGAGTTAGCCATGTGGAAAAGTACCTCATGCCCACAGAAAAATATGGTTTTGTGGCTGTTTTTCTATTAGAGGGCCTGTACATTTTGTTAGGATACATGGCATCATGGACTATCAAATATCAACAGAGATTAAATGAAAACTGACTGCCTCTGCCAGAAAGCTTAAAATGGGTCGTGGTTGGATCTTCCAGCAGGACAATGATCCAAAACATACATCACAATTAACACAAAAGAGGTTTACTGACCACAAATTCACGGTCCTGCCATGACCATCCCAGTCCCCTGACTTGAAACCCATAGAAAACCTGTGAGATGAACTGAAGAGGAGAGTTCACTAGCGTGGACCTCGAAATTTGAAGGATCAGGAGAGATTCTGTATGGAGGAACGGTCTCAGATCCCTTTCCATGTATTCTCCAACCTCATCAGGCATTATAGGAGAAGACTCATAGCTGTTATCTTGGCAAAGGGAGCTAGAACAAAGTATTGACTAAAGGTGTGCCAATGATTGTCTTGCAAGTATTGTAATATCCATGAGAGCAGAATATTTTGGTGATTTTTTTTTAAACAAAAGATCAGAAGGTTAAACAATAAAGACAAAATTTCACAGCTTTCTTTGCTCATATTTACCAAGGGTGCCAATATTAGTGGAGGACACTGTATGTTATAATACTAAACGCAAACCCTTCACAGCGATTGTTAGGTCTGTCAGATGTTTTGATGTCCCATTAAAAGGTGACACATAGAACGTCTCTATAACTGGCCTCCATGTTGGTCCTGTTTACCTTATAAAACCACAAGGCAGATCCTACACAATCTGTGTAATACTGCCAGAATCACATCAGATGTGTTTATCCTTTTCTTTCTTCCCCTGTTTGAACCTCTTACCTTTGAAAATCCTGTTGATCTATGCAGATGTGCCTCTGTCCTTATATTGTAGATTTGTGCTAATGTATATTTGTGCTAATTTGTCTCACTGTCGCCTGTCTTTATTTGAGATTTTGGTGTGTTTTTCCTCTCCCACAATCTCTGTTTTTTCTACTCTGTTACCCATTCATTGGTCACGTCAGTTGTTTTTGCGCTGCATTTTCTTAGTCACGTCTCAAAAAGTGCTGAGCTGCTTAAATACATGTTTCCTCTTCTGGGCTGGGCAAATTGTGATTCCATGAATTTAAAACACTGTCATGGAATCAGACCGGCATATATAGATATTACAATTATAATTACAGTGTCATATTGTCATACAATAGATGCTTTAGTTCACTGTTTCTCTTTTAATTTTTTTTACACAAAGACTTTGATTAAATATTTATAATTCGGTCTCACAGGTCACGACCTTTTTTGAACGTAAGATGAAAAATACAGATATGTTTATGAGAGTTCTGTTCTAAGGAAAAATAAATAGAGATATGTTAACTATTAAGGGACAAGTGTCTGGCTTTTTTTGTCTGTCAAAAATGTATTATTTTCCAGGTAATATGACGACAAGTACAATCTGTAGTCCAAATGAACTGTATTTCATCACAAAACCATAACATGATCAAAAAAGAAACAGCTATTCCTTATAGGGTATAGTCTCGAACAATCCAAACAGAGATACAAAGACTCATTTGATGTGAATGTTCTTCTAGACACTTGTTGCAAGTTGCATGTTTTCTTCTTGTAATAGTGGATTATTTACCGAACAAAGAGAAAATGCCTGGGCTATGTTCTCATATGGTATTTAACACACCCTCGTCCACTGGCCATTACCTTTACTAGCATTAGTCTTGACCTTGGCTTCCTTCAGTACTACATTATATTACATTTTACCCATATATAGAGGCTTATACTGCACATTTAGTGATCCTCAGCACCTTGAGTAACAGTATCTAATCATCATCTAGTCATTCTAATCCTTAATAAACCACAACATCAGCACCTGGGTGATTCTTATCATCAATAGGGAGCAGTGTCAACACAGTGAGTGATTGTCATCCTTAATAAGGTATGTTATCAGCACCGTCTGTGAGTGCTGTCTGTTATTGGCTGGAAGGGGGCACAATGAGGACATGTTATAATCTGTGGGATGTGCTGGACAAATTAGTGTGATCCATGGAGCCTCTACCTCACAATTTATAGGATTTAAAGGATCTGCTGCTAACTTCTTGATGCCAGATACCACCGCACATCTTCAGAGGTCTTGTGGAGACCATGCCTCGATGGGTCAGAGCTGTTTTTGCTGGCACAAGGGAGACCTAGGCAGGTGGTTTTAATGTTATGGCTGACCAGTGTATATTCTAGCAATTTCCCCTTGTTAAACAATTTATTAATATTTACTCTTCCACTTGATGTTATAAATAATCTGACACCAAGCAAAAATCTACACAGTCTAAACTTTTGCATTTATTTCAAATGTTTACATTAGTACAATTTTCAAACTATAAATACAAAGAACAATAAAAACTTAAATAAATAAATAACTCCAGGTCAAAAGACCATTGAAAATTGTAAATAAAAATATAGAACAATATATAAATATACAGAATGACAAAACATTGCAAAACGCTTAAAATAAAAATAATATAAACATAGGACAAACGATCTAAAAACTGATTTTTTGTTTTTGTTTGTTGTTTTCTTAGAGAACTAAACCCACTTTATAAGGCTAGTGCTCATCAACACTCTTTAAGCATAGATTCTACAAATGCTTCTTACAGGCCTTGGCTAGTGCAAATGCTGCCATTATGTCCTCCGTATCTAAAGACCTTCACACATTGTGCCCTATTGAAATAAGTGCCAGTCCTAAAAGTCTCTCCTGGCACGGTCTAGCTGCTTTATCCCAGGTAGGTTAATTATCAAAAAACTTATTTAATAAATACCGTTATTCTGCTCATATTAGTTGAAGTAATCTAAGTGTCTCCTCATTAGACTAGTTAAATAAACTATAAAGCTAGACTAAATAACAGTATTTGATTATTTACTGTTATACTTAAACAAACAATTGTCATTATCTGAAACACTTACCACGGCCTTGCTTTCTTTTTTCTCTCATTCTTTTTTATCTTGTTTTTTCACTTCCTGATGGAAAGTCTTCTTCATTTTCCCTCATTTATGTTGTTTTATCAAAATATTACTGCTGAAAAGTCGACAGGAATGACATGGGGCCCCTTTATAGAGTTTTGACATGGGGCCCCTTTCTAGAGTTTTCCTACTGTCATGTCATTGCAAGTTGTCCATTGTCACTCTGGTTGCAAAGACGCAATTCACAGGCATGCTCCCTGGATCACGCAAGAATTAACCAGTCATCCAGGTAGTTTAGTACATGAATGCCCAGGGGTCGCAAGGGAGCCAGAGCGGCATCCATGCACTTAGTGAAGGTGTGGGGGGATAAAGCTAGACCAAAGGGACGAACCTGATTTTGGTACACGTCAAACATAAATCTCAACTTCCTGTGCCTGGGCAAAATTTCTATGTGGAAATATGCATCTTTTAAATCTATCGGCACAAACCAGTCCTCGAACTGAATCTGTGGAACAAATAAGTTTGAGCGTCAACATCTTGTATCTGTATGTCCGAAGAGTGCTGTTCAGATAATGCAGATCAAAAATTAGCCACATACTCCCATCTTTGTTGCTGAAATAAAAGCTGTAAAAACCTCCCTCCCTCAGAGAAACGGGTATGCTGAGCCCACTCAGCAGGTCTGCTTGGTAGGTCTGCAACAGTGCCGTTGTATGCAGTGACCCACAAGCAAGGCCCGCTGCTGCATAGGCTTTGCCAACCAATGCCATGGTGGCCTTACATGGCCAGGAAGGCAAAACTAGCTCCTCTAAAATCCTTGCCTTTGGCATTGCTAAATACCTAAATACCCGTACTGTGCATGCCCCATTATGGACGAATAATCCAATGTCGCGGGCTTATAAATATGGAGGGTGTATGGTTTTCCCCAGAAGTGAGATATTTGATCATGCATCATGTGGTGTGACGGAGAATTATTTTCACTGAGGCAAAAGCTTGTCCAGCCTTCTGCGAGCCACTTCTTCTTCCCCGGGCCAGTCTAAATTGAGTTTTTCGACAGCCCTAGTAATCACTTCAAGCAGCTCTTTACATGCTTGATAGCTGCTCTCTTTTTTTGGTGCACTCGCTTCCCCCTCTGGCTCCTCTGAGTCAGAGAGGGTGGGTTCATACCAGATGGCGGAGTAGCGACGCAAGCTCCAAAACCTGGAAGCAGAGAGTCAGAGCTGGAGGACACAGTAAGAGATAGAGCAGCGCTAGTCTCCAGCTCCTCCTCCAGATCCATATGGGATCCACAGGACCTGAGGCTCCGAAACTCAACTCCCTTCATCCGAGAAGAGAGCAAGTCGAGAGCAGAGCTGCCTGATAATGAAGCGTTCACAGTCAGCCCCCTCAAGGGCCATTGCAGCATGCTCCATCCCAAACACTTCACACAGAAAGTATGTCCGTCCCCTTCCATAATAAAATGGGAGGAGTAACACATTTCCTGAACTCTCTCTGACTCATGCTTTATTTTATTTTTTTCGCAAAGGGACAGAAAAGTAAAGAGATATATTTTTTCTTTGGAAAAAATGGAGAGGAAGTGAAGAGTTTTTAAATACGTGACGTACGACATGCACGTCACCATTCTTTTCGATTTCTGAATGTTTACTTCAGCTGTTACACACCAGACTGACTGTAAAGACTTTTTATTATATTGCTGGTAATTTTCAAAATTTATTTTATTTGTTTATTCATTTATTTGATGTCTTAATGTTTCATAAGAAGTTATTAATGGCTCCATGCCATTGTTTTGATGTAATGTTTATGTAAACATTTCATTTTTGAAATAAGTGTTTACAACAACATTACCATGTTATGTAACAAGTAAATAATTGAGTCAAACTTTTATATAATATGTAGATGTGGGCCTCCATGCCCATATCTTATACCGTTTATGATATGGGTGGATGGCGGTGGGGCCCACATCAATATTTTTTCAGAGGGCCTAGAACTCCCTAGGTATACTGCTCTGAGCCTGTTTGAAAATGCAAAGCTAGGATTTACCAAAAACTTTGGTATACATTTGAATCTCCAGTCTAACATAACCATGTTGCGCTTCACCTTTTATCCACTAGGTGATAGTACAAACAAATTTTTGCATGAAGCCTGACATCAATAAAGACTGCATGTAAGAAATATATTTAGCTACTTAATAATGGATCGTTTCGTGTTGAACACTGGTATGTGTGTGTTTTCACCTGTCAGTGATGGTTACCACTAAAAACTACAAAGTCTTTGAAGGCTGCATCAACATCACAGATTCCTAAACACAGAAGAAAATAAATAAAAATCTAAATCATATAAAATTTGCAAAATACCTTTGCACCGGAAACACCACATGCATATTCTGTATAATGCACATTAATGTTACATGTAACATTTTGTCCATTTTTCACAATTCACAATTGAGAAAAACCTTTGATTTTAGGTCTACAGTTACAGTTGTGCTCATAAATTTACATAACCCTGGCAGAATCTGCAAAATGTTAATAATTGAAAAAAAAATTGCATTTTGTTTATTTAGTACTCCGCTAAATAAGCTATTTCATATTACAAATGTTTACATATAGTCCACAAGACATAATAATAATAATAATAATAATAATAATAATAATAATAATAATAATAATAATAATAATAATAATAATAATAATAATAATAATGATAATAATAACTGAATTGACACAAATAAACCAGTTACATATACTTGATTCTGAATACTGCATGTTGTTAAATTGATGATCAACGACTGCTTTGTGATAGTTGTTCATGAGTCCCTTGTTTGACCTGAGCAGAAAAATCTTCCAGGTTCTGCACATTCTTTGCTTTTCCAGCATCTTCTGCATATTTGTCCTGTTTCCAACAGTGACTATGTGATGTTCAGATCCATCTTTTGACACTGAGGATACCTGAGGGACTCGTACACGACTATTACAAAAGGCACAAAATTCACAGATGCCCAAGAAAACAACACGATATATTAAGAGCCAGGGGGTATAAAATTTTGAACAGGATGATCGGTGTAAATGGTTATAATTTTGTTTACAGATCTTTATTTATTTATTTAGTACTGCCCTTCAGAAGCTACAAAAGATATTTACAAGTTTCCCGGAAGACAAAATAATAACAATTTACACTGATCATAGTGTTGAAAAGTTGACCCCCCCCCATCCCCCCGACTCTTAATGTAGTGTGTTGCCTTCTTGAGCATATGATGCAGATAAAACAAAGCTGATTTTGATTTATTTATTTCAATTTAATTTTAAAACATGTATATCGTACCATTCACACTTTGAATATGTAGGAAAAACCCATTTTTTTGGAGTACGATTACCATGATATTACAAACTAAAATGATACTAAAACAAAATACAAAATAAAAGTAATGATTTTTGAAAGGTAAAAATGAAATCAAAACTATTTATGCACCATTAAAACTAACTGCAACGGAACTGAAACCGAAACCGAAAACCACCATACAAAAACTAAATAAAAAAAAAAACTAACTATATTTTTAAATTACTTTAATAACCCTGGGACAAACAGTGGACTCACGAACAACTATAACAAAACATAAAAGCAGTCAATAATCGTCCAAGTAACAACACGCAGTATTAAGATCCAAACATATGTAAACTTTAGTACTGGTTCATTTGCGTAAATTCAGTTTTTATTGTGTCTTATGGACTATATATAAACATTAAATTAAAACACAAAATGCAATTTTTATTATCTCTCTCTTTTTTACTTATTAACATTTTACAGATTCTGCAAGGGGTATATCAATTTATGAGCACAACCGTATCATGTGAACTTGAATTCTTTGACTTACCAAGCAAAATGATTATAATTGAAATTCTGCCAAATTGCAGGTTATCAGACAATGACAGCATACCCAATGAACACAGCTGCAAACTGACTGATAAGTATCTGTTATAATGTATACATTTAAGACATTTCTAATAATGAATAATGGAACTCAATATACGTTGAGTTAATTCTAAAGGGAATAACTCTGGGACCCCTAAAGTAATATCTGACAAAATGTAAAACACTTGTGTGCTTCATTCTAAAACCCTTGAAAAGACCTTGTTTTTATGGCAAGACAGCAATACTGAAAATGTAATCTTGTGATGTGTTCTTTGTTCTACAAAATTTGTTTGTCCAAGTAATGATAACACAAAACAGTTTTGATAAGCAAATAATTCATGAAAAAGGATGTCTTGATAGAACAGTGCTGAACAATGTGGTACCTTTCTGTAGGAAAGTAGGAATGGTTTCAAAGTAGGACACTCTGACAGTAGACTCCGTGAAGGTGGCTTGTTGTATCACATTAACATTCACTGGTGAGTGCAGTCAGTCCATCCCACTTGCTCAGTCACTCTCTCTCTAAGGCACACACACACACACACACACACGTTGGGTAAGGATGAGCTTGCCTGCTGACTGGTCTGTGATTCATGCCTGACCTTGCGCCTTCTCCTTTCTCCTTCTGTCCTCCCTTCTTGCATATCTTATACCCACTGATAGAAGACAGAGCAACACAGCGGCCATCCAACTCTTTCAGCTCTTTAGCTTTCCTTACAGTTGACATGCACCTTGGTTGAACTTCCTCACAAATTGTACACAGTGTCTGAACACAGAAAACCTTCACTGGCACTCAAGCTCAACAGTGCCCTCTGAGTGATGCCCCGAGGGACGAAGATTCTTTGTAGTGTCTAAGTGCTGCATCATATCTGTTTGAGAGAAAGATTGCTTATGGGTTTTTATTATATTTGAATAATCATGCACTAACACCTGAGTTTATATTTACTTAAATATGAACTAATAATGAGTTAAGGCATGCAACTGCATATGCCAAATTATAAACATAAATAAAAAAAATGTTTAATTTATGCACATTTAATTCATATCCTTTCTTACAGAGTATATTTGGTTTTGTTTACCCCTATGTGTTAGTTAATACGTTAAGTGTCACGCTTGTAGGAAAAGGCGGATGCAAATGGGGAACTGAAGTGAAATGTTTAATAATGCACAAAACAAAACACAAAACAAGGTTTACATGAAACGAGCGCGAGCGTAATGTGATATCAATATACAGACCAAACAACGCAAGACAACCAGTGCAGTGCCGAACGTGACTATATATACAGTGCTAATAAGCCAAAACGTGAAACAGGTGAATCAAATCATGTGACTAGGTGCAGTGGCTGATGAGAATCGTAGTCGCTAGTCCTTCTCTGCTACTTACACGACATTAAGTAACAAACATGTACTAACGTAAAGTGGTCATTATTCACTCATGAATTCATCAGACTCCTGTCTTAGTTCAGGTTACTGTGCTGTGAAAAAGTATTTGCCCCACCCTGATTTCTTCTGTTTTTGTGTCTCATACTAAACAGTTTTAGATCTTCAAACAAAATACAATATAAAACAAAGGCAACCTGAATAAACACAAAATGCAGTTTTAAAACAATAATGTTATTTTCGAAGCAAAAAAAAAAGTTATCCAATACCAACTGGGCCTGTGTGAAAATGTATTTGCCCCCTGTAGTTACTAATTCCCCAAATCTATGAAACTGCATTCATTATGGGGTTCAACTGGAATTTTTCACAGCACTGTAGCTCCTCATTAGATCATGATTAATACATGCCTTAACTCATCATTAGTTCATATTTAAGTAAGTTTTGATTCATGTATTAGTGCATGATTATTCATGTACTGTTATTATCAAGTGTTACCAGATTTATTTATGAACAAATTTTTTTATGAACAAATTTATTTTATGAACAAATTTAGCCAACGATATGTATTCTACCTGTTTTGTGTTGTTGGGATTTGAATTAAATCGATCCAATTCAAGTGACCAGTCAAACAGGATAATAATCCGTCACAACATCGCTGGTTTCGACCACAAAATGGCTGACAAGAAGTACAGTGTTGTGTGTCACCTCGATCGCATTTAGTTTCATAGTTACTCTTGCATAGCGCTTTTATCCAAAGCGCTTTACACTGTGTCTCATTCACACACACAGCACTAGCTTGGCATCAGGAGCAACTTGAGGTTCAGTGTCTTGCCCAAGGACACTTCGGCATGTGGAGTCACCCAGGCTAGGAATCAAACCGCCAACCCTACAATTAGTGGACAACCCACACTACCAACTGCGCCACAGCCGATCCTTGTTCGTGTTTCTTGATCCTGTTCTTGTTTCATTACTTCATGTTTATGATTCTTTATAAACAACCTATAAGACAGAGAGACATAATGATTTCTCTTTTTGTGGCTAATGGCAAAATGCAAATTTCAGATAAGACAAGCTAAAGGCGATAAACAATTTAGTCCTAATTATTCTTATTTTGTCATTTCACACCAATGTTTCCTGAATAACACGTTCTGAATTAACATTATGTAATGAATAATAAAACACGAACTATATGTAGCTTATTTATTGTTGCATTTCCAGACTTTAGCAGTGGGTGGCACTCTTTTGCTTTGATACTTTCTTCTCAAAATGATTTGTGCCTTGCCTGTGTGTGTGTGTGTGTGTGTGTGTGTGTGTGTGTGTGTGTGTGAGAGAGAAGAGAGAGAGAGATGATTAAATCAGCTCTTTTCCTCAGCATGTTGTTGTAATGTCAGAACATGATGGCTATTAATGGGTGCTAAATTTACATTTCCGACAATTAAAATGTTATAACGGATATAAATTATGGTATTTAGGTGTACAGCAACTTGATGAATTATATGTCAATATAAACTTTAAAATCATGCTGTACCTTTACTGGGGCAGGAGCACTTTCTATCAATCAATTTTAAAAACTTAGTCCCCATGAAATCAAAATTGAAGTTTTGTAACTTTCAAGCATATGTCAGCCTTAAAGTTATCTATAAGCTAGTGTGCTCCAAAACAATGACAAAATTCATGTTTAGAAGATATATGCACTCAAAATTTACAGTCTCTCTCCGATACGGATCAACAATTTTGATGACATCATTCTGCACTCTGAAGTGTCCGGCCCGCAGCAGATGTAGTCTTCCAGGCTGTGAGCTAAGCTAAATTTTATTGGCTATTTAAAAAGTAGGAGGAGCCATTCAATATGTCCTGACTAATGCGAATAATGCTACATGTTTCAGGGCAGTTCCCGGGGACGTTAAGCATTAAATCAATAGGGTGCATCATGAAAGATATTGCTGAATTTGGTAGTAAAGCTCAACCCACCATATGTGTACATTTTTGACATTGTGAACAAATTGAATTCATTATTGATTAAAGTTATAGCATCAAATCACACAGTATAATAAATAATACTTGCTTGACTGTGATACAAGAATCCTGCCCATTTTATATTTACTGAATATCAGTGTTAGATGAGAGGAACCGCCATTAATTTCCACACACAATGTCTACCGTAATTTAGCCATCACTTTCACTGCAGTGCTTCATAGCCTTATAGGATTTTATTTTAATAAACATGTTCACTGAAATTCATTTCCTGCCTGTTCTAATTCCCTAAAATGCTGAAGCAAGGCTAATGATCATTTTGCGTTAATCTTTTCACATGAATTAACATAACACATAAATGTAGTTTACTTCCAGGGGTGGAAAGTAAACTACATTTACTCTTGTTACAGTACTGGAGGACGTGGTTACCTATATAAAGTTTTTTTTATTTTTATTTTTTATTTTGTTTTGTTTTTTAACTATAACCTGCAGAAACATCTTGAGGTAAGCCATTAGCTAGCTGAGTGAGCTAAACTAGCTAGTCAGATCTTTTGATGTTTTACGGTATGAACACTCTTTATAACATTTTAGATGTAATAAACCTTGATGTTTGGTAGAGATTGCTAGGAAGTGCTGCTACAACCTATAGATAACACTTAGGATAACGTGTCATCAAGGGGATTCTTTGCTAGGTAGCAAACAATGTATGAATTCAAATCAGAAAGCTAGCTTACTAATGAACCCCTCAAGCTATTGAAAGCCAAAGAGCATTTGGTTAAGTTAGCTAGCCAGCTAATGTTACCTTTCTTTGACCTTTTATCGAGGGGCTGTTCACATCTGCATAGTTCACTTGGTCAGTTAGCGTAATTGTTCAAAAATGCTTTCCTCAGATATACAGTAGGAAAATTTCTGATTTGTTGTGTTAAAGGTAGAAATATGAAACAGTTATTTGTAAAGTAATTACTCAAGCAGGTTTTTCACCAGATGGCTTATTTATTCAATTACAAACCTTCCATTTATTATTTTTTTTTCAAAATTAATTTTTTGAACATTTCAGCTGAAAATTTCTACTGAACATTTCTGCAAAACATTTCTACTGATCATTCAGTAGAAGCCTTCCATTTATGTCTAAAATACTTGATTAAGTTGGGTCTGCTCAATTATGCTCCTTTTTGCAGAATAATGGTATCTATGAATAATTTCATTCAGGTTTCAGGCCCCATCACAGCACAGAGACTGCACTTGTCAAAATTACAAATGACTTACTTCTAGCATCTGACCAAGGCTGCATTTCACTGCTTATTCTTCTTGATCTTAGTGCTGTGTTCGACACCACAGATCATGACATACTACTAGACAGATTACAAAACTACATTGGTATTCAGGGACAGGCATTAAACTGGATTAGATCCTACCTGTCTGACCGCTACCAATTTGTTTGAATGATGAACTTTCTAAAGTATGGTGTGCTGCGAGGATCAGTGTTAGCCCCCCTGCTGTTTTCTTAATACATGTAGCCCCTTGGAAGTATTTATTAGGAAACATGGGATTCATTTCCACTGTTATGGTGATGATACTCAGCTATATCAAGAACAGATGAATTACGAATTTTTTCACGTTAACATAATATGTTAAAGACATTAAATTACCCCAAGTTCTAAATCTTTACACTGGTTACCTGTTCCGTATTGATGATAAAATACAGCTACTCACATATAAAGCCCAAAACGGCCATGCTCCTTTATATTTAACCAATATTCTGTCACATTACAATCCTTCATGCACTTTAAGGTAGCAAAACTCTGGACTTTTGATAATACAGAAGATCTCAAAGTCTTCTAAAGCAGGTAGAGCTTTTTCACCTTTAGCTGATCAACTCTGGAATAGTCTTCCTGTTAATGTTGGGGGTTCAGAAACACTCTCTCATATTAAATCTAGATTAAAAACATATTTCTTTAACCTAGCATTTACATAATGCATCTCATAACCTTGTTATGCAGTCATCTCGAGTAAAACAATAACAATTGCACATGGTAATCACTGAATGTTCCAGCTCCAGCTCAGAACCAGCCTCTATGAAAATTCCAGATGACGCCAACGCCTGCAAAGACTTTGGAGAATACCAACGCTCTACACGTGTTGCTCCTGGGATAGCAGTGGGCCTGAAACGTTCTGCTCTCTGGCCCAGCCTGGACCATCCTGGTGCCCTGTTTCTGGAGTTCTTGTCACTTGGAGGCCAGTCACTGTTGCTGAGGATGGCCCCATATGGACAGCTCGGAAGCTGTGGAGAGGGCATTGGACTGCATCTAATGAGGTCAGTTTAGTAAATGTCTCGATCACTCATTTTGCTTTTGCTCAAGAGCATTATTACTACAATAGCAGTAATTTACACCACTGCCTTTTACTCAACTACTAATTACCTAGTGTCTAAAAGATAACAACATAGTAATTACAAGTAATGTCTGGTCCATATTGGATGTACAGCAGTACCTTGTCCTACATTGCAATTCTCAGACCTTAATGGATAAATAGGGAGGTCTTTAATACTAGGTGCATACGTTGCAAGTCCAAATGACATTACCCATTAGTATTTACTTTCCAGTGAATGTTAAATAAGATTTGATATAGAAAATTTACGTCTGCTGTGACCTTGTGAACAAATTGCTTATCTACAGATGACATTATGCACTGGAGTTGTGTGTACGAACTCCTCTCTAAAAAAGTTTTAGATTGATAATGTTCTTCGAACCTGAACTATTTGTACTAGCTTCAGGACATGTTGGTGACGGTGAATACAAAGCCCTTCTATAATTAAGTCAAATAATAAAAATGTAAATATAAACATTTTATCAAACAATGGCATTTGAGGCAAGCATGTGATATTGTCACGCAGTGTGTATAATGCTAATTGTTGGCTCTAAGTCCCAGTTGAATAAGCTGCTAAATCCAGTGTAACAAAAAAAAGAAAATGTGTACACCAGAGCTATCTTGGTTCAGTTGAGGTAAATGGAAATTTGGGGGAAATTGGCTTTTTTCTTAAATGGCCTATATGCACTTCAAGTTATATTTTCTTTTACAGTCCATCCCTGTCAGTACATTTTGCATTTGAAAGACACACATATCTGTTTCAACTAATCTAAGCTCATTTTCCTAACAGCATCACAGCACAAAGATCACTGTTAAATGGTAAAAGGAGCATCACATTAAACATAGTCTCTACCAATTTAGATAATCTTAATGCATTTGGGAAACAGAATTCAGTTTATGATATTCATACAAATATTGATAAATAAAGTTGATTTTGGACATGGATACACAAATGCAAGAGAAAGCATTATATTAAAGTTATATCATATTATATATTTTATAGATCTTGTCCATTTTTGTTTATGATTTTATGTATAATATAATAAAGTTGCCAAGTGATCAGGGTTTTCATTATATATATATATATATATATATATATCTTTGAGAACTAGGGTGTGATCAACTTCTGTAGAACTGTTAATGAATGAGCTTAAATCAACACAGAATAAATGGGCATCTGTTTCTACTAAAAGATCACAAAACGAGCATACCTCATAGATGTCAAAACATTTAGTAATGGAGGAATTAACAGGGTAGATTTTATGAAAACTTTTTTAACTTCCTTAACCTTAATCATATATACTAAAAATTGCTTGGTAAAAGCCAGGCCCTTTTCCAGTCTACATCCATCACGAGGGATCCCCAGTGAAACGCATCCCTCTGTGATACCTGTCTTTTCCTTTGAACAATCTTATGAATATATTTAATAGATAGATGCCACCTAGAAGCAAAGCGGAATGTATTATGTTTCCATCATTAAACATTAATTATTTGGACTAAGCCTACTAGGATAGCTTATTATCAAGGTATTATATTATTTTAACAGAACTGGGAAGCCACAGAGATTCATAAGATAGCATATTTTAAGAGCCATCAAATACCGAAAGAATACAAAGCAATTCAAGGCCACCTTCAACCCTGTTGTTGGAGTTATTTTCACATGGTGTTTTTCAATGATTCAATTATTTTCACGTGATTTATTTTTCCCACAAGGAAACCTTATACAGGAGTTTATATCTGAAAATGGCATTGCAATCATTAGATGTAACCATAACTTCCTAAAAAAAGGGCATACTGTATATAGTACCATGTTCCTCATGCTTGCCTTTAAGATAAGCCTGATTTTAAACCATCAGTGAGCTGCTCTGATTCATATGCACAGCCTTTGACAGTCCACTCTTCATTTTGGCACTAAAGGAAAGGCACAAAGGGATTTATTAAACTGTCAACCTCCTTGAATGAGGAACAATGCTGCAAACAGGCCAGCTGTTTAAATTTAGCTCAGTCAAATTGGGCAGTTTCCTTCAACGTTTTTTTATTTATTTATTTATTTTAACCATGCATAATCATTCAGCAGCACAAGAACAGTGGGGGCGGCTGTGGGGAATGGGAAAAAAAAATCCTACAAACACGCATGTGCAGAGCAACACAGGCTGAATTATTTAAAACACAGTTCAGCCTTATGAAGTCATATATCTCAGCTCTTACATTAGACCTAAGCCGGGGCGTTTTGAAATGAAACAGAAAGAAAATTGCACCGGGGTCAGGGTTTGGAAATTGCCTGTTGTTAAATGGTCCTCGCCAGGAGAGCTGTACATTCTTGTGAACTAGATTAAACATGGTTTCAGATAGAGTACCCCTGTCAGGCTACAGTGAACACACCCTTTGCAGCAGCATTTCAGTGTCAGTAGTATAACTGAGACTACAGAGTGTTTCTGACAAGCTTTTGTTAATGTGAGTCAAAGCGTCATATTCCCCACTGCGATTCCATGGAAACTGTGTTCTGTCTTGCAGTTCTCGCGGGCTAACTTTAGCAGCAGAACACTGCTGAAGAGATGAAGGTTGCGTGGTCAAGATGGAAAAACTCACCATGTTTAAAAAAGAAAATTGTTACTCAGGAATGTATGCCATGCCACAGAGTGAAAGAGAGAGAAAGAGAGAGAGAGAGAGAGAGAGAGAGAGAGAGTTGATGAAGGCTTTCTATCACACAGGGCAGTCACCATGACTTATCACTAATTAACAGACAGACAGACAGACAGACAGACAGATAGAGAGAGAAAGAGAGACAGCATGCTACTGTGATGGATTTAATCCCTTAGGACAACCTGCATGTAGAAGGAGAATGTGAGAATACATTAATATGTCATGAGTGCACTGTAGCACATTGTCTGATGTGTTTCCCACAAGCAAATATAAATACACCACCCCAGACATCCATTAAGTTGGCTTGAGATCAGTGATAACTCACAGTTGGCTTTCATTATTTACTGCACAAATCCCAGACACGACTCACACTGACGGTTTATCCAATACATTGTTACAACTTACTGATTTTTGCTCTGCTTTGGATTTGGATAACCTCTTACTCAGAAATGAATCATTTGGATGAACATGGCAGTCCAGACAAGATGTCACGGAGTGTTTTTGTGATTGTTGCGGCCAAAAATGCTTGATTTCGCTGCAGCTTTTAAAAAATTTGTGAAAAATTTCATGGAAATGTTTCGCACAGTCTTTCGCAGTGAGGTTTGTTGGTAAATAAGACCTTTCGGCTGTACTCGTGTTCGACACAAGTGAATCGAAAAAACACTTGGGCTGAATGCATGTCGTGATGGATGACATCACATGACATGTCTTGGGCCTTGCGGTAATTTTGAAAAATGGAAAGCTCCTCCAGATATTGCGATGATTGCTTGATTTTGTGTTCATTTATGTGATTGCAAAATCGCTAAATCCTGAAGGGACTGACAGTGTGACTATAACGCAAGCTTATGCACGGATTTAACTTTTAGTACCATTACATACAGGGCTGTGCAAAAGTCTCAGGCACGCTATTTTTTTAGTACAAACTTTGTTATAGATTTTTATTCGATGAGTTCTACATTATCGAGTCTGTACAAAAACATGCTCGATTCCCAAAGACAACTTTTCAGACAAAAAACACAATGAAGGCTTGCTGCAAAAATAAGAAGCAAGTGCGACAATCAAAGCCTCCGGAAGAACCGTGTCTGGATCGGCAACATGCTCAGTAAAACTTACAGCTCATTCCCTTATAAATCCGCACAAACTGTACCGGAGACTGCTCTTTTTTTTAAAAGCAAAGGGTCATCACACCAAATATTGGCTTTGTTTCATTTATTACATTTTACTGCCCTTTATAATGTTTTGTTTATGTAGAAACATTTCATTTAATTATTTCTGAAGGCATCTTTGCTCTACAGCATTTCTTTGCTTGTGCCTAAGACTTTTGCACAGTACTGTAAACACTAAAGAAAACTATCCTGCAAGTGCTTTGAAATCATTAAGATATGCAACCATTAAATATTTAATTATTTACATTGCTGGTTCTTCTTGTTCGCATTTCATCCTGATGATACGTGTATTAAGTTCTTAATTCACGACGCTTGCATATTTCCGCTGTTGCTATCGAATTTTCAGTGTGCAACACATTAGCTATTTGGCAGCTGAGCCACAACATAAGACTGCATACATGGTCTGGATAAGGGAGATGTTAAAATTGGTGTAACTTTGTTTTTTGTTGTTGTTTTTTTAATGTTTACAGAAAACCACAATATAGACATACTAAAAACACTTTGTTCTCAGAACTTTGTTCTGACTTGTGGTGACATGTTAATTGATTTCTGATATTAATATTTCAAGAATCAGGTTAAATCAGCTTACTGGTTATTTTACCTTACAGGACTGGAAGTCTAAGTTATTGGAGTGCTCATATTTTGCAAGCAACATTAGCCGAAGTAAGTGAAAATAAGTGATTCCTTCTGATATGAAACCCCAGAGAGATGATATACTTCCTCTGAAAGATACTATTAAGAGAGAGGGGGATTTCTTTCATACAGAGATGGAATTCTCCCCTCGCATGGGGACAGCATGCTGAAGTAAAGAAAAGCTAAAATCTTTTTTGCATGGTTTTCTGTTTAGTCCCTTCATGTGTCTGATGTTATATCCCATCACAGCATGGTATCCACTTCTTTGGCTGTGAAAATTTATTCTCTTTGGCTTTTATTCTGAGCCTCACTTCCCTCAAAAGTTCCCTGCTTGGATAGAGCTATTACTAACAATTGTGAATCAGGATGGTTTTATGTCTCATAGTGACCCAGAAGGCAATTGATTCATCATGAGGTAGCATTAGCCACCCTTGCAGCATCCCTAGTTTGAAGTGGTTCCCTATTTTACTTCATAGACATCATAGGAAGGACAGTTATTTTAAAAGAATAATTTACCATAACTCATATTATATCTTCTGGAATCTATTAATAATGTAATCAGACATACAGTATAATGGTCATAAACGATAAATGTCGATGTCTTTCATCATTATTTAGTAATAAACATATTGTAAACTTATAATGTGTTCTTTTCAAAAGATAACTTAAAAACTCAAAATGATTCAGGATGATATGTTATTGCCCCTAAACGTTTGTTAATTTCTAGTTATCACTATACTATGTGCTCTGCAGAGATCTTTAGACTTCCGTCTAACCTGTAGCCTTATTAAGAGTGCAGCATAGATTATGGGCTCAGGAAGCCATAATGGATGAGGATGCCAGAAGAGGAAGCAGTCCGTAACGAGACGCTAATGAGGAGGTCAAAAGGCAAGGGCTATTAACTGTTCTTTATTTCTGTACTTCCTAAATGTCATCACTGAACATTTTAGTTCTGGTCAGGTGGCTTTCATAATTCTCTGACATTAAGCACAGTTAAAAGAGCTTGGTATTATCATTTAAGCTACAGAAAGTTTTCAAATGCCTTTTTGTAATTCAAGTGCAATAGAAGTGATAGTTTGTGTATGACTGTGGATCCCTAATGGATCATACAGAATGCTGATGAGAGCTCTCCACTCACCTTCAAAAGACTTTTTTTTTTTAAATGACTGTTAATTGCTTGCCAAAAAAAAAACAATTACAGAAGACTTGTATGGATGTTTGAGCATAAGCAAATAAAATGGTCTGACAGGGAAGAGCACAGAAATAGCAAAAAAGGTCATTGAAATAATAAGAGATAAAGAGAACAATTCTTAAAACATGCTTATTCAAAATGATGCTTATTGCTACAGTGTTGGTCTTGTAAAACCAGTTGCTGTAGCCTCATGGGACAAACATTTCAGTGCCAGGGTTTCCATACTGTTTCATCCTCTGAAGACCAGGGTTTTTAATTCAAAACCATTTCAATTCTTTAATTTATCAAATTAAATTACAAATTACATATACAGAGATCGGCCATAACATTAAAACCACTGACGGGTGAAGTGAATAATATTTATTATCTCATTGCAAAGGCACCTGTCAAGAAAGGGATATATTAAGCAACAAGTGAGCATTCAGTTCTCGAAGTTGTGTTGGTAGCAGGAAAAAATGGACAAATGTAAGGATCTGAACGACTTTCACAAGGGCCAAATTGTGATGGCTAGATGACTGGGTCAGAGTCAGCTCCAAAATGGCAGGTCTTGTGGGGTGTTCCCGATATTCAGTGTGACCATTATGGCACTGAGTTTTGGATTTGTCAATAAAAGTGGATCCTCAACCACTTTTTGAGTCTTATATTACATAGTACTACTAGTAGTCATAGTAGGAGTAATAGTAGTAATAATAGTAGAAGCATATCCTTTGCTAAGGTTGAAGTGGACTAAGTCAAATGGCCTGCACTGAGCTGTGACTTCAATCCCACTGAACACCTTTGGGATGAATTGGAACACCGACTGCACTCTAAGCCTCCTCGTCTGACGTCAGTGCCTGACTTCACTAATGCTTTTGCGGCTAATTGGGAATCTCCCCACAGCCATGCTCCAAAATCGAAAAAGGCTTCCCAGAAGAATGGGACATCTTTTAAACATCTTTAATGGGATGTTAAAAAAGCACATGTGATAGTCAGTTCACGTTCCCAACAACAGAGCTTTTGTGTGTTTTCTGTTCCATCAATGTCCAATTCTCATTAGCTAGATGCTCAGATGATTTCTATTTTTTCTATTAGTGTAGATTTTATATCTTGCTACAATTGTCCTGCTCTTACAATGATGTAACAGACTCTATAATGGTAGAAAAAATTGGATATTTAATGAAAATATAAACTTGTATTTAATGAGAATATAATGAAGGCTTGCTGAGTCATAAAGTGAGCCAAAGACCCACTTCTTATTGAAAACATGAGGTCTTAGCCAGCTGGCTTCCAATGTACCAGCTGGCTCAGTGGTCTTTAGAGGGCTTGACCATGTATGAGCTCTAGCCATTAAATTCATTCTAGACACTGATGGATATTGAGGTTCAAGTGATTCTGTTCCTTTGGACATATACTGAGCATCACTCTCTGTGTTCCCTGGGATTGAAGCATTAGATTGTTGGGAAGATTGGAATGAACTGCAGAGAGCACCAAAGTGAAAGTGGGTTTCAAAGCATATGAAATTTAAAGTTTGCATTTTCCCTACTAAGAGTACCCCACTAAGCAACAGAGACTCTAATGTAGGTTAGTCTATCCAAAACAGTCAGGATCACTGTCTAGGCAGACAACCTGAATAGCTTCAAACCTGACTACTGTATAATTAGTGTCAGCACCATTAAAGCACAGGACTATGTCTTCCACTAATAACTCTACCAATCATCAGGCTTAACATTTAATGATTGGTTGCTCTTAAATTCCCATCCTGCTTTTTGGCACTAACATTAATTTTGTCCCTGATCTACTAGTATATAATTGAACTATTCCACATTATTAACTTTTCCAGCTGCAGAATGGTCGTCAATCATTTATCAGAAAGAATCTCTTGAATTCTGGCTTGACCTGCATACATCTGGTTTGTCTTTAGCCACTATGAACAAACCTGTGGATTTTCCAGTCAGCTTCCTATGCAAAAATGTCACCTGGTTCTGCCCTGTTTCATTCAGCACAGTTGAAAATAATATTGAAATGGCCTGCTGTGTGTACTACTCACCTAACAAAGAGCAGATCCTTAGCATAACAGCCACCATTGCACAGTATGCATGTGCTCACATCTCACAGTGGTGAAATGCTGATTAAATCCAAAGCCTGTCTGCTTTTCTTGATGTAAGTCACACTCACATCTAAAACGATTCAGAAATTTATTGGCTTTTGACAGTGGTGTAACCAGGAATTCATTTAACCGGTAAAAGGAAATATATAAAACCCATGATTGTTTTCTTGGTCTGTACAGATGAAATCAGTAAGTGTTTTTGGTGGATGTCAGACAGCAATAGAACACCTGTTCATTTATTCCTTTCTATTACTACTTAGATAGAATGTAACAGAATACACATCTGCAGTGAGAACAAAGTATTTCTCCATAGCATCATCAATGACTTATGATCAGCCAAATAATGACTATTGTACTTCTGCATGCAACCCTTTAAGGTGTAAATTTATTAACAGAGATAAAATGATCCTTAGGCTATATCAGAGAAACCAAGAGATCGACTAAACGATTTTGTTAAAGCATTTCTTCTTATTATTCACACCTAGGAACAACTTAGAGTAGCCAACCCACCTAGCAGGATGTTTTGAGAGGCTAGAGGATGCTGCAGGAAACCCACACAGACAGTAACACAAGCATGGATAGCCACCCAGTGTCTCAGATACGGTTTCAAGATTCGAATCATTTGTGAATCGATTTCACTAAAAAACAACGAGGTAATGAAACACAAGGCTTGGCATTGCTTATGTTTGCACACACTGCATGTTGGGAGAATTATTTGTCCACTTCCTGATACACACTAAGGACATCCTAGCAATAGTGTGTCCTTGATACACAATGCAGTCAAGTTTTATTGTTATCACATTCATATGTGTATACACAATGTGCAGTGTATAAAATAGGGGTAAATATTAGATATTATAGTGCTGCATATAAGGTAAGCCAAAACACTTGCTATTATCACAACAAGTTATTATTTTAAGTAATGAGGGAGCTGAGGATAATGATAAATCTTATTAGAATCTATAACAGTTATTGGAACTCAAGCTTGAATCGAAATTAAAAATGGAATATTTCCGTAATGGAAATCTATAAATAAGGCCAGTGATATATTCTTGAGAAATGTGTCAGTCAGTGTTAAAGTGACATTTTAACAAGAACAGCCTGCAATTATAAATTGTATAATTTCTATAATTACCATGTTTTATTCTGACCTTTATTATTACATCCACTAATCCACTTGTGGATATCCAGTTGTGCTTTTGACAAACCGTAGACATATGACATTCTTAATCTTGCTCAATAAATGAAGGATTAACACTCGGTAGCAATTTGCCTAGCAATGCTACATTTAGCAGAGGCAATTTGAACTTTTAGTTTAAGCTATAATTGGTCATAAATAATCAGTGTTATTGAAGTCGGTCAACATTGTTTTATTTAAGTATTAATTATATTTTTAATGAAAAATGTAATGGTTTGTGACTTGGAGCTCGTGTTATTCGTCCCTGCTTAAGTGTGACTTTAAATGAAATCTTTGACATGTTTATAGGCTATGACAAACACAACTATGGTCCTGGATCACCGACCCTCATTCTAGCCTAGTAATGAATGCATGAATTGAAAGGAATTTGCACATATTAGACTGTCACATATTTGTAAATGCCACCAAGATTGACTAATGAGTAGCAACACATTTAAGTCACATACTTTTAAACTGCTATTTTTGCCCTACTTATAGCCCTCTAGATCTAATATTTTACAGCCATGGAACCCTTTATCTGTTATTACCAGAGACCAAGAAGTGGAATTTCCACCTGTATTTCCTTTTTTACTTAACTTAAATATGAATTTAATTAATAATTATTATTAATAAAATTTTATGATAAAAATAACAATAATTAATAATAATATCCATCCATCCATCCATCCATCTTCTACCGCTTATCCTTCTTCAGGGTCACGGGGAACCTGGAGCCCATCCCAGGAAGCATCGGGCACAAGGCGGGGTACACCCTGGATGCCAGTGCCAGTCCATCGGAGGGCACAATCACATACACACTCACATGTTCATACACTATGGACAATTTAGACATGCCAATCAGCCTACCATGCATGTCTTTGGAAACCGGAGTACCCGAAGGAAACCCCCACAGCACGGGGAGAACATGCAAACTCCGCACACACATGGCCCCGGCAGGAATCGAACCCCAGACGTGTGAGGCAAACGTGAACGCCACCATGCGCCCTATAATAATAATATTTTAAATTAATAATAATATTTTATTAATTTAAATATTTAAATATGACCATTTTTGTGGCAGTTCTATACAGTGTTTAACTATCAAAAAAGCTTTAGTTGTGCTGTCCATTTTATCTCTCTACCAATGTTATTGTGGAGAGGTGTGAATTGTTTGCCCAGCAGTGGCCTCACACCCCTCCCCTTTCCCATCGCCCTGCCCACCAGCAGCTACACACAGAGCCACGATACTTTACATGCAGAAACCCAACAATGTCTTGATTAATCGTATAACAGACATGTGCCGAAATAAACATCTAGGACCATTTCAGTACAAATTTATTTTCTGAACATAATAAAATTGTTCAAATATTAGGCTCATTGTTTAAGTACAGTAATAATCTGCATAATTAATGTAACCATAGAGATTTTATTTCTGAACGTCCCTCTGGCAGAACACAACAGGTCCAAGATATTGTTTTTCACTTATTGAGGATTGGATTAAACTCATTCAGTTCATGTGATCAGTCGAATACATTAATAACTGTAAGAACTCTGTGAAGTTGTGTTTTCCACCAAGGTAAAAACAAACAAAAACCAACAAAACACTGCCTAGCTGTACTTCAATAATATATAGGCATCACTTTGAGAACCACTGCTCCGAGACACTGTTATGAGAAGTACAGCAGAGGGAAGAGATTAAAGTACATACTGCGAGTTCATTTCATGTAACTATGGAGGAAGTATTCTTCTTTGTCACAATCCTAATGTCATTTCGATTTAACCTGTAATATCGACCAAACTGCAACACCCACAGTTAAAGAACATGTTTATACTGTGCATTCAATCCAATTGTTAATGTAAATAGATAATTATAAGATAATTGTGTACAGCTTCAAATATACTATTATGTATTAAAGTTGAAGAAAACATCTGAATATTGATTATCTTTAAAAGGCCTCTGGTGTTTTTCAGCCTTGATAACTTCATAATCTGTGAATACTGTATGACCACTTCAAAAGACCAAGAGGCCTTTGAAAGCTTTGAAGGTCAGACAAAAATAACAGCACTGGAGTACTATTTCTGTACACACATCTCAGAAAACGAGCCTGAATTATATAAACAGGGCATTGAAGCAAGACCTGCATGACCTCTAATTTTAGAGAATTAATATTACCGGCGAGACAATGTGCAAAGTCTCCAAGGTATCATCTTGGAGCTTAAGGAGCTTAATAGAGCGGCGTTAAAGGCTTTTTCATAGTGCGTGCACTAGGGTGAAGTACGATGTCCTTTGAATGACTCAGCTTGAAAGTTTTTCACTGTATTTATTCAGAATAAAGCCCTACAGTATTTGGACACTTAAACACAAGTCACTGAGTTTAATGAGTGGTGCATATCTTGTTCAATGAGTGATATCTGTTTTTTATTTTTTGGTTTATTTTTTTAGCAATGGCCTTGTGCTCAAATTATTTTAAAGGCTTTTTATGTTATGAACGGATCACTAAGACTGATTCCTCACAGAATCATTGCTTTGCTTGACTGAATAGGGCAGATGAGGCTAAATTGGGTTTAGTCTGAATCGAGGGCTCTCAGTAAATGTGTTAAAAATGCTAACTTGCTCTTCGTAATGGGACTTAATGGTGCAGATTTAATGGTTCTGTTACACACTGGTTATTGCCTGCATTCTGTGTCTTTTAAAATTACTCTCTAAAATGTCCTACTTGTTCAGTTGGATGTATAATTTCTTATTTAGTATACTGCAGACTTTCTCAGTGAAGTCACTTACTGTACTTCCGGACCATGTCCAATCTTGCCATCTTTCCAAATGATTTATTGAGGTTTTAGCACTGTGGACTGGAAGATACTCTACTCTACACTAATCTCATCAGATTAATCCTCTTTATGGACAGTTACATTATGTTTTCTCCTATAGCACATGGCTGTGCAGCATGAATTCCCACAATGAAAATGAAAATATATTATAACATGACCCTATTGATTACTTCTGGTCATGAGCAGCCTTTGCACTAGACAATGGTGGTAGGCTTGCCACCACCACGCATGACGCCATGCTAGTTGTCTGAAAGGAACCTGGCCTTCCATAGACTCTTACAGAGGTTGTTTGAATTTGAAATTAAAACGTTTCCTGGAGTAAATTGAATTAATGGCTCGGTTTGACTCAGTGAGGTGAGAACATTTGATGAGGATTCACGCAGAAGAAATAACTGGTGCTATTATAAAAAAAAAGTACAGGAAAAGCCAAATACTAGTCTGTGATACTAGATTGCACTCCAGATGTGAGCAACCAGGAGCAGCTGTTAATGGTGTTGAGAGTTGTGCAGTGCCTGTGCTCAAAATGGAAGTCATTTTTAGGTCAAGTGAAAATGCTATGTTTGCATGTTTCCAGATGCTGCAGTCAAATATATGACAATGGGGGGAACACACTTTGAAAGCAAGGTGCCCACAGGAGAGTGCTAAAACTTAACAAGGTGGTCATACACTTGACCTTGCAATCAAGTCATTTGTGAGATCCACTTTACAGTGACTTCAAACCCTATTTGGTTCCTTAGTATAGTGGTGGGATTTTCTTACAACACATATCAAGAATCTTACAATAAAGGCCCTGCCATCAACCAGTTGTTAAGGTAGGCTGCTAGAAATGCCTGAAATGGTAAAGGCTTTGACAGCCGTGAAAGAATTTGCGTTGAGGAAAATGGATGCACAATGCTGTCACAAGAGATGTGACAGTCACATGAGACAGAGCGTTTAAAGTATTTTAGTTAATGGTAGATGTAATTTTCATTTACCTCTGTCTTGCTAAATAATATAAAACTGTTTTCAGGTACAGAGAAAGCTCATAGTTCCTTCTGTGCTGATATGAGAACAGTGACACACACATACCATAACAACACCAGTCCTAGCTACATCAGGCTAACTAGATATTTACTATTATTATTATTATTATTAATAATAATAAGAAGAAGAGGAAGAAGAAGAGGAAGAGGGAGAAGCAGAAGAAGAAGGAGAACAATACAGCTTAGAGATTTTACATTTGCTCTTCTTTTTTTTTACAAAGAGTATTTACTGTCACATTTACTGTCTTTTAACATTTACTGTAATTGTCTGTAGTAACACTGAAGTGTTAAAATGTTGAATTTCAAATGTCAGATAAATTTTTTTCTTCAGCTTGGGAAGTCTCATCCAATTGAATGCGAGCTATCTGTGTTAGCAAAGAAACATGGAAACCAGATGACGACAATGAAAGTGATGCTGACAAAGAAATTAGAATTTCTAAATCACCTTATTTATGCATTGGATCTTCAAGTGACCATCACTGGTGGATAGCTACAGTATATCAAATTGCCTGCTTTGTTGGTTGGAGAATTGGTACATCCATGGGCCATATGCAGCAAGCTGCAGTGCACTGTGTGTACTGACAACTGTCTATCATACAGTGAGGGAAAAAAGTATTTGATCCCCTGCTGATTTTGTACGTTTGCCCACTGACAAAGAAATGATCAGTCTATAATTTTAATGGTCGATTTATTTGAACAGTGAGAGATAGAATAACAACAAAAAAATCCAGAAAAAAGCATGTCAAAAATGTTATAAATTGATTTGCATTTTAATGAGGGAAATAAGTATTTTACCCCCTCTCAATCAGAAAGATTTTTTTCTCCCAGGTGTCTTTTATACAGGTAACGATCTTAGATTAGGAGCACACTCTTAAAGACACCTGTCCACAAAAGCAATCAATCAGTCAGATTCCAAACTCTCCACCATGACCAAGACCAAAGAGCTCTCCAAGGATGTCAGGGACAAGATTGTAGACCTACACAAGTCTGGAATGGGCTACAAGACCATTGCCAAGCAGCTTGGTGAGAAGGTGACAACAGTTGGTGCGATTATTCGCAAATGGAAGAGACACAAAAGGACTGTCAATCTCCCTCGGCCTGGGGCTCCATGCAAGATCTCACCTCGTGGAGTTGCAATGATCATGAGAACAGTGATGAATCAGCCCAGAACTACACGGGAGGATCTTGTCAATGATCTCAAGGCAGCTGGGACCATAGTCACCAAGAAAACAATTGGTAACACACTACGCCGTGAAGGACTGAAATCCTGCAGCGCCCGCAAGGTCCCCCTGCTCAAGAAAGCACATATACATGCCCGTCTGAAGTTTGCCAATGAAAATCTGAATGATTCAGAGGACAACTGGGTGAAAGTGTTGTAGTCAGATGAGACCAAAATGGAGTTCAAAGAATTTGGCATCAACTCAACTTGCCGTGTTTGGAGGAGGAGGAATGCTGCCTATGACCCTAAGAACACCATCCCCACCGTCAAACATGGAGCTGGAAACATTATGCTTTTGGGGTGTTTTTCTGCTAAGGGGACAGGACAACTTCACCGAATCAAAGGGACAATGGACGGGGCCATGTACCATCAAATCTTGGGTGAGAACCTCCTTCCCTCAGCCAGGGCATTGAAAATGGGTCGTGGATGGGTATTCCAGCATGACCATGACCCAAAACACATGGCCAAGGCAACAAAGGAGTGGCTCAAGAAGAAGCACATTAAGGTCCTGGAGTGGCCTAGCCAGTCTCCAGACCTTAATCCCATAGAAAATCTGTGGAGGGAGCTGAAGGTACGGGGTGCCAAACGTCAGCCTCGAAACCTTAATGACTTGTAGAAGATCTGTAAAGAGGAGTGGGACAAAATCCCTCCTGAGATGTGTGCAGACCTGGTGGCCAATTACAAGAAATGTCTACCATCTGTGATTGCCAGCAAGGGTTTTGCCACCAAGTACTAAGTCATGTTTTGCAGAGGGGTCAAATACACATTTCCCTCATTAAAATGCAAATCAATTCCTAACATTTTTGACATGCGTTTTTCTGGATTTTTTGTTGTTATTCTGTCTCTCACTGTTCAAATAAACCTACCATTAAAATTATAGACTGATCATTTCTTTGTCTGTGGGCAAACGTACAAAATCAGCAGGGGATCAAATACTTTTTCCCCTCCCTGTAGTTAGCATGAACTTTTCAGCAATTTGTGCTACAGTATCTTCTGTCAAATAGGACCAGACAGGCTTGCCTTCACTCCCCACATGCATCGGTTTTCCTTCCTTGGACCACTTTTGGTAGGTACCAACCACTGCATTGTGGGAACACCCCACAAACCTGTTATTTGGAAATTCCCCCAGTCGTCTACTCATCGCAATTTGGCCCTTCTCAGAGTTGCTCAGATCCTTCCACTTTCCCATTTTTCCTGCTTCTAACACATCAACTTCAACAAGTTCAGTTGCTGCTTAATATATCCCACCCCTTGACAGGTGCCACTGTAATTAAACAATCAAGGTTGTTATATTCACGTGACAGTAGTTTTAATGGTATGGCTGATCAGTGTATACTAATATGCAGTAATCAGTCTTTGCAAGACTCTCTTGACATGTCAAATGTGTTGAACTCCAGTGAACTGAAGGTTCAACTATTGAGATACAGTCTATATAGGGAATTAATAATCTTCCCAATATATTTCTCAGGAATTCGTTTACAAATGCTTGTATCACAGAGGGGACCAGAATAAAAAGCCATAGTGACCTGACATGGTGCTTAAAACCTTTTTCCATTCATTCTCTTCTTGAATCTGGATCATATTATAGGCACATTGGAAGTTAATTATTTGAAGATGGCAACTCCTTTCAACTGTTCAAAGGCAGGATGAGCAAGGAGGAATTGATAATGATATTTACTGTGACCTGATTGAGGCCATGAGTGTCATAATGCGGCTAAAGAATCCTGCTGAAGCTAGTTATATGGAAGGTCTAATGTAGTCTTATTTGAGAGGCTTCACTATTTACTCTTTCCATGACCTTATTCTCAGTAGGGAACAAAGTCATTTATTGTCTTGGACTCGCCTCACACTGTTTTGTATTTGCGCTTTATGTAGTCTTGTATACTTTTCCGTGTTTTGCTCCATGGTCCTGAAAAAAACTAATTTGGTTCCAGTGTATACAAGCTACGTATATACAATATAGCTTGACAATATGACCCATTTGACTTGACTTGATAATTCCTCAAAAAGGATCAAATGTTTGCCTGTTGAAAGACAGCAGTTTCCATGGGGTATTCTTATTTTTTTTTACACATGACTGTATGTTATTCATATACAGTACAGTGCATTATGTTAGCAACTACATCCAGCAGTAAGTTGCACAATTTTATCTTTATTGAATGGAAGATTCTGTGGAGAAAAATATAACTAACATTGATGAAAAAAACCAAAACTCTTCAATAGATCATGATATTTGTCAGGCTGAGCAGATGAGGTTAACTGTATAATGCAGAAGATGCAACACAGACAGAAATCACTAAATGTTGGAGATGGTGAGTAAGGTTGCTTAACATGACATGAATTTGCCTTTGTTCCTCTTCAACAGAATTAACAGTGTGCCATAATTAGCTGTAACCTTCTACATTTGTTCTTGGTGGCGAAGTCTTCCATCATGATTTGTAGACAAAAGGATGCAAAGCAAGTGAAGTACTATTATACTTAAGAATGAGTAAAAAATAATTCATATTGCTTTGTGTTGTTTCCTTAGCACTTCAGCAGGGTCCTTGTTTCTCAGCGACTCAGGAAGCATTTGAATTGGCAAGTGACATATTTCTCATGCAACTGCGTACATGATTTTGTTTACTGGAAGTTTTTGTCTTTCACAAGCATCAGGTGAGATACTGAGCTTTTTGTTATATTTCTTGAGGGCAGTAAACAACACCAGTCTTATCTATAGCAGTGGGAAAACAATAGCTGAAAGGAAATTGAATCCGCTATCACCAGTGGGGGGCTTGGGGGAGATCAAGATACACGTACATGTAGTGGAGCAGTTTGACTTCACGATTTTTTTGTGCAGCACTATACTGTGTGATACTGATTGTCTGATATTTCCCTTTACAAGCATAACGAATTATATTTCTTAAAATTGAATAACATTTTGCCAGTGGTGCTAATGAGTGGTAAAACAATCAATCACATTTTGTTTCACTCAATTTTATATGCTAAAAATGAAGGTGGCAGATTATTGCATTTTTTTCTACAACAAATTAGAAACTAGAAGAAGCAAACAAACTTGTTGAACTAGACTCGGCTCAGTGTGTACATTCTAAATAATTAAAACTCACCAACAAACTAATAAAATTCCAAAAAGCCCAGTATGTAAATAGGACCTTGAAGTGATAAACATGGATGGTTGACTAGACTGCCATGAGGTAATCAAAAATTCCCTACACGTAACGGTTACATTTCGCAATTTGCAGATCCTACTTAAATAATTCACGGTCTAAGAGAGAAGTTAGTAGATGAAAAATCCACACAAGTCAAGGGATCTTTATTTATTTATTTTTCAAAGGCATACTCATGTGACCATTATTTCAGTTGGTGACAGACCTGATTTATCTCCATATAATTAGTCAGCAGGATATGTACATCAGTAATTGATCCAACTAATCAATGTAGTGATTTGTGCAGCATGACATCTAGATTAACATATAAGTTAACATTTGCTTGATGTGTTTATACTAAAAACACGGAAACTGTCATGTAGCAATTCAATTAATTCCATATTGATGACTAGGAAAGATCCATATGATCAAATAAATAAAAAAATCAGAACGTGTATATGGTTTTGTAGTCTGTATATGAATGAGGTAAAAGATAACCCCCCAAATACAGCCTATATCAGCATGGAAGCAGCTTGCCACATAACGCAAAGCTGCAGCACACTTGAAATATCTCAGATGAGACGGAGCCCAGAGAAGTGTGTCATTCCAGGTCTTTCAATTTCTCTCCAACCATGACTGCAAATATATGGATATTCAGTATTCACACAGTCCAGCTCTGCTTATTTGACTGTGGATTGATTTGTGTGGAAAAATCCAATGTGTGAAATGAAGGGATAATTCCTCCATATATTTTGCGCTTTAAAGGTGCTTATTTTTGTTTGTTTCTTTTTACGTCATCTTACATTATATGGCATTTGAGTACATAGATGACATTCCTGGAAGAATTTTGCCTTCATAGCTATTCTCCCTATCGTGAAAATCTTTGACCTTACTAACACTAATAAGCAGACAATGAACACCATTTACAGAGTGGTTCCAATCAGTTCAAAATCCATGACACATTTTCAAAACCAAAAAGCAACCTGGGCTTTAAAACACAAGCATTCACAAACAGCATGAGGGAAAACAAGGAGCTAAATAAGGCAGAGCAAATGAGGAACAGGTGCACCTCGCCAATCACAAATAGAGCGAGTGTTAATGAAAACAGGAAAACATGACCAAATAAGGAAGGTGGAAGGTTTAAACCTGGCATGCAAAGTGAGTGCCATCCTTTATTGTTCAGTATAAAAAAAAGTATATACAGCAAACTGTATAAAAAATATATATGTGTCTGCATAATGTTTAATTACGTTTGCGAAGGCACAAAAATGAAAAAAAAAATATTTTAATTGTAATTGTAATTGTAAATAATTGACAGTAATTGTAATTGTAAATTACTTCATAAATGTGAATAGTACAGAGTGTTCTGTACAATGCTGCAGAGTTGCTTGAAGTTATATTCATTTATGTTGTTGTTGTTGACTCCCTGTGCATCTGGGTGAAATAGGAAAATTGAAGGGCAAATTACTGGCACACACTTCCTTCAGCATTCAACCATGTTTGTCGGTAGAGATTGCAGCATTTCTGGTGAATGAATGGTTCTTGATTCCCTTGCAGCCATGCAGTTAATTAGCACTGGCAACACATCATACCACAACCTCATTAAGATGTCATTCTGAAAATATCAATCTAATGTAACAAACTAACCAGACATGAACAAGATATTATGAAGCAAGAATGTTGCCAGGCCAGTTAAAAAAAAAAAAGGAAAAAAGATTGGTAATTTTCCTAAAATCTGAAAATTTTTTATGCGTTTTGGCTGTTCGTCTACACGACAATACCATCTTGGGGCCTGAAAACGCAAACTTTTGAAAAGATTTTCAAAGTGCAAGTTTTTGAAAGCAATGCCGTTATCATCCGTGTAAACATACAAAAACGAGAATCTATGAAAACGATGACGTAATGTGCTTCTCAAGATTTTTAATTTATTGATGCTTCTCCAGCAAAGTATAGACTTAATGCATCACTACTATGAGCAGTGGAGACGTGTTTGTTACATACGCCACATTATTAAACCACATTTACGCCGACGAAGGGTATTCAATATCTTATAGTAATGTTTGTAATTGTCTTTGTAATTGTAATTGTAATTGTTTTGGAGAATATCTGTGTCCTTGCTAATAAATTATAGAAAGCAGACTGACTGCCAGTGTCTCACTATTTACAAGATTTCTTTTTTTTTCTTCTTCAGTATTTAAAAATGAACAAGTTTGTTAACAGAATTCTGGCCTGGAGCACCAGAAAAGCTAAAGGATGAGGTTAAAGACAGAAAAACACAATGAAAAAACCTTTATGTACATTTCATGTACATTACATTACACTACATTATAAATATTACACTCCCTACCGCCTGTAAACTGTTCGTGTCTGTTCCGCAGGTGCATGTGCAATAATTATTTATGGTTCATTGAACAAGCATGAAAAACTTCATTTAAACCATTTCCAATAAAGATCTGTAAAGCTTATTTGGATTTTACAAATAAAATGATCCTTAAAATAGTCTCCTGAAAACGGAACGTTTCTTTTTTGCTGAGTATATAGACACATTAACGAGCCACAGGCCTCATAGATAATAGACTGAGTTAATGATAACGAGTGAACTAACTTGGGGAAGAAAAAGCAGAACCAAAAACAATAACAAAAGCACATGAAAAACGGAGAACAAGTAGCGCTCATCATACTGGGAATCGCAAGGCATAGTGAGAGGGAGTACTTCATGACAACTGATAGTGTCTGGTCATATTAAGCAGTTATTGTATTTTATATTAAGGGTTATATGTATGTACATGGTTGGTTTGGATAGACACCATCAATAAGGTCCAAATGTAATGCGCAGGGGCCCATACAAGTTCCACCACTGCTTTAATGTCTGTATGTGCAGTATTGCTTTAATGCAATTGTTTTCCCTTGAGGCCCTGTGTGCTGTGCTTGATTTCTTGTGGGACAAAATCGAAAAATCTCTTGTTCCAAATCAGGTTTGTTCATTAATTAAGTTCTCTCTTTTTTTTGTTACAAATAGGGGGTCATTTGTGGAGCTTTATAGTGTTGCATATACCTGTAGATACTGCATCCCTCTGTGTATAAAATTGAGTCAGCCTCCTGGATATGTCTGATAGAGATCCCAAGGGGATAGTCGGCTCATCGACTTTTCTTTGCGTGCGCGGTCAATATTTCATCAAAGTGAAAAGTGAAAAATGGCCTTTTGTTTTCAAGAATGAGCAAAGTGAGAAAGTATTGATCAGGCATCGCAGAGGACGGCGAGTCCAAGCCAGGTGGCGATATCTGAAATAAGTTCAGATTTCAGATTCCTTCTTTTCTCTTTTTGATCCGTAGGAAATCTTTTATGAAACCTCTCAAAAGTACTTTTTATGAATTGAAGTTGGTCACTATTTTTCCTGAACACAAGTGCCATGTAATTTCCCTTTAAAAGGTCTTGCAGACCAATTTCAGTGATATATTATTAGATGTTGAAGTACCCCGCGGAGGGTCTGTGAGGCAAGATGCAATCAGAAGCAGAAATTACTGTTAATATGGCAGGTGGAATCAAATAGATAAGAAATGTGACAGACTTATTTTTCCAGCTTTTTCTTTCCAGCTTTTAGTTGCCCCATCCCAACTTTTTTGAGACGTGTTGCGGCCATCAATTAAAAAAAATTACCTTATTTTTTTGGTACGTTGCATTCTGTTTTTATTTACATTTTTCACAGCATCAAAACTTTTTGGGAATTGGAGTTGTATTTTCTAAAAGCTAACGCACTCATGCAAACATGAGTACATGACGGGCTACTGAATGCACTCAGAGGAGTGGGTTTACTGCTCAGTAATATTAACATGGTTGGCTAGTGTTGGTCTGATCATAGATGGATTACCAACCAGACCCATTGGGCATGTTACCAGGGGCCTTGAAAACTAGAGGAACGAAATGCCGGAGAACATTCATTACCCCAATGGTCAGATAAAATACGAACTTAAATGAGACTCAACATGCTGTGACCGAATGCCAGGGAGTCAGATATTGTTAAATAGCTGGATCTTGAAGATTTGTGTGGTAAAAAGCAAGAAAGAAAAAAAAAAGGGGGGGGGGGTGATTGCTAAGGTTCCTTCCTGATCCATCCCTGCCTTTGATAGACAGGGGACTGAGGAATGCCATCGTCCTGGATAATAGTTCATTTATCTACAGCTTACACTACAAGATTTGCCGAAAACAAAAACACACCACACAGATTAGACCCATAAATCAGACGTCTAATCAGTGATCCAGACTCTCTGAAACTATAATCTTGTAGAATGTCATGGACAAATGTGTTTTAAAACAATCGTGGTGAATGGCAGCCAGAAACAGCTTGCTCTGCTAATTGTTTATGCATTTTGCTGCAACAACAAAGACAAAGCCATGCCTCAGTAAAGGCTTGTATATTCTGCAGCATGAGCTAGAAATGAGTCAGTATTAAAAAGTTACTTACAGCTCCATGCTTCCTAACTGGGCTCTCATTTATCTATTAGTCATGTTCCCCCACACTACAGGATGTTGAGTCATCCTGTAGTGTACAATATATTACAATTTTAAATCAGGGATTTTAAACACCACGCACCACAGGATAATCTGGGATGATAATCATTAGATCGGATTCAAATTCAGATGCCTTTTGCGATAACCAAGAGTGTCAAAATCAGCCCCGTTACCCTCTAGTGTGTCGCGTCCTGTGAGGAAATAAATCGCCCAGCTTTATTTGCTCTGGAGATTCCTTCACAGCATAAAGAGTCAAGATCTGCTCAGAGCACTCAAATGTCATGGTGAATCATCCTGAGCACTTTCCCAGTGTCTTGGCCTAGATGTGTGTGTATATGCCTATCTATGTCTCTTTTGCTGTATGATTAACAATTATAAGATTGATGATCAGTGTTGGGTATGCTACTCAAAAAAAGTAATCCACTACAGATGACTAATTATTACATTAAAATTGTAATTTGATTACATTACTGATGATTTCTGCATACAAAAAGTAATCAGATTATTATTTTTTTTTACTTTCAAGTTACTTTCAAAACATATCAAACCTACTTAAATACACTACAAAGTGAAACTCCTAGTTCTTTCAGTCATTTTTGCATGCGTTCTCTGGTGAGTCATTAAAGCGCATGATGATTGCTTATTAAATGGTGTTAGCTGGACTGTTAATCATCCAGGGCTGAGCCCAGATTCTTCTCCATGCATTTATTTCCAGCTCAGCTAGTGGCTAGCAGCACAAACAAAACTTTTATCAGCACAAACCGGCACAAACAAAGCACAAACAATTGAGACTATTTGGGGTGAATTCGGAGCATGTGGGGGGGCTGGATGACCCCAGAATGACCTTTGAATATTCCTTTAATATCTCCTGAACCAAAGCAGCACAAACGGAAATTTTAACGGAACAAACCAGCACAAACGATTGAGACTATTTTGTTGACGTTTTGCGTTGGGAGGGGCGGGGGGTCAACTTCACGCAGGTTAGCCTAAGTTGTGTTTTATGGAAGCTGAGGTAACTTAGCAGTCAATGTATGACATGATCAGAAAAAGTTGGATTTGTCACAAAACTTGCCTCGGGTGTTGTCACTGTATGTAGGACTACCAGACGGATAAAATATAAAACTTTTCTAACTAGGCTAGTTTGGTGTCAATAGCCAAGGGGAGGCACAACTAGAAAAATAGTTCATGCATTCATTCATGACCTTAAGACTGGATTCTTGTAATGCACTGCTGGGTGGTTGTCCTGCATCCTCAATAATTAAGCTACAGTTAGTTCAAAATGCTGCTGCTAGAGTGCTAACCAGATCACGAAAATATGAACGTATTACCCCAATTTTATCATCTCTACAATGGTTACATGTTAAGTATATTTTTCCTTATGCTCTGCTCATATCATGTTCATGTAAACTGTAACTCATATAGACATTCACACACCTTGTTTTTCAGAGGATCTTACTGTTTCAGTTTCAACCATTTCTCCTCAACTATTTCTCCTCATGTGAGCTAGGGTTTGGTAGAATTTATCTGGATTTATCTGTCTGTACTTGAGTTAACAGAGAAAAAAAAAGGTGTTAACACTTTCTTTGATCCTGAGGGAACAGAGAGGGAAGAGTGTTCGCAGTAAACTTATTACTGACATTCAGTTACATAGTGACAAACCGCTCCGAGTGGATAATTATTTGGGGCTAAAGAAAAGATATTCAGCCCCAGGTTACACCCCTGGCCGCCGCACAAAACGTGATTTATTTTTAAAATGCATTTTAATAAATATTGATTTTTTTAACAATAAATTTAAATGCAAGTAATGTAATTTTATTGACATCAGTAACTGTAATTATATACATATATTATATACATATATATTATATACAAATTATATACATATAAAACGTAATGCATTATATTACTGTATTATCAGAAAAATCATTAGAATACAGTTACTTTGTAATGCGTTACACCCAACTCTGTTGATGATCTGTTGAGAACTAGTCTTCTTGGTAACACTTTCTATTAAGCCCATGCTTATAATGAAGTATAGCCCCATTTATAATTATGTATTACTGCTCTATAAACACATTTATAATGACACATAAAGGCCTATAGTTTGTTATAATAACAGTTATAGCTACATTTATATTCTTCTTCTTCTTCTTCTTCTTCTTCTTCTTCTTCTTTCTTCTTCTTCTTCTTCTTCTTCTTCTTCTTCTTCTTCTTCTTCTTATTATTATTATTATTATTATTGCTTATAAGTGATACACTTGCTTTTTCAATGCCCATGTTCATAATGCATTATACACCAATTTATAAGTACTGCATTTATTACTCAGTCTTATGGTTCCATTCATGTGTTCGTTAAAATACAGCCTGCATTTTTATAATGTTATTATATTGTAGTTATAATGACTTAACAATACAGATTTATTTCTATGTCCAATAAGTGAATTATTTTATATTGTTGTTGATAGTTGTGCTGTGCTGCCTTATAAATATTTATTGTGAGTTATAATACACTTACTAACCTTTATAAATGCATCATTGATGGCTTTAAGGAAAGCACAGGATGCAGTTTCCATAATGCAAATGTTACGAAATCATGAAGATGTGCTTATTACACAAATAGAACATGTCCTGCTGGCACAAGAAAATACTGAGAAAAAATATCCAAATGGAACAAAATGAAATGACAAATGGGAATAGCATGAAACTCTTAGCTACAAAAGGTGCAATTTCACAAATAAAAAGTTTGAAACTTACTCATCTCAGTTACTCATCTTGAAGTGCATAGCCTATGCAAACATTGGGCCTCATTTATCAAGATGGAATGGATATGAAGTGATTTATTCGTAAATTGCTTCTTGGAGCAGTATATATATATATATATATATATATATATATATATATATATATATATATATATATATATATATATATATATATATATATATATATATATAATATATTGTATTCCAGAAAATCCCATAATTTCAGAAAAAGTTTTGGCAACAAATGTTCAGGTGGTGTGCAAGTTTTCCACAGCATCCGCTTTTAATGCTATGCAACGCTTTATTAGAGTGAGCAGTAAGTGACAGATGAGTGACAGATCAGGTATACCTCAAGCTGCATTGAACCATGCACTCCCCGATGTACTGTGTGCCAACATCAGGCTTCATATTCACACTCACATTCCCTCCTGCTTTTCCATCCCAGGGTGCATTGGCACATTCTGGCCAACAGTTACCAAGACACTTTACTTTGAATAAAAATATAAAATAAACTTGTGTTGCATGGTGTCCACAATCACCTGGGTACATTAGATATAGATTTTTCTCCATTTTCATAAGAAACCATTCTGGTACTCCCTCACTTCATTCAAACCCAAATTGCCTTTTCTGTCATTTGACAATGAAATTTTCTGTCATGTTTTGCCTTTTCAAAGGAAACAAAATAACTTTTTCTTCTTCTTCCCTTTTTTGTGCTGTTTACTTATCATTTCGTACTGGTAGTTTTGTACTGTTTTCAGTACTGGTAGTTTTGCCTTTTATGTAGTTTTGTGGGCATCATCAAATGCAAATCAGCTGTGCTGTGCATTAGCATGAGTACAAACTTTTGTAAATCTTTACTAAAAGATGGGTAATTCAGGCTCATTGTAAATACAAAGTACAAATTACACAAAGACAAAACAAAAAAGGCTTTTATGCGCCATGAACTAGCACAAGGAAAAAAGGCTGCCAGTGACAATTTTTATCCACAAAGATTACCTTTGACTAAAAAAGTGTGTGCACCACTGCTTTAAACATAACATTGAATTTAAATGGTTTCTCTTAGAGAAACCTCCTGCAGCTCGCTAGATAAACTTTGCCAATTCATATGTCTGAATCCTCCCTTAGTACAAATACGCATAATATATTTACATATCTATACTATACTATACATATATATATATATATATATATATATATATATATATATATATATATATATATATATATATATATATATATATATATATATATATATATATATATATATATATATATATATACACACACACATACACACACACACACACACACACACACATATATACAAATATTGGGTATTTTTTCAACAGACTCTGGTCAAACAAATCAGCTATTAAATAGGATCATGGATGATGAAAATTATATTGGCAAAGTTAATAAAGATTAAAAATATGTTAAACCATTATCAGGCCCTGTCACTGACATTGCTTACTAAAAGTGCCATAGCAGTTGTTATGTTATTTAATGCCATGAAAAAATATTGCGCAACCCCCATTTGGCTTTATTATCCCTAAAGAATGATTGCTTATTAATTTATAAACTGCTAAATAAAAAATGTAAAAAATCAATGAAGACAATAGCTTGTATTCATTTAATAAAGATTGAAAGTTTTTGAAATGTGTTGAAACTCACTGCTAGTTTTAATTGGCCCGACCTCCTCAATGTACTGAAAAGATGTTGTATAAATAATAATGCAATAATACAGTAAATACAATAGGTGTAATAGGTGTAAATACAATAATAATAAATAAAAAAACAGCCAAGGTGTGTGAGCCATGAGCTGTTCATTGGAGAGTAAAAAAGGTTTATGAAGAATTCAAAAAAAGAACTGGCAGCCAAATGGATGTATTCCTCTCTAGGATACAACAAGAAGAACAAATGTACAATGTGCTAATGATTTATTACTGCTTTAATGGAATAGTACTGCTAGCCAACCATCGTAGACCCCCTGAAAAGCCTGAGAGGATTTTTGGTTTGCTTCCAAATATTAATGCTGGGTTTGAAACAGGTACTTCTGGTCCGATGCATACAGAGACAAAAAGCCCTTAGGGAAGGGCGACACCTGTGTAAACCACTGTGACGGAAATAGGAAATTTGTGAAGCGTAAATAATACTTCTGACAATGGTAGGCAAAATGCCAGTGAAATAAATGTTTCTGTATTAAGCAGAAAGCCATGAATTCCATTCCAGAAATTGGCAGTGGTAGCTTGGTGGTTAAGGTTTTCCACTTGGAATAATCCCCCCCCCCTCTCTCTGAATAAAAGTGTACACCAATGAAAAATAACAGCAACAAATAGTGAAGGTAACAATTCAATGACTCTACACCAATCAGCCATAACATTAAAACCAGTGACAGGTGAAGTGACAGATTATCAACCACTGATTATTCTGTTGCAGTGGCACCTGTCGTTGGCTGGGATATACAGTGCCCTCCACTAATATTGGCACCCTTGGTAAATATGAGCAAAGAAGTTTGTGAAAAATTGTCTTTACTGTTTAACCTTTTGTTTAATCTTTTTTTTATCACAAAATTAGACTGTGCAACAATTATTGGCACCGTTTTTAGTCAATAATTTATGCTAACCCCCTTTGCCAAGATAACAGCTTTGAGTCTTCTCCTATAATGCCTGATGAGGTTGGAGAATGTATGGCACGGAATCTGAGACCATTCCTCCATACGGAATCTCTCCAGATCATTCAAACACTGGTGGACTCTCCTGTTCAGTTCACCCCACAGGTTTTCTATGGGTTTCAAGTCAGGGGACTGGGATGGCCAGGGGAGGACCTTAAATAGGCGTGATTTTACACAGACACCAGATACCGGTCACATGTGGTTCACTTCTCAGGGAACAGGGTTACATGCGTATCCCAGACATTTTGTCCATACAGAGATATAAACTCAGATTAGTGATTAATTCTTAGTTAACGTGTGTGCAGTCATTAGTGTCAGTGTAAATAATATCAGAACAGCTTTTTGATTAACTTCATATCTTTATGCCTTGCTGCAATTAACCCTCATGTTTGGTTTACTATTTAGTAATGGATGTCCAAATGACTCCCAATATCTCATTATATTTTATAGAAATACAACTATAAATCCATCATATAAATGTCACCGTATCAGTTTTTATTAATGTAAACAATATTTATGGATAGTTTCACCAAATCTCCTCTTAATGCTGAAAATCTTCCACAAGACAGGCATGTACAATAACAATAAGAGGTAGAGGCTATTGATTAAAATCACATTTTGTCTATGTGTAAAGATATGTAATTACACATTTATTTTACCTTGTTACTCTAAGGTCAAAATTCTCTTTACTTATAGACATTATTTACATTTTTATTTATTTTTAATATTTCTTAAAGCACTGAGCAAATCACACAAATCCTTTTGTTCTTTTTTTTTTTTTTGCTATTGCTCTACCTTTAATAAAAAGAAGACTTTTTTTTTTCAAAATTGTCAAAATATTGGAGACCCACTTCTCTTCACAGTTTCAAGGTTTCTCTACTACTAACTTTCTGATCCAGCTCATCAACTCGCTGTCAAACCCATCAGAAACTGCATCAGATATGTAGGCAGCTAGGAGAACATGAAGCTCACGGAAACATGTCATATCTCCAAGAATGCAGTGAATTCAAGTCAACCCAAGGCATATCTATTGTTGTCATATTATCCTGATCAGGATAAAGCAGTTATTGAAGATAAATAAATGAATGACTATCATCTATATACTGTATGCATATACTATATGAGGAAAGACCAACTTTTCTGTAAACACAAAACTATATTGAAAAGTACATACTGTGAAAAGTGTAATACAAGATCAGACTACAAAACTGTTTTCATCAGAAGGACAAGTGCAGCATGTGTTTCATGTATTTGTGAGGCCACCTGGGAAAACCATTCGCATAGTGACAGCTTGACATTTTCTACTATATACATTTCTGAGGCATTTCTGAACTCTCAACCAGAAGCATTTTCAAGTCTGTCAGGTTTCAAGCGAAACCAGAGAAAAATCCATTTTAAAGTATCTAAAATGTTTGTAGATCATTACATTTAAAACATAACTGATTTTATGAGTTCTTGAGAGAACAATGGTTAATTTTGTGTCTATAAAGCTGATGACACTGTTACTGTCATTGACGATGAAGGAAATTTCTGATCTTTTGCCAAAAACAGCAATCCTGTCAGAATAAAATTAGCACTGAGCAACTTCACCACACAATTCTTATGACCAAACCTGTACTTTTTTTTTTTCTTAATGTAATAACCCTGGGCGCTCTGGAAAATAATGTCATTTTTATTACCTCAGTTTCTTACATAGCTTTCATGCACTTTAAATTAATTTGCATTGCCAGCTCTGGCATATTAAACTGGGTTCTAATATTTAATTGTGCAATAACAATCTCCTGTCTGATGTTCAGCTCTGACAGGCAAGAGATTTTCAGTTCTATATTGTTTTTTTGTTTTTTTGTTTTTTTTAAAGTATGCCTCAAATCTACTGCAGACATTTTTGTTCACTATTGCTTTTATTTTTAAAGGGAGAGTCAGATCTTACTGGCAGACTGCGACTAGTGAAAGTTATCATGTTTTTATTAGGGCCAGGGAACCAATGGCCTTCTTCTTCTTCTTCTTCTATTTCCAAAAACTCACAAAACTTTGCTGACGCATCAAAACCGGTGAAAATTTACATCCGATATGGGTTCGAGAATTGAGCGTAGCAAAGTGGCTCGATAGCGCCACCTACATAATTTCTATGATGTGCGCCTCATGCTACGTTTAGCCTACATGTTCGAAATTCAATACACATGTGTGATATGTTAATACTTACTAAAATGTCTCTTGAACACATGCCCTAAGGTCAACTGGAAGTCAGTCATTTTGATTTTTTTCTTAAATTTTTGCTCTGTTTTTGCCATTTCCAGGTCTCGTACTTTAATGACCTCCTCTTAGAGATTTCATTGGATCAACATCATATTTGGTCAGTCTCATCTAAAGGCCTTGATGATGCTAAATTGTGAAGCATTTGCATCTTCAAGTATTCCATGAAACAAGAAGTTGTTACAACTCAAACATACAATCTCCAATCTGCTCCGAACGTCACATGTTTGATAAACATCCCAGCCTGAAAATATCTACATGCCAATATTCAATTATAATCATAGCACCACCTACTGGCAACATGAACTGACAAGTTTAACACAAACTCAGACATAATGTTCAAAATTCTCATATTTGATATGAAGACATGAAGACATATACATAATAATATTCATTAATCATTATAGCACCACCTGCTAGCAACAGGAAGTGACATATTTTACACTTATGTCTACCTAGCAACATATAAAAAATATTTCAGCAAATTCTAAACATGGTAGCAACATGCTAGAAACATGTTAAAATCAATGCTAGCAACACTAAGCTAAGTGTTGAAGCATGCTATTGCTGCTATTAAACAGGAAGTTGTTAGAACTCAAGCATACAATGTTCAATCTGTACCTTCACATATTTGATACGAATCCTTTCATTTTCAGAAAGTTTGATGTTTTGCCATGATACAGGAAGTTGTTATAACTCATACATGCAATCTCCACCAAACGCGCCACCTGTTGGCAACAGGGAATTACATGTTTTACATCTTGATACACTCCTAACAACATGTAAGTGCTAAAAAGTGCTAAGAAAATGAAATAGTGTTCCCCTGACAGAGCAGCCCTAACATGCACCCGGTGCGAGGGCCCGTTCATCGCTGCTTGCAGCTTTAATTAATAATTGTACTATGTTAGACTACCATTAAAATTAAATTTGCAACAGAAGAGCATTCACCCTATTGTTAGAAGATCGTGAGTTCAGATCCTGAGAATACCACAGCTTTTAGTTGCCAGGAGTCTATGAGGCAAAATTTACCTCTGGGTGGGAGGCATGATATAATCTCTCTCCACTCTCAATCATTGTGTCATTAACCAAACGCACACATCTGTGAGCTTATGTATGAATAAGTGTGCATACCTCTGTGTGTATTACATTTACATTTATGGCATTGGGCAGATGCCCTTATCCAGACCGACTTACAGTTATCTCATTTACAACTGAGCAGTTGAGGGTTAAGGGCCTCGCTCAAGGGCCCTGCAATGCCAGCTTGGTGGTGCTGGGATTTGACAACAACCTTCTGATCAGAAGACCAATGTATTAACCACTGAGCTACCAGTATGAAAAGACTGGCTTTGGCTTGCATCAAGTTTTCGAGGTAGCACATCTTATCTAACAGGGTGCTAGTAGGTGGGAATTGACAAGAACGAACTGGTGAGAATTTTTTTTTCATATAAATAGTTTGTATGTATTAACTACTCCCAAATGTATTACTTTATTAGTATAGGTCTTCATATGGAACTGGCTCATTTTTATTCGTTCTAATAGTCTAAGTCAATTGCCAGGTGAAATATACAATAAAAGGAAAACACTGGGACCATCTACAGATTCAAGACTACATTTAGATTTTCACATAAAGTGGTCTTAAATATGTAGATAGTCCCCCAACTTTTTTTTCACAGTTCCAGACATCCAGACAGCATGGACCATAATCATTTTTACATGATTTAATCATGATCAAAGTGTTTAAAAATGCATCAACCTTAGCTTGTCTGAGAGGTGTTTTTTTCTCCTTCAACTTTTCCCATCGTGACACTAATCAAGGAGGTCACAGTAACAGTCGAAGTTAAAATGATTTAAGGCTGATGATGGTGAGATTGGCAAACACTACCTGACATGGTGGATATTTTATTCTCAATCTCATTATGCTACATTGCATAAGCAATGTTTTGCTTGGCTACCTGAGAGAAGCATTTTTTTTTATCAATAGATATAAATGTGCAAGCACATTCTAGCATTTGGCTCACTGCAATATGGTTTGGTTTAAGAGTTGCTAGTGGCTTGCATTTTCTGTTACACTATGTTTTCCAAGTAAAGATTTATGATAGTCTTAATTTTTAATATAACTGATCTTTTATTGCTGCTGAGTCCCCAAACATTTCTTTATTCTTAATGATGTAGTAAATAGATTGTTCGACATACCCAACATTTTTATTATTTGATCTATCCTCTGTGCATACACTATGCCTGCAAGTAAAGACTTTTTTTTTGCAGCACTGAGAAATAACTTCTTAATATTGTGTGTGTGTGTGTGTGTGTGTGTGTGTGTGTGTGGTTTCTTAGTGTTGCTGTGCTACTGACAGTGGAGCAGTACCTTTATCCATCAACTACTCAGCTATAGCCAAGGGCAAAAGTTTATATCACAACTATGATGCAAATATTATCAATGAGGGGCTGCAAATGCTTTTCAGAGAATATAAAACGAAAGGAAATGAAAGGGACAGGGATATTTAAAAAATATTTATAACACAAATCCTCATATCCTTTTGAGATTTTTTCCCACTATTAGTATCTTAAAATACATTATTTGCTTATTTTTACTGTGTGACAATGAAGGAACATATGTGGATTATTTAGAGTGCGTCCGGACTCACTGCGCTTCACTTTTTCCACATTTTGTTGTGTTACAGTCTAATTGCAGAATGGATTAAATTCATTATTTGCCTCAAAATTCTACAAACAATACCCCGTAATGACAATGTGAAAAAAGTTTGTTTGAAATCTTTACAAATTTATTAAAAATAACAAATAAAAATAACAAAAAAGCACATGTACATAAATATTCACAGCCTTTGCTCAATACTTTGTTAAAGCACCTTTGACACCAATTACAGACTCAAGTCTTTTTGACAATGATGATACAAACTTGGCACACCGATTTTTGGGCAGTTTCTCCCAATCTTCTTTACAGGACCTCTCAAGCTCCATCAGGTTGTATGGGGAGCGTCGGGGCACAGCCATTTTCAGATCTCTCCAGAGATGTTCAATCGGGATCAAGTCTGGGCTCTGGCTGGGTCACTCAAGGACATTCACAGAGTTGTCCTGTAGCCACTCCTTTGTTATCTTGGCTGTGTGCTTAGGGTCGTTGTCCTGTTGGAAGATGAACCTTCGCCCCAGTCTGAGGTCCAGAGCGCTCTGGAGCAGGTTTTCATCAAGGATGTCTCTTTACATTGCTGCATTCATCTTTCCCTCGATCCTGACTAGTCTCCCAGTCCCTGCCGCTGAAAAACAGCCCGACAGCATGATGCTGCCACAACCATGTTTCACTGTAGGGATGGTATTGGCCAGGTGATGAGTGGTGTCTGGTTTCCTCCAGACATGACACTTGCCATTCAGGCCAAAGAGTTCAATTTTTGTTTCATCAGACCAGAGAATTTTGTTTCTCATGGTCTGAGAGTCCTTTAGGTGCCTTTTGGCAAACTACAGGCGGCCACTCTACCATACAGGCCACCATACCATACATACTCTACCATACCACATTGGTGGTGTGCTACAGAGATGGCTGTCCTTCTGGAAGGTTCTTCTATCTCCACAGAGACACGCTGGAGCTCTGGCAGAGTGACCATCAGGTTTTTGGTCACCTCCCTGACTAAGGCCCTTCTCCCCCAATCGCTCAGTTTGGCCGGGCGTCCAGCTCTAGGAAGAGTCCTGGTGCTTCCAACCTTCTTCCATTTATGGATGATGGAGGCCACTATGCTCATTGGGACCTTCAATGCTGCAGAAATGTTTCTGTACGCTTCCCCAGATCTGTGCCTCGATACAATCCTGTCTCGGAGGTCTACAGACAATTCCTTGGACTTCATGGCTTGGTTTGTGCTCTGAAGTGCATTGTTAACTGTGGGACCTTATACACTGTATAAACAGGTGTGTGCCTTTCCAAATCATGTCCAATCAACTGAATTTACCTCAGGTGGACTCCAATCAAGTTGTAGAAACATCTCAAGGATGATCAGTGGAAACAGGATGCACCTGAGCTCAATTTTGCGCATCATGGCAAAAGCTGTGAATACTTATGTACATGTACTTTTTTGTTTTTAAATTTGCAAAGATTTCAATCAAACTTCTTTCACGTTGTCATTATAGAGTATTGTGTGTAGAATTTTGAGGAAAATAATTAATTTAATCCAGTTTGAAATAAGGCTGTAACATAAGGTTGTAAAATGTGGAAAAAGTGAAGCGCTGTGAATACTTTCCGGTTGCACTGTACTAAGCACTACTTCATTGTGTGGGAGTTGTGCATGCAGGACAGAGTTTTCAGATACAGAGTCCTTCACTAATATTGGCACCCTTGGTAAACATGAGCAAAGAAGGCTGTGAAAATTTATCTTTATTGTTTAACCTTTTGAATTTTGTTTTTAAAAAAAATCCCAGAAATTATCTGCTCTCATGTATATCAAACAATTGCAAACAAAACACAGGCTTATCAAAAAATATATTTGTTAAATATGTGTTCAATAATTATTAGCAAACTTTTAGTTTTTGGGTCTTCTCCTATAATGAGGTTGGAGAATACATGGCAAGGGATCTGAGACCATTCCTCCATACAGACTCTCTCCGGTTCCTTCAAATTTCAAGGCGGACTCTCCTCTTCAGTTCACCCCACATGTTTTCTATGGGTTTCAAGTCAGGGGACTGGGATGGACATGGCAGAACCTTGATTTTGTGCTCAGTAAACCATTTTTGTGTTGATTTTGATGTATGTTTTGGATCATTGTGCTTCTGGAAGATCCAACCATGGCCCATTTTAAGCTTTCTTGCAGAGTCAGTCAGGTTTTTATTTTTATATCTGCTGATATTTGATATTAAAACATGATGAGACCATGTTGTCATGTATCCTAACGAAATGTCCAGGTCCTCTGGCAGAAAAACAGCCCCAAAACATTCAAGAGCCACCACCATATTTAACTGTGGGCATGAGGTACTTTTCTATATGGCCACTTCTCTGCTTCTGTTAGAAGTTGCAATAGTGTCTGGAAAACTCAAGATGTTTGAGCTTCTTTTTTGATAAGAAAAGAGGCTTGTTTAAAACCCATCCAAACAACTGTAAGTGACTTTGGATTGTACTTTTGGAAACTTTCTGACCCCAAGAAACAACTAACTTCTCGAGCTGGATCCTTGGAGATTTTTTTTCTTTGGAGATCCTCTTCAAAGTCTGTTGAGACAATATATATACACGCTCAATTCCAGACACATGTCAAACACCAATGGGCATTTTCAATGCTTGTGTTATTTTCTTATAGCCACTTCCCATTTTGTGATGCTCAACAACCTTTAAATAGTATCCTTTAAACACGTTTCTTTACAGGACAGCATGTAATTTTTTAGTATCAGTCAAAATAGCAAATTAAAAGCATCATAATTGCACATACACATTACGGTTTCATATCCTTGATTTAGTATCTCATTACCACATAAAATTGCGATCAAAAATACACCAAATACATTCTTACATCATGTAAAGACATAGGATGTGCTGCATCAAGTGCTATTTTGTAAGCTGTTGCTAATGAGGGTGGAAGACTTCGCTAAACTGAGACAAATTTTCTGTGATTAGCATCATAATTGCAGCTAGGACTATTCATTTTTATTATCAAGTGAACACTCAAAATAGCAAACCAAAAGCGTAATAACTGCACACACACATTACAATTTCATGACTTTGATTTAGTATTGCGTGACCACATACAATTGTGTGTCCAATAAACTGTTAAAAGTACAACAAATACATTAAGCCGCTGAATAATGATGGTGGAAGACGTTTCCAAATTGAGACAAATGCTCTTATTACCATGATAATTGCAGCTAGGACTATTCATGCAGCAATACATTGGTAATATTCTAGATTCCTATATGCATATCATCGTATTAATCTTTCTTTTTAGTATCTCTTGTTTTATATTAGGGGCAGTGGTGGCTTAGCGGTTAAGGCTCTGGGTTACTGATCAGGAAGGTCAGGAGTACAAGCCCCAGCACTGCCAAGCTGCCACTATTGGGCCCTTGAGCAAGGCCCTTAACCCTCTCTGCTCCTGGGGCGCTGTATCATGGCTGACCCTGTGCTCTGACCCCAACTTCCTATATATGTGAAGAAAAGTATTCACACTGTGCATATGAATATGTGGCCAATAAAGACTCATTAATATTACATCCTGTTACAGCTGAAGGTAAAACATCTACTTCATCAATCCAGCAATTTCTTCAGTCATAAAGCTTGTGTTTAAAGGCAATAGTGTAGACACTATTGAAAAAAAACAACAACATCACTGTGTAAACTGCAGCCATTTTTAGGAATTAGAGTGTCCTGGCCAGAAAGCCAGCATTTTAAGCACCTATGTACAGTAAATCAACACTGAATACACTTAACTTTCACTGTGTAAATATTGGCATTTATTTTTAACCTTTTTGTTTTCATTAAATAATTGTTTTACTCCTGAAGGGGTGTTAGTATGCATACCCATATTTACGGACCCACTTAAATATTGGTGTATGGGTCCGAAAATCTGACTGTGCTAGCCACTTTTGGTCCACCATTTCACCTGAATGTCCACATTAAATTATCAAACGCTAAAAAATGGGCTTGAACACAACCAAAATAGCAATATGTCACATTATTAAATAACCCTTGGACTAGGACCAAAAATAGAGCTCCAAATGTCTTTTTACTCTAAATTAAATGTATTTGTCCTCTTCTTCTTATTATTATCCCAAAGGTGTGCAGACTTTTGCATTGAGATATACTGTATATGTTTGGATTGTATTCTGTAGACACTTTGCATGAAAGCATCTGGTAAACAAATGTAGACTGTCAAGACAGCACTCTAAAATATTGTGGTGCTTTTTATTGTTTATAACTCGGCACTCAACACTTTCCCGTAAAGATAAGAAAGGCTGTTGTAATATTGAGATGCACTAAACACTTAAGGGCTTCCAAATTTACATCATAATTGACACAGTGTGAAGATAGCCATTATTTAAGTAATTAAGTGCCTGACTGCTCATTAACTTGAAACCTCTGGCAACTAAAATCATGTCATCTCAAATTACAAAAGCAATAAATTCAAAATGTTCCTCAGTGGAGGTACAGAATAATCTAAGCCAGTTTGGAAGCATGTACACTGCGGAAGTGTGTAGGCTGGAAGGCAGAATAATTGAGTAGGAGGATATCAAGGAGAATCTCTCCTTCACAAGGATTCCTAACACTTCTGTAAAACTAACAGTGAGGGTTAGTCAACTAACCAGCAGAGCTCCCATAGCAGTCAGTTTAACACTTATTCATCGCCGTTGCCATAGCAAGATGTCCTGCACATATATGGAAACAGAGAGGAATAGAGAAAGAGAATGAAATATTCTTAAGGAAAATGTGTTGGAAGAAATCATCAAATATTACAAGTTCTATTACTGCACAATAATCTATACAGTAGATATACGCCTACTAGTGTTTTTTGCCATGTCCAGAAGCTATGTATTATTATTATGATTTGATCTACCTGCTATTGTGTGATTGTAATGCCTTTTATAATATACCATGTACCCAAAAATGTAGATACATTGACATAGTAAGGTGAATGATTAGGTGAGATTTTTAAAAGCATTCATTTTGAAATGCTTGTCTGATGAACAAAAAAGTGAGCAGCTATATTATTAATTAATCTTCACACATAGTCTGCACAATATGCAGTTGAGATTAGGCAGCTAACTACTGTATATCGGCTACCCCCCCCCCCCCCCCCCCCCCCTTTTCATTTATTATGAATAGTTTTTTTTCTGAATAAATTTGTTGTGTTTTATTTAGTATTTGAGTGAAGTCGGAGGGTACGGTGGCTTACTGGTTAGTACATTTGCTTCACACCTTTAGGGTTGGGGGTTTTAATCCTGCCGCTGCCCTGTTCACACAAAGCTTGCATGTTCTCCCTTTGGGAGTTTTCTTCCTCCAGTCCAAAGACATGCACTATAGGCTGATGGGGTGACATAGTGAACATCCACAAAATGAGACAGCACGTTGAGCCACTGCACATGAAATCAGTCCCTGACTCTTTGGAGGCAGACTCACATTTATTCTGCTCACACCTCCACAGTTGGGGGTTCGATTCCTGTCACGGCTCTGGGTGTGCGGAGTTTGCATGTTCTTTCCGTGCTGCTCCTCCGGGTACTCCGGTTTCCTCCCCCAGCCCAAAGACATGCATGGTAGGCTGATTGTCATCTCCAAAGTATCCATAGTGTGTATGAATGGGTGCGTGAATGTATATATGAATGGGTATGTGATTGTGACTTGCAATGGACTGGCACCCCGACCAGGGTGTACTCTGCGTTGTGCTCGATGCTCCCTGGGATAGGCTCCAGGTTCCCTATGAGCCAGTAGGATAAGTGGTACAGAAAATGGATGGATGGATTATGCTAGTGAATTGAAGGTCAGCCACTTTTGTGCCTAGATGGATCGACCCACATGGCCAGAATAATTGGCTTGAACTCAACCAAATAGTTTTAACCAGTGGCATTAACCAGCAAAGTACACTTGCACTGGCAAATATAATAGAGGCATACATGTTTTGTTACTCTAAATTAAATTTTTCTACTTCATGTTATCCTAAAGGTGATCAAAAGTTTGCAATCATGTGTATTTTTTTACTACTACTAATTATTATTATTATTATTATTATTATTATTATTATTATTATAATGCAAGGCGTCTCTGGGTTATAATGTTGTATAAAATTTTAACCTGGCCTCACATACTGTTTTGAATAACGTCTCCAGTGGCCACAGAATACAAATGCCCATTGGTGCTTTACAGACATGTCACCAAAGACCAGCTGTTTGGATTCCATGGAAAATCAATGTTGTTGTTTTGAGAGGTATGACACATGAAGGTCAGGGGTACAAGCCCCCGCACTCCTGAGATCTATTGATGGCACACATGCAGAGTCAACAATTCAGGTAAATACAAAGGCAGTCATAAATATGCAGATCAGGCAAAAACTGAATTATAGACTTGGCTAGTGTAGAAGGAAACATACAATCAAGTAAAAATAAATATTAAAAAAACACCCAGGGAATGTATACAGATGGATCAATAACTGACGTGGGATTGAGAGACTTCACAATGTCTGCAGTGTGAGTGAGTGGTTTATACTTTATACATATCTCTTTGATTATTGACAGGTGTGTTTTCTGATGATTCGGTGGAGCCATCAGTCAGTAGGCCTGTGACAGCTAACACTGGTGAGGGGAAAGAGACCTTTCAGTCCACTAGGTACTGAATAGCATCTACCATGTCCAGCAAAGTACATACAGCATACATAGGCCAGAGAGCCATAAATATCCAAAGGAGGTGGGCCTGTCTTGTAGGAAAAGACATTCACCAGGAGACCAGGAAAGATACATTAAGTGTAAGTGAAACCAGAGACAAAGCAACAAACCAGACACTGAGCATTTGAAAGGACAAACGACATTTGATACCTCTGGTGTTGAGCCATGATCTATCCCCAGGATATAAATGGACATGGGCTGCTTCCCAATCATGTCCAATTTGGTGGTAGCCGTCAATGACTGCAGAAGCTTCTACCTGGTGGGAAAAATGGAAGGTATCCCAATATACATTGAAATTTAGAATTTTGAGTGCCTTTAGCTTATGGAAGTAAGGCTGCACAATCATTTACCTGATTGTGGCATTGGCTGCATAGATTCCTCACAAGTTTCTGGTTTGTTCTCACCACCTGCCTGCTGCATTGAGGATGATAACCTAACATCATCAGTTTCTCACCAGTTCCTCTGAAAAGACCCTCCATATGGGGCCTAATGCTAATGGTGCTGGATGCATTCATCCAAGTGCAGTAGTATCCTGACGCTATCAGATAAGACAAATAAAAATATATTATCTTAAAAATACAGTTGGTGCTGGAGAGATGCCAAACTTTGAATTGGATGACAATCTTTTGAAAGCATCTGGGTTCCGGGTCAACTGGGGAAACATATAGAAGCTTTATTCAAGCCCAATGACAATAACCAATACTGTAGTTGCATGAACTATATCTGACAACATTAGCCCACAAAAAAGGGAGAGTCTTTAAGAGCCACTTGTCAAATCTAGAATTGGATGAAAATGATATTCTACTTCTGAACATACCTCTACTTATCATACTATACTTACCTCTAATTAACCTCTACTTGACAAAGTTTTTGGGTCCAAGCACTAACATTGTTGGCAATATAACATAACAGATATTAACATATCAACATAAAAATTGGTTTGAAACTGCACATAGTATGGTGCGGAAAAAACTACTCAACCTCCATAGTCAGCAGGTGATGAAGAATATACAGAGAGACCATTCTGAGGAAGAAATAAGAGGTAAGTGCCACTTACCAAGCAGAGATGATAAGCAACAAATAGCCAGTAAAGCACATTGCAAAGAGTGCAGAGAGTGATTAATTACTTTAGGCTATCAGTGCTAACGAGTGAAGGCTGATTCAAATCTAATGGTTTCTAATGGTTTCTAAATCTAATCAACAGTATATAGCTTAGTCTGTAGTCGCAAGCTACCAAGTAGATATCTCTGTATGGTGTAGTTTGACATCTCTATGTGGTGAGTTGGTTGTATGATAGCAGTATTTTAGCAAATGTTTTGTATATCCTGGTGGGGACCCACAAAGATAAAAATTGAAGTTAAAAGTAAATTTTTTGTGGGAACCTTTGGCTGGTCTCTATGAGGAAAACTACCATGAAGGAAGGAAGGAAAATTCCATGAAAAGGTATTCCTTTTGGTTACTTTTTTAATGAAATATATCAGTGGAAGTGTGTGTGTGTGTGTGTGTGTGTGTGTGTGTGTGTGTGTGTGTAACTTTCACTTACACTGTATGCAATGTATTTGGTTAGTGCGGTTAAGGTTATTGAAAGGTTTGTTTGTTGGCAGAGCAGAAAATTAATTAAACTTTTAATTGAAGTAACTCTTACATTAGTAAGTGTTATACTTTGTATAGATGTTTGCCAGTTTTTATCCTGCAGTGGTGTTTGGTTTAATTGTGAATATGCTTATTTTCTTAACTTGAGCTCTTAAGAATGCCTTTGAAATCAATCCCAGACAAACAACTTATCTGTTATGTTTAGTCTAATCCCAGGATTTCATCCAGTATAGTACATTCTCATCAAGAAAAGAGCTTCTCAGGGTTATGTGTAGGCAGGAACTCACTATTCATCAACATGACTTCAGATTTGCCCTTAGGATAAGAATAAGCTGCAATTAGGATGCTTTGCCAGTAGGCGAGCACATAGAACCTTTTATTAAAATTAATTGTAAAATAAATTTGGTCCTTGACCTTCACTCAGTTGTCTCTTCTCAAAGCTGTAATAAGCTTTATAACTTTAAATACAGTAAAAGCAGTGGTAAAAGCATGACCTCTGAATGTGTCATTTATTTATGACACCAAAATGGATTTGGAGGTTATTATAAGTTCTTTTAAATAAATTGATTTTTTTTTTCCCTCGATGTCAAATGTGAAGTGTTCAAATATTCATTTAAGTGAGTACATTTTGTTCTGGAATAATGATTGGACATTTAATATTATTAGAACCTCCCAACTTTATTAAATTATAGATAAAAAAAAACCTTTATACTTTTAAATAAAAATAAGCTTTAGATAAAACAATATCGAGAACTTATGTAAGATGCTCACATGTTTTCCAGGAACTTTTGCCATTTTGGAACAGTGTTTGAAGGATTTCGTTTCTTTTGAGCTTTTCAAAAAATTTTTCTTTTTGTTTTTGTTGTTTTTTTGTCTGTTTTTCTTTTGGTTTTTGTAAACCCCCCCCCCCCAACTGATCATGGTCCTACAATGGTCTAGTATTATTAGGCATTTTTTTCATACATAAAAATATCTATGAGAAGTAGTAAAAAAGCATGCTGGATGTTCAAAAGTAACCCAATGTTGTGGGAAAATTAGCCCAAAAAAGTTATTTTTCCCTACCATTTCACACCCTTTTTTTGCGCCAACTTCTCACTTTGCGCACCTTTCATTGTAAATGTATGATTAAGAAAAGTGTGTAGCTGCCTGCACAATTTGTTTGGCTTTTGGGGCTTTCGTTCATAACATAAATAATGGAAAAAAGACAGCTACAAACATCTGGCCTAGAGTCTTCAAGAAAAGTGTCAGTGGTGACATAGTTATACACACTGAAATTGATGTGATTGTGTATTGTTCCAGAAATGATACACTAAAACATGCATTATTCTTAGCCGCTGTAAATCAACCAAATCATTGCACCTGCATGGTAATATAGTGAAATTGACGTCATGAAAACCTGCACACTAGCAGAAGAGAAAACACTGCCAGATGGTGGGTTTCTGTATGCTGCTTCATCCAAGCTTAGATTGGGCTTCTCCTATCCCATGAGCTGTCTCACACATAGAGACGCATTCAGCTGGTCTTGGCAACCGCTGCCTTGACATATGGAGTGGACGGAGAAAACGCCGCTTCTTTGTGAGGCGTTAACAAGATGACAAATCCTCCCTCCTCTTCTGAAGGTCAGGCTTGCTGCGTGGGAGATGATAGCTTAATTAAATCTATTAAAAACTTTCCTCCTTCTCAGGAGCCAATTGTCCAAAGTCCAGCACACTGGTGGCAGTGCAATTCATTTAAAAGCTTCTGGGAGTTGATTGTGTGTACTTGCACAAGAAGCAGGTCCATTACTAGATGCACAGTACAGAATACAAATAGCAGATGCACTATTTAATTTTTTTCCACGGTTGAAATTGTCTGGTTGAGACTAGGTGTGCGCATTGTGGTTGGGATCTAACAAGATGCAACAAAAATGTTGTGAGGTTTTTGATTTTATGCGATGCAGGAGTGAACTTGAAGGGGTTTTAGTATGAAGCTCACAGGTACAAATAAAGACCACATTCACGAACATGATACAAATAGGAGCTGTGCAATTCAGGGTTTATTTGTGCCTGTCATCAGTGGTTTGCTCCAGTAATCAATACCTAAACACTGCGTTACTGTGCCCAAAATAAAACAATAGTTTTACCAGATTTCTATACAATCTGGCCAGCAGTTCACAAATCAAATGATAATCATTTATTATTATTTTTTTTATTAGTATTAAATGCTTATTGCACATGTTTTCCTCCATTCTTAAAGTTCTTAAAATTGTTCTCTATCTTTATGATTAAAATCTTTTTAAACATATACATTACAGCACAGTGAAATTATTTTTAATTTATTTGATTAATTTTTGTTTTGTTTTGCATATCTCAGCTTGGGTAAGAATGCAGGGTTGGCCATGATGCAGTGCCTCTGGTGCAGAGAGGGTTAAGGGCTTTGCTCAAAGGCTCAGTTGAGACCAAGTTTGAACTTAGTAGCTGAGGTTAAATATATATATATATATATATATATAACTTCAATTTAGGCCATGCCCACTTCTGGTTTAAACCAAAATACAGATTCAGACATAAATGTTTTGAGCACTATACAGATGCAAAGACATTTATTTAACTGATTTTGTGCATCGTCATTTTATAGCAGGCCAGCTGGGTTGAATTACTAAAGTGGACATAAACAGTTTACAAATCCTAAAATAAGTCATGAAACCAAGATAAATTATTTCCACCTTCAATGTGACATAACTACGAACAAAAGTCTAGTTAAAAAAAAAATGTTTTAGAAACAAAAGGCAAACAGAAAAACTTACAGTAACCTGGTTACATAAATAGGCACACACCTTAACTAATACTGTATTAAATCACCTTTTGCTTGTAATACAGCTTGATTTGGTGACTATATTCCAGTCTTCCTCACAAAAACTCTCCAGCTCTATTGCGAGGGGATCTCCTGTGCACACCACTAAGTCATTCTACAGATTTTCAAATGGCTTTAGAACTAGACTCTGACTGAGCTTTTCCAAAACTCTGTTCTTCTTCTTCTGAAGCCATTCCTTTCTTTATTAGTGCTTTGGGTCAATCGAAGCAGCTCCATAGCATGATGCTACCACCCCCATATTTTTTGGTTATAAGCTGTCTTGTTTTTGCACCAAACATATCTTTTAGAATCATGCCCAAAAGGTGTTACCTTTGCCACATGGTTTGTGGTGATTTAGACGGGTTTGGGTGTTTTGGGTTTTTTGTTTTGTTTGTTTGTTTTATTTTGTTTTTCATGAGAAAGGGCTGACATATTGCTTACTCCATAGCCCAGACATATAAAAAATACGAGAGGTTGTTTTGACATCCAGGGAGTGAATAGTACTTGCCAGATATTCCTGCAGCTCCTTTAATGTTGCCGTAGGTCTCTCAGAAGCCTGCCTGATAAGTTTTCTTCTTGTCCTTTCATCTATGTTGGAGGGACATCCTGTTCTTGGTGATGTCACTGTAGTGTCCCATTTTCTCCACTTCTTGATGATGTCTAACCATGGTACATCTAATGTTTGGGAAATTCTTTTTTTACCTGTCTCCTGATCAATACATTTTGGCGATGAGATCCTGTACATGCTTTTGACCAAAACAAGAAAAATCCTACAGAAACTGTTGATTTTTTTTTATTTGGGGTTAATCAGAATCATGATAATTACGTATGATAATTACTTTTGGACATGAGATTGAAGGTGACTGATTAATTCTGAGCACAGTCAAATGTGCCATTATAGAAGGGTGTGCACACTTGTGCAACCAAGTTAGTAAGGTAATCTTTACTTTTCTCTCTTTTTTCCCTTAAAACATTTAGTTACCATTACCATTTTGGATGAGGGACATTGGAGGCTTGCAAATCTTATTTAGAATGCCTGAGGTTGAGTATAATATGACTGCAGTATAAGAGCATGCCACTTAGCGGTTAATTTTTAAATCATATAGCAGTTTCCCAAACTAAAAATTTCATTCTAAATGTCATTTTATGCCATCTTTGAAAATATACAGGTGAAAGCAAACACTACATGTCTATAGAATGTATATAGTCATACTGTGTTTTATGTTATATGTTGAATTCTTCATACCCTTTCTGCCACTAGTCCCAAGTCGTATCAAACATGGCTTTACCCTTCTGCAAATTTTAGGTCATTTTTGTCAAACCTCCTTTTGATCTTTAGTTCATAGGTAAGAGACAATAATTACAGTGATGCTGATTAATCATGTCACCTTATTTCCTGTAGGGAGAGAGAGAGAGAGAGAGAGAGATCCCACATCTCACCCTCACTGTCCTGTAAGAAGGAAGATCTCATTTTCAGATTTGCACAGTTTAGCTGTGGGCTTGGGTTTAAAATCCACTATTAGACACCACCTCCATAAGAACAAGCTGTAAAATATGATGTTAAATCATTGATGCTTGGTAGGGGCTGCTGTGGAGCTTGATAGGATGGAATTTTGTACTAGAGTGGTTTAGATTTGACCATACATGAAGATTTCAACAGGATACCAATGTGAAATATGTATCAAAACAAATTGTGAGAATATAAACTCATTCTTCTCCAATGGTCATCTCTGAATGTAAACCCTGTTTAAAAACCTAAAACCCTGAAAAAAGGACAGCTGGCATTTGCAAGGGGCTGTGGATCATTTGGAATCCATAGTTTTGAAGAAAAAATTCAAACCACTGTTGGAAAAAAATATTGTGTTGAAATGTTTATGTACAAAATATCAGTCACTGCATCAAGAAGAGACAGCACATTAGTGATGATCATGATGTACCATGATGCCACACTGTCTCTGGTGGTTACTGTAAATGTAATTACATAATGAGAAACACAAGAAAAATAACCAAGAGGCATATTTGCAAGTCTACAAATCTTTGGTTATGTTTTACGAATTGCAAATAAAATATTTGGGACTTGTGAATGTGTGAGGCATATTCCTGCTAAAATAGAGTGAGGACAATTTGTTTTTAGCACAACAGTACAGCTGTGAATTATATATATACACTGATCACAACATTAAAACCACCTGACCAATATATTGAAGGTCCCCCTTGTGCTGCTAAAACAGCTCTGAAGACTTGGGAAGACCTGTGAAGGTGTGCTGTTGTGTCTGTCACCAAGACGTTAACAGCAGATCCTTTAAATTCTCTAATCTGCAAGTTGGGGCCTCCATAGAACAGATCAGTTTGACCAGCACATCCCACAGATGCTTGATTGGAACTCTTTATCATGTTTCTCAAACCATTCCTGAACTATTTTTGCAGTGTGGCAGGGCGCATTATCCTGCTGAAAGAGGCTATTGCCTTTAGGGGATACCTTTGCCATGAAGGGGTGTACTTGGTCTGCAACAATGTTTAGGTATGTGGTACAGTGCCTTGCGAAAGTATTCGGCCCCCTTGAACTTTTCAACCTTTTGCCACATTTCAGGCTTCAAACATAAAGATATAAAAATTTTATTTTTTGTGAAGAATCACCAACAAGTGGGACACAATTGTGAAGTGGAACGAAATCTATTGGATTTTTGAAACTTTTTTAACTAATAAAAAAATGAAAAGTGGGGCGTGCAAAATTATTCGGCTCCTTTACTTTCAGTGCAGCAAACTCACTCCAGAAGTTCAGCGAGGATCTCTGAATGATCCAATGTTGTCCTAAATGACTGATGGTGATAAATAGAATCCACCTGTGTGTAATCAAGTCTCTGTATAAATGCACCTGCTCTGTGATAGTCTCAGGGTTCTGTTGAAAGCGCAGAGAGCATCATGAAGACCAAGGAACACACCAGGCAGGTCAGTAATACTGTTGTGGAGAAGTTTAAAGCCGGATTTGGATACAAAAAGATTTCCCAAGCTTTAAACATCCCAAGGAGCACTGGGCAAGCGATCATTTTGAAATGGAAGGAGTATCAGACCACTGCAAATCTACCAAGACCTGGCCACCCCTCTAAACTTTCAGCTCAGACAAGGAGAAGACTGATCAGAGATGCAGCCAAGAGGCCCATGATCACTCTGGATGAACTGCAGAGAACTACAGCTGAGGTGGGAGAGTCTGTCCATAGGACAACAATCAGTCGTACACTGCACAAATCTGGCCTTTATGGAAGAGTGGCAAGAAGCAAGCCATTTCTCAAAGATATCCATAAAAAGTCTTATCTAAAGTTTGCCACAAGCCACCTGGGAGACACACCAAACATGTGGAAGAAGGTGCTCTGGTCAGATGAAACCAAAATCGAACTTTTTGCCCACAATGCAAAACGATATGTTTGGCGTAAAAGCAACACAGCTCATCACCCTCAACACACCATCCCCACTGTCAAACATGGTGGTGGCAGCATCATGGTTTGGGCCTGCTTTTCTTCAGCAGGGACAGGGAAGATGGTTAAAATTGAGGGGAAGATGGATGCAGCCAAATACAGGACCATTCTAGATGAAAACCTGTTGGAGTCTGCAAAAGACCTGAAACTGGGACGGAGATTTATCTTCCAAACAAGACAATGATCCCAAACATACAGCAAAATCTACAAAGGAATGGTTCACAAATAAACGTATCCAGGTGTTAGAATGGCCAAGTCAAAGTCCAGACCTGAATCCAATCGAGAATCTGTGGAAAGAGCTGAAAACTGCTGTTCACAAACGCTCTCCATCCAACCTCACTGAGCTCGAGCTGTTTTGCAAGGAAGAATGGGCAAGAATTTCAGTCTCTCGATGTGCAAAACTGACAGACAGACCCCAAGCGACTTGCAGGTGTAATCGCAACAAAAGGTGGCTCTACAAAGTATTAACGCAAGGGGGCCGAATAATTTTGCACGCCCCACTTTTCATTTTTTTATTAGTTAAAAAAGTTTCAAAAATCCAATAGATTTCGTTCCACCTCACAATTGTGTCCCACTTGTTGGTGATTCTTCACAAAAAATTAAAAAATTTATATCTTTATGTTTGAAGCCTGAAATGTGGCAAAAGGTTGAAAAGTTCAAGGGGGCTGAATACTTTTGCAAGGCACTGTATGTGTCAAAATAGCATTTACATGAATACCAGGACCCAAGGTTTCCGAGCAGAACATTGCCAAAGGCATCACACTGCCTCTGGACATGAGCACTCTGACTGACTGGTCTGTAGCTACACAGCAACATATACAGCAAGCTGCGATGCACCTTTCTATCTAGCATTAACTTTTTAGCAATCTGTGCTACAGTAGCTCTTCTGTGGGAAGACTTCACACCTCGCGTGCATCAATGAACCCATGATCCTGTCTGCTGGGTCACCGGTTATCCTTCCTTGAACCACTTTTGGTAGGTACTAACCACTGCAAAGCAGGAACAACCCACAAGATCTGCTGTTTTGGAGATGCTCTGACCCGGTCATTTAGCCATGACACTTTGGGCCTTGTCACTCAGATCCTTACTCTTGCCAATTTTTTCTGCTTTCAACATATCAACTCTGAGAACTGACTGTGTCCACCCCTTGACAGGCACCACTGTAATGAGATAATCAATGTTATTCACTTCACCTTTAATGTTATGGCGGATAGGTGTATATCAGGATAGACACAGTAATTTGTGTATTTAAAAAATACATTTATTTTTATGAACGTATTTAAAAAAAAAATATATATATATATATATATATATGTTACTACAGAAACCCTGATCTGCAAATTTAGGTGCTATGCCATATGGATTATGTAATTTAGGATGCCATTGTTATTTTGACTTAACTAATTATTTCACGTTCATATTTAACTCCATCTATCAATAGTAAACTTTATTTATTGAATATTAGCCTATTCACTTACGTGAGCATTCATTTCGTTATAACATTACATTAATTTAAGTATAAGGAATCATATCATATTTGAGTGCATTTCCAATCACATATGTGTCAACTAGATTCCACTAAAGCGGCATCTGGCTTACTATCTGGGGAAGAAACAACAGAAAATGCTTTAAAAATTCTAAGGTAATATTCAATAGACTATTCTAAGCACTTCAGGTTTTTTTCACATATATTGGAATTAAGAGCTTGTGTACGTAACAGAGTTGTTAATTATTTATAAATCACCTCCCACTAGCTTATATATTCTATGATGCAGTCTTCTTTTTCTACTCCTACCATTTTACAATATATTAGAATAATCTCAGAGCTCTTGATGTAGCTCTCTAACAGCACCTTTCCAACAAGGTTAAAAAAAACAAAAAAACGCTTCAATGACCCACTCCATTCTTAACATTTTAGCATGCTTCTCTCTGACCTTTTCCAAGCATCAGTTGAACACAACACCTGTAAATGGGTTGCTCTGTTAATTACCAAGATTAGGATTTCAACACAGGCACCCAACCAGGAACTTCTCCCTGAAGCCTCATTAACACCAAGGTCCTCCAGCTAACACAGGATATGATCTCAGTGCTTATAGAAAGGGATACAGGAGAGGAAGTGTGAGTCATCAGAGCAGATGATTACATGTAGATTCATGTAGTGTATGCACTGTTGATGACTGTGTGCGGACGTTTTAGGTGGTGTAGAGTTGATTGAAGATTGATTTCTCCCGCTATTCCTGTTCAGTAATTTCTGGAAGAAATTATATGTATTTTATTTACTGTAAGAATGTTGCATTGAGCCTCTGAACTGGGTAGAACAATAATTCACATCTGTTTGTCGCAGAAACAGTGTTCGTACATGTGTAAAGTCTGGTAAGTATTGTAGGTGGTCTATGCTGATTTTTATTAGGAAAATGAAAAGAGCTATTAGAAATAAATGCACAAAAACAAGACATTTTTTCACAATATACACAATGTACACAATAACAAATATTTGCGAGAAAACCTACTCAAGACACACATATACATAAATGAGCACTCCACAAACTGCTGATCTCCTGAGACCCCCATGTACACAACAAGTCTTCAACCCAGACTGGAAAAACAAATAAACAAACAAGTTTTTTTTTTATTACAAATTTGTCACAAATGTCTCATCAGTGTTTCTTTTGATAGTTGATGGTGCTCTAATTAAAACATGTAAAATATTCATTATTATGGTAATACTTTAAAAGATGGTTTCTAAATTAAAGTTCTTCACAACTTTAGCAGTAAGTACTTAAACATTCATTAAGGAACATGTTAATTAATGCTTAAGTACTTACTAACTTAGCAGTAATCATGAGTTACAATTTATATAGTAGTTATAATTACTAATCACTACAATGAACTACTGTGTTGACTAAAGTGTACTAGATTTAGTGATTAGCAATTATTGTAGAGCTATAATGGTAACTCATGATACTTACTTACTTGATACTTATACATACTTACTGCTAAGTTAGTAAGCATTAATTAACTGATTAATTGATTACAAAATTTTGCATCTTCCTTTCTGGATAAAAAAGTAGCTGTTTATATATATATATATATATATATATATATATATATATATATATATATATATATATATATATATATATGTTTGGTTTTTTTTTTATTTTATGTACAAAATAGAAATCAATAAATGATGTTTTTCCTTAAATTGCTAGCAAACAAAACATCACCACTGCTCTGAGTAATCCTTTAATTACATACACCTCAATTAAAAATTACACCCATGTTTACTTTGAAATTTCCATGCTTTAAACCAGATGTGACAAATAGGTTCAAAGCTACTATTACAAGACCTAAGATTTCAAAGTGTTACCAAAGGGGTAACATTAACACTGTGAAAACCAACCTTCAGAAATGGAGGAAACACAGACACAAAGACACCACTGACGTGTGGAGGATAAATAACTGGACAAACAATTTAGAGATATTTGAAATTCCAAAACAAACAAATGAGAAACAAACATTTAAAAAAGGGAGTTTGTAAAGGCAGTTGGTATTAAAGATTTCTACTTTTATACTTTCCACTTTTATACCACATTCTGGAATTTATTTTGATTGGTTTACTCTATATTAACACACACTGTTTTGACAACAGCTATATTACTTATAATAATGATAGAACATATTAGAAACCACACTAACAGTGAATGTCTAGTTGCTTTCGTCATTTCAAAGTTCAAAGAAGGGGTGTGCTAACTTTTGCACTCAATTGTTTTGTATGATTTTTCATTTGCTAAAGTAATTTATCAATAATTTGTACTCATACAGTTACACTGTCACAGCCCTATACAGCAGAGAAGGAAAATAAATACATTTGGATATTTGGTGTTCAGAATTTTAAGAGGCAGGGGCTGGATGGTTCTGTTGACCATTTGCAAAATTGCATTTTTCAATTTAAAAATGAAATGCAAATCCTCTATAATTACAGTACGTGTTTATATAAAACATCAATTTTATCAATTTAAATTTTTTATCAATTTTATTATACAGTATGGCTTAGATAAAGAATAAAACAGTTGGGGATATGCTGTTATAGAAAAATAACCAATTAGAGGATATGATACAGCAAGATATGAAGCAGTTGCAGTTACCACTCTAGAGTTGATTAATTACCTCTAACAGCACTTCCTGTAGTGTTTTATACCGCTTTTCAAGTTGCATTGCCATAGCTAACATCTTTTGTTCACATTTACTAAAGATTGCAACATTGTTCATTTTATCCATTTATAGTTGCGTAATATAATTTGTTTATAGACTTTCTAGTGTTGGAAAACGTAAAGGAGCAGCTTTACAGTACCTCTGACTGACAAAGTGTTGACACTGGAGACTCCTTCCAATAGTTCCAAGTAAATATCTCCTCACAGTTAACTCCACCATATTAATGATTACGCACATTTTTAAAACATTTATTCGAAACATCCACCTGTGTATTTTCTTACTACAAAAAGAATAATGTACCAGAATGTGCAAATGAATGTAATATGTGATTTGCATTACAGCCAGCAGTAGAGGAACATTAATCAACACCTTTTGACCAAATGGAGCATTCAACATTGCTGTAGTATTATGCACAAATAATACTCACACTTTTAGTGGCTCCAAGCATGCTTTTTTAAACATTAAATTTCTAGTGTAAATTCCTATTTAAACAGATACATAGCTTTTACTTTACTTTACCCAAAGTTTTATAGATCTTTTTAAATTGCTCCCACAGTATATTTGGCAAGGCTAAATGTGAAAGCATATTGTCAGCTGTTTCACGTCTTAAATTCCTTTTCACCTGTTACATACTGTACGGCAATCATTTATTCTTCCATAAACCAAAGTGTATACCATCAAGGACTCTTTTTTTTTTTTTTTTTTCACCCAGTCCTTGGAACAGCAATATAACTGCAAGCTTCTTTTGTCACTTTTAATACCGCAAGTCCAGGAATAGCGGCTCGATACTTTGAATTCCTTTAAAACCATGATAAAAAATTATGTGTCAGAAAAGAGCAGAACGCAGAAAACTTATAATTATATGATTAAACACTTTACATTTTAAAAGCCCCTGCTTGAGAAAGAGGCTATTCAGTAAAGCTATTCAGTATAACTGCTGATGCACCTTTATAGGAGGCGCAGTCAGTATGTACAGGGCCATATACTACAATTTTCTCTCTTGGAAAATAACTGAGCAAAACAAGACTGGGAATGTGCTAGGACAGAGAATGAATGCCGTAAAAATAGAAAGATAGAGCAAGCCAGTGGTGAGTGAAGAAGGTAGCTGAACGAATGTCAGAGAAGACGAATAGCCTATTGGAGGTATGTGCTTCTGTAGGGCTGCTTACCCTTTTAGCATGCAGTGAGCAGCATAGCAGCTTGAACAAGTGACTGGAGAAACGTGATTGTATTTGGTTGCCTCCACATCCTCCCACATTCTCCTTGTTGGAGGGCCCAGGGGTGAAATAGCCATCAATATGAAAGTGTCACATCAGTTTCAGTAAACATTCATTCGCTTTATTCCAGTAGTGCAACTGTGTGCTGCAATGGAAGCATGACATTCAAGGAGATGGTATTGCCTGGGATATCTGTGAGATATCATAATCCAGGGTTGTTGACATTCAAGGCAGGTTTCAGTCACTTGCTACCCAAACCTAAATGATATCCCAAACTGAAGAGCTTATCTAAAATGTCATTTTACATTTAGTAAAGGATAGGACAGAAGCACTCAAGCTTTCCTTTGCTATGAGATCAACAAATAAGATATCCCGAAAGGAAAAATAAAGAACAGACTAAAGAATTGCCTTACAAATATTTGGCAAAACACTTCAGGTTACAATACGATGATTGAATATCTTCTGCTTTCCTTCAAGAGAAGCTAGGATAAAATTTATGCATGAAAACATGCTTCAGTAGAAGATATTGGGCCTGAGCAAAATCTGATCTTTTGTATAAAGCAGTTAACATGGTCAATATCACACATTTGCTTACATTTAAATAGGGACCTAGAAATACTGCAGGATCTTGAATATTAAATATGCAAGCTATTGAACATTTTACTTTCTTTGTTTAAAATTCTATTATTTATTCATTTGGTTTTTGTTAATAATTTCCAATTAAAAAAGAAAAGAAAAGAAAAACCCCAGATTTTCAATGTGTTCTAAGACTAGAGACATGGCACATTTATTAACCTTATTGACAAATATTAAACCTTATTACAAAATGAAATGTTCAATTGTAAGACAGATTTTCAATGAATTTAAATATTTTCCAGAGATTTTATTTTCATTAAAATATATGTTACAGAATATCATAATAGCAAAAATCACAACTGTTACACAACAATTATTATATGACATTTGTTTTAAGAAAAAGTATGATTAATATATATCCCACATGCATTTCGAGTAAATTTATAATTAATTATATCTTGTTTATTAATGGCTATACCATCTGACATTTTCAGTCTGTAAATGATTCAGCATCAATGTTATTCAAAAACATAAGAAACTAACATAAGCACAAAGATGATATAAATAAGAACACAAGTCAGATGCATTTTGTCATCCATATGAAAGTATAATTCCTTCCTGACCCATTTGACACTGCATCACCAGCACACATTTTAAATGATCTGGCATGAAAGTTATTGGAAGCCATTCGGACAACTGAAGTGTTACAACCATTCAGATATGATTATTGTGTTTTGTACACTCAATATTACATCTACAAAATGTGGCATATACTGTATGCTATGTGATGGACATGACATTCTGAAAAAATTATATGTATATAGAGTGTAAATTTGTTTTATAGTGCAATAATTATGCAGTATGGAGTGAAGAAGAAACCCTGAAGTTAAAATTGCCTGTGGGTCTCACAGTCAAGTGAAAAAGAAGTTATTTGATGTGAGGTTATTTGATTTTAAAGCCAACAGTGCTTGACCTGCCATTAGAGAATAGACTCTGATACTTGATTTGCTCTTGGTTATTACTTGTGTTCGGCAAAACAGGTAATCTGTGGCACAGCACTGGCAATTTATTGCAAGAAGAAGAGAGAAAAAAAACCCTGAAGGGGATAGATTCTGTGAGTTCCCCAAGCAGTTCACAGATGTTTTCATCCAAGGTGAAATCTCTGGTTTACTGTTTAATATAAGTTCTTTCTTGTAATGCAGAAGTGAGCAAATCATGCATGTCTAGCAGCAGGGTCAGTTTTATATGGTGAGAATTATCAATTTATTCGGACACTGTAAGCTTCAGTGCACTCTGATAAGAAGTGCGGTGAGGTATATCACACACAAATACCTGTTCAGAGAGGGAGGCAGTGCACTTCACTATGTGAATGATATGTTATATAGTTTTATATGCGTTAAATTTTGAGTTCTAGTGATAACTGGTAGACAGAGTGTTAAATGGGGTACTTGCACTACTGTTTAATGATGTTCTTAAACAGTGCTTTTGGGAAACTCGACACAGATTAACAGATGTAGTAACTACTGTGTATAAATTCTGATGTGTTCAGACGAAACACAGATGGATTAGATCTGAGGTGGATCATAAGGTTTTATAAACTTGTGGAATCCATGGCAGCTTGAATGTGCTTTCTGAAATGTCCAAATTTCAAAGATTCTACTTTTCCCTCAAGTTGTCAATAATATAATTTGTAATGAAAATTGTTGTATCAAATTAGAAAAGAATGCATCATGGCAGCATTTTCACTAGTACTCTTTTCATCCTCATTGTATATATTAGCTGTCATAAAGACTGCTTTTTTTTGTAATGTTAGTCAGGTAACAAATTTTGACATAAGGTTGACATCAGTGGTGGAAGAAGTAATAAACTACAAGTATTCTTCCTACAGTACTTTATTACATGGCTCCCTGTAGTACTTAATACTAATCCGTACTTAATCAATACTAACAGTACTTTTACTTGGACTTGAGTTTTACTTTTGTTTTCTTTTAATGTTTCACAGAGTGAAACATTAGTAATACATTTAACCCAGGAAGAATGTAAGCCAATTCAAAGATCTGCAAATGTCAACAGCTTCTAGACCCAATCACTAATAAATAAATCACTTTCCTGCCCAAAGTCTACACTTCAGGCACCAAATACATAATCAGCAGCAGCAATGCCTGAGACAGTGGAGACAGATCAGCACCCCTGGCTCAATTTATCAGCTATCTTCAGTTTTCAATGGTTCATAGGAAACAAGATGATCTGCAAATTATGGAAGTAAAAACCAGTGAATATTTAGACATTTCAGAGCTCAATATTCAACTTGTAGAGGGATGTATAGGTAAGCTACCTAAGTGAGGTAAACTAGCTAGACGGATCCGTTGATGTTTTACAGTATAAACGTTCTGTATTAAATTTGAGATGTCCCTTCAATGTTCAGTAGTGATGACCTGTTGTGTTAAATATATCTAAGTGCTACTACAGCCTATAGGCAACACGTATGTGTAAGGGGCATCTTTGCTATCTAGTTTCAATATGTGGCTACAAACATGTATGGATTATCATGAGCTAGCCAGCTCTAGAAACCTAGAAAGCTACTGAAAGCCAAAAAAATAAAAATAAAAACAATTGGCAAATTTAGCTAGCCAGCTAACTTTACCTTTTTTTGAGAATTCGAGGTGATGTTCATTACAGCATAGCTCACTTGGTTAGTTAATATAATTGTTCACAAATGATTTCGCAAGTTTCAGATTAGAACAGTAATTCGCAAAGTAATTTCTCAAGTACTTTTGAATTTTTTTTTTTATTTTACCAGATGATTTACTTATTCTTATTTAAGTCATTTTCTTGATCACTTCTTTTACTTTTACTCAAGGGAATTATTACTAGGGGGGAGCATGGATGACATATTTTGTCTTAGCACTTGTAACTCTAAGAGCTTTTGTGCCAGAGCTGTCAAATTTACATTCAAAGTTCTTTCATTTGTCTTCTACAAATAGCAGCCATTTCAAGCTCATATCACAGTGTCCATGAATCATGAGTCAAATAGCAGTTCCACAGTTACAACCTACCCCAATACTGCGGTACACTCTAACACTAGCTGATGTAAGATGTAACAATAAGAGAGAAAAGAAACACAAACTGAGATCGCACTATACAATTTGCATTAGAAAATGAAATGAAAGAACTGTTATGAAATGAAAGAACATGACTATCAATCAGTGTGTGTGTGTGTGTGTGTGTGTGTGTGTTTGTGTGTGTCTTTGACTATGAAATCTATTGTCACAGTGCAGATTCTTTTAAACTAAAATGCACTCACCCCCAGCATGTCAAATATTGAAGCATGGGCAGAAGCCTTTAGAATCACTGCATGGATCCCAAATGGCCCCTTTGGCTTCACTATATTGACATGCTCTGTGATGCTTATTTATCAGTCAAAGCTAATTTGCTTCATCTCTCTGACACAAAAGACAAACGCATTTACTGGCCTAGCGGATGAGCCTTGTGCTTTAATGGTCTGGCACAAAACGGTGAATGAATGAACAAATTACAGTCCACAATAAACAATGTTCTTTGTGTATGCATCAAGTGATAACATTTTAATTATGATATTTATCAGACAGACAGCGTTTTATTAGTCGTTTGTGTACATCTTTTCACTTTCCACATACCAGTACTATTGGAGCTCCCGAAGGAGCTTGAAAAACCTCTCAACATTTGAACAGTTAAAGCTCATAGATCACAACAGACTTGTTAACTCCACGCTCTTCATGGACCAGTTGGGATGCTTTTTAGCGAACCAGTCTGGACCTGCTATTGATTTTTGCTAAGACTTGGGGTGTGTGAGGTTGTACTCCACTGCCAGTTCATATGGAAACTTTTTGACTTAAAAATGTAGTGAAAATAAAGTAACATGGATGCTAGAATGTTCCTTGGTGACAGACGTGACTGGTTTCCCCTGTCTGACCTTTTCAGGGCACAACCATCCCAGGTCTTCCCTTTCCACAGTGTATACTTTGTATAGCATGCCAGTAGGCATGCTGAATAATGCCCTTTGTTATCACTGGCAGTTGGCCACCCGTGTCAGATATTTTATTCCAAACCGTTGTAGTATGGTGAGTTGAGATTAACATGATTAAAAATGCATCCCATCAAACATGAATATAATGCAAGTTCTATCATTGGGGGCTCAATCCCACCTCCTCCCTGTGTGTGTGTGTAGCTTGCGTGCTTCAGGGGTTTCCTCCAGGTACTCCGGTTTCCTCCCTTAGTCCAAAGACATGTGCTGTAGGCTGATTGATGTTTCCAAATTGTCCATAATGTGTGTGTGTGTGATTGTGCCCTGTGATTTGTTGGTATCCCATCCAGGTTGTCCCCTGCCTTGTGAGTTCTGTAGGATAGGCTCCAGGCTCCCCGCGACCCCGTGTAGGATATGCGGTATGGAAAATGGATGGATGGAAGTTCTAACATTTTAACATCAACGCTCAGTTTTTGTTTGCTTGTTTTTGTTTTTCTCCCCCATGACCCTGTGTAGGATAAGCGCTTATGTTGTCATGAAATTGCTGTATGTATTAATTAAAAAAAAAAAAAAACAGCTAAATTAAACTCACTTTGCTATACATAATTGTTAACTGTTTTAAGTTTTCCATTCAGTTCATTTCTACCAATAGACATTGCCACAATACAGTAACATAACCCTCTCTTTATGAGCTATTTCATACCATCATCATTATGTGACTCTGACAAACTAGAAGTACACTGAGAAACAAAGTCCCTTGTCGGGAAGTTGTCCACCAAGACCATCTCACCACCAAATGTCAATAAAAATCACTTAACTCAGGTGCTGTGTCAACTTCAGCAATAAAAAAGCAGGAATAATATGTTATCTGACATTTTATAAATGAACGTATGCTTCCATGAAAGGTATATGCAGGTGTCATGTAGCATTGTAAACACACTCCTTGAGATTGAGAAATTGATCCTGAAATTGAACACATCTTTCTTAATAATCTTTGGGACAGAAAATTTCTCAGAGGATTCACATTTATTTCTTATCCATTACCTGCCTAGACACACATTTGTATGGACAGCCACACACTCGTTCTGACACATACACACATACACACACACAAATTAATTAATGGTTTTCAAGGACATTTTTGAGAGACAGGTGTGAAGAGTGTACCCATGTGCACAGGAAGTAGATAGGAGTGATGAATGAAAGGAACAAAAAGAGAGACAGACCTGAATAATTGCTGTCTCTGGGGAGTAAAATACACCTTACAGCTAAGGCCTGTTTAGTCTCTCACACCATTAAAATTGAAATTGAGGAAGTATGAGAGACGTTCAGTAATGAACTGAGTTTCAACTTAATGAATACCTGAAGCAAATAAAATAAAGTGGCGATGTTGCACGGTCCTAAAGTCATGTGTTTAATGGCTTTAAAGGCTTTCCTTCAGACATATAGTATAGATGTGGACAAGATGCACATACAAACATAATTGCAAAAGACAAGGAAAGAGATTGTGCAGTGTAGAAAAGAGGAAGAAGATAGAAAGAGACAGATAACAATTACAGGTGGCACAGGGGAGCAAAACAAAATGAGATCTTTTTCACTTAGAGAAGTGACAGGAAGCAGAAAACAGACAGATGTTCTTTCTTTAAAAAAAAAAAAAGTAATAATAGTCTGATGAAAAGGATAGGCGCATCATTATATTATTCTTAACAAGATTTCGGCTCTGTTTAACTTTCATATAATTTATTTTTACTTCAGATAATGTGTTGAGTCACTCTGCATCAAGAACAAAAAAAATCAACACCCAAGCACTTGAACCTTCAATCACAGGACTCCCACTCAGGTCAGAAGCTGCTTTTGACAAACAAAATATGTGTAAAAAATATGAATAATGTATTATTTATTATGTAACCTCTCTGTGTATTTATTCCTGAGGCTATTGGACTAACAATGATCACCATCTCACTGACATAGACATTAAGATATTTTTAAGACACAGAGTTTCTTTCAAACATTGAAGCATTTTCCTCTATTTTTTATATGCATACCTCATACATCATCAGTTCCAACGCAAACAAAAAGTTCAGTTCACGTAGACTCAAGATCACATATTATTGTAGGTCATGGATTGTATAATAACATTTGTGCATTATAAAATATAACATTTTATTCCATTATTAGCTTTGCAAATCAGGGATTGGAAGCCAATTATTTCTCATTTTGATTCTCTCTGAACAGAAACGATACTGCACCAGCATTCCACAACCTCTGTTTAGTTGGGCAACAGTTTGAAAGAAATAAAAGAATGGTTAATATGGTTCTTCACATACAGTGGATATATAATATATATATATATATATATATATATATATATAACTACACACCCCTGTTAAAATGGTAGGTTTTTGTGTTGTAAAAAAAAATGAAACAAAGTTAAATCATTAAATCATGAAAAAGAAAAACAAAAAACTTCCAATACTCAGCTTGCATAAGTGTGCAAATCACACTCAAACTCATGTTAAATACTAATTAGTATACACCTGCCATCAGTTAAAGTGACTGATTAACCACAAATAAAGTACAGTTTTCCTATAGGATTTTCCTGACATCATCTTGGTAATATCCAACTGGAAAAGCCATGGAACACAAAGTGCTTACGAAGCAGGTATGGGATGTCATTGTTAAAAATATATCAATAAGGAGCTGGTTATAAAAAAAAATCCAGGGCATTGGATATACCATGAAACACTGTATTTTATATTATAATCAACAAGTGGAGAAAATATGGGATGACAGTGACACTACTAAGAACAGGATGTACCTCTAAAATTGATGAAGACCAGGAGAAAACTGGTAAGGAGGCTGCCAAAAGGCCTACAGCAACATTAGAAGAATGTTGACGGGAGCCTTTTTTAACTGAATTTTTTTTTTTTTAAATACATCCAATCAACTAAAATCATGTGGAATAATGTGGTATGGTCTTATAAGACCAAAGTTTAACTTTTTGCCATAATACCAACAGATATGTTTGGCACACAAAAGCATGGAGGCGGCAGCATCATACTGTAGGGCTGTTTTTCTTCAGCTGGAACTGGGGCGTTAATCAAAGTGGAGGGAATCATGAATATAAAGATTGAATGCTGTTATAAAATCTAAAGTTGCTTCAGCTGAGTATAATTTTGGGGTGTGCACACTTATGCAACCAGGTTATTGTACATTATTTCTTTTTTTTATTTTTGTCCTCCCTCTAAAATCATTCATATTGTTTTTAACTTTAATTAGCAGGTTAAAATTTCACTATAAAGGTAGAAAAGGTTCTGACATGATTTCTCTTGGTTTCATTTTTACAGCAAAAAAACCTGCCATTTTAACAGGGGTGTGAAGACTTTTTAGATCCGCTGTATGATAGCATAAAGCATAAATAAAACCAAACACCGCATTTACCCAGAAACAGGTGCATTTATTTGTAATATTTTAAATAAATATAAATAGATATTTATTTTAAAACAGTATAAAGATTTAACATTTGTATGTGGAGCATATTTCTACATTGCAGTGTGAGTTGTTGCTTGCAGAACAATATTAATAATATACTTTCTACACAAACTTCCAGTCATCTTCAGAAATATCTTCCTGTAGCCTGGTTTGCAGGAGGTGACGAATTCTGAACAGGAATTTATGCTCGATTAAAGGTTAAACTTCTCATTTTGTTTAAAGTTTATAACCTCCGACAAGGAAAAAACAACTAGGAATTCAGACCTGGGAACATGGGATGGTCTCCACAACTCGGAGTTTAGCAAGTGACATCAAATCAATATGCCTGCACACAGCATCAGCAGTAAACAATGTATCAGTTCTCATCTTTAAACAAAAGATGAGAACATCTTTTCACCTCCTGAAGGGGAGACTGAAGGGAGAAACCCTCTAAAACAAATGACAATTGAAAAAAGCTGCAGTATAAGCCTGGAAATGCAACAGAAAAAAGAAAAATGCAACAGTTTTATGATGTCAGTGGGTCACCGGTTGCTGCAGTTATAGCAAGCAAGGGATATGCAACCAAATTTGAAGTGTTATTTTCTTTAAAACTATGTAAAAAAAAATTGGGTGGTCTGTCACCAAAGGTGCCATGTTTTACATCATCTACATTTAAATATCATGAAATTAAAACTGATTAAATTCTGATCTATCATACTCACCTTTGTATAGCAAATACGAAAGAATTGGGCTGGCTGTTCCAACAGTTTTAAGATTGGACTATAAATCCACAAATTACATCAATATTTACAGGGAAAAGTGATGAATATTCTGTGATGAGTTAAGCACCTGCTTAAGTCGATCTTCCAGCTGTGCCATTAAAATTATGCAAATGACCTGCATGTAGTGTTTTTTTTTGTTTGTTTTTTTTTTTTTGTAGTGTTTCATTGTTAATTTGTGCTCTGAATTTGCCTAGTTTTGCCTGTTTGACTTTAATTCTTGGATTGTGTTTTGGATTGTTCACTTGATCTTTTAATAACAATAAACCTGCACTTGTATCCTTCTCTGCTGCTTACCTGACAGTATGCATCCAAATAACCATCCAGTAAGAGTGTTGTTATACTTCAATATTGTAATAATAATATGTATTGCTACTCCATGAGTGGTCCTAGTTGTAATGATCAAATTAATCAGTACTTATGTAAAAATATGGCTTCCACCCTCATTATTTGGCAGCTTATAAATCATCACTTAATTAACCACATGGCTTAAGTGGCTTGCATTGTAAACACTGATTCAGATTGAGAAATATGAAAAGATTAGGAGTTTTCTCCCAGTAGCCACTGTAACGGGAAGGGAAAATACTGCACTTTATCTGTAAGCCGTTCTTATTGACCTTCTCATTATGTTCTTTATTCACTTATTTGCTGCTCTTAGTTGTGTAGCGTTAACTGAGTGCATGCTATCACTGTGCTGACGATAAGGGTCAATATTCCCAGCAACCACTGGGCCCCATGGGAAAAATAAAGATCTATTTATTTTATTTAGGGTCCTAATGAGTTTTTATCCAAGGCAACACTAACTACAAATGAACAATCTATGAATCTATGAAGAGAGGTTAGAGGAGAAATGGCCAGACTGGTTAGAGCTGACAGGACGTCTACAGTAACTCAGTAACCTCAACGTTAACCACTCTTTACAACCTTGAGACTGAAGGGTGCCACCATGCAGTCACTGAGACCACATTTTCCCCCATTCTAATGTTTGACATGAACATTAACTGAAGCTCTTGAACTGTATCTGCATGATCTTATGCTTATGTGGTGCTCCTTTTGATTGGATGATTGCATGAATGAGGAGGTATACAGGGATTCCTAATGAAGTTGACAGTAAGTGTATATAAAGCAAAAAAACATTTGTGTAAAGCGACTGAAAGGTATTTATGCATTTACAGACGCACATCTAAAGCAGAGCCCTGCTTTATATGTTATTAAAATCATAATGAAGTCTTCCATTTGCTCCTTCACTGTCTCCCCAGCGAAAACAGTCGAGAGGCTCTAAATAAAGTGAGAGCAGCATAAAATGAAGTGACCTGTAAAGCCATTATTTCATCAAATCACAAAGTCACAGAGTTTGTGTCACATGGCCTTTAAGTGACATTTTTGTCATAAGTTATTGCTGTTGCATGCCTACTTGTAACATTTCAAAGAAAGATCCTTGCAAAAACTTTCAGCTTCAACAATGCACAGACTAATAAATCTTCATCAGTGACAAATGCGACTCATTCTAGATGAATTACTTTCATTTTAAAAGCATTTAAAGGACTGCACTGAAGTGGACTAAAGAGTGTTCATGGAAAAAAAAAATTAATGGAGTCTGATAATTTAGACTTCCACTGGTAATTTAGCAACCTGAGAGGAAACCATTAAGTGCAATTCAGAGCCTCAAGTGCGGTTCTGCATGAATGGTCAGAGGAAGGAGTATTCAGAAGACATTTTTGTTCGAATCCAGTAGTTTATGCTGTAATACAATGACACCCTAATCGCTCTCCCGAATCACTAAAGCACAACATAGAAATTCTGTGATGCGGAGGTGGAATCTAATCTTTGTATCTATGGCATGGAGCATTATTCACAAAACTATTTATAGCTAAAAGTGGAATTAGGTTATGAATCATTAACAAGAGACCAGAAAAAAAAATAAAAAATTATCTAACGACACCTTTGTGAAACATATGTAGAATTATCAGGATGCCAGTGTAAACTCAGAGATCCTAAATAACTTGTACTAATTGGCATGTGCAAGTACACCAAGGTTTTGTTTTGGCAATTATATAAAGAGTTTTATTGTAATCACCAGGAGCTTCAGGGAAAAAAAAACTCCAGCAGGTCTAGAGTCCAAAACAATTTACATGTACACACTCTTTTTAATTACTGTACATAAGTGTACATTTTGCATATGTTTTCTGAACAAAAATAGTTAATTTAATGAACCTTTCAGTTCCACAATAAAATGTGCTTTTACCTTGATAAAATAGTTGATGAATTAGTGGTAAGAGTTCTACTCTACTGTTCTTTAATATGAAATCATTTCACTGTAACAATTTTGAAACGGAAAAAAATAATGCTCTGTAAGAATGAGTGATCTCTTCAGCTACAGTGGGGGAAAAAAGTATTTGATCCCCTGCTGATTTTGTATGTTTGCCCACTAACAAAGAAATGATCAGTCTATAATTTTAATGGTAGGTTTATTTGAACAGTGAGAGACAGAATAACAACAAGAAAATCCAGAAAAACGCATGTCAAAAATGTTATAAATTGATTTGCATTTTAATGAGGTAAACATGTATTTGACTCCCTCTGCAAAACATGACTTAGTACTTGGTAATGACTTAGTAATTATTTTTAATTTTCAATGCCCTGGCTGAGGGAAGGTTTGACGGTACATGGTCCCGTCCATCGTCCCTTTGATGTGGTGAAGTTGTCCTGTCCCCTTAGCAGAAAAACACCCAAAAGCATAATGTTTCCACCTTCATGTTTGATGGTGGGGATGGTGTTCTTGGGGTCATAGGCAGCATTCCTCCTCCTCCAAACATGGCGAGTTGAGTTGATGCCAAAGAACTCCATTTTGGTCTCATGTGACTACAACACTTTCACCCAGTTGTCCTCTGGTGGTCAGATGAGACTAACAAAGAACTGAGCCAGGGCATTGAAAATTCATTACCAAGTACTAAGTCATGCTTTGCAGAGGGGGTAAATACTTATTTCCCTCATTAAAATGCAAATCAATTCCTAACATTTTTGACATGCGTTTTTCTGGATTTTTTTTTTTGTTGTTATTTTGTCTCTCACTGTTCAAATAAATCTACCATTAAAATTATAGACTGGTTATTTCTTTGTCTGTGGGCAAACGTACAAAATCAGCAGGGGATCAAATACTTTTTTCCCCTCACTGTATGAAGTAGACAAAAATGAATGATGTATTTTGGCAAAGGACTTCGTATACTATGTATTGTCTTTGAAATGAAACCAATTCCCTGTTTTTTTTATTTTTAAGAAATATGAAAATGTAAACTTTTCAAAAAGGTTTCTTCATTTTGGATGTTGTAATGTAATGTACGTGTATGGGAGAATGGAAGGATAAGATAATGGAGATTTTAAAAAATCCACAATTCAAGTATTAGCTATTGTGAATTGTGATACACGATATGGCCAAAGGTATGTGGACACCTGACCATATGTGCTTTTTGAACATCTGATTCCAGATTTAGTTCCCTCTTGGCTGTTATTATAACCTCTACTCTTCTGGGAAGGCTCTCTGTAGAGTGTGGCTGTGGGGATTTGTCCATTCATCCACAGTAGCATTACTGAGGCCAGGCACTGATGTTGGATGAGGTGGTCTGGGGTGCAACTGAAGTTCCAGTTCATCCCAAAGGTGTTCAGTCAAGTTGATGTCAGGGTTCTGTTCAGGACACTTGAGTTCTTCCACTCCAATTTTGCAATGTTGACCTGACTAAACTTTTAAATTGTGTGTGCAGAAACTGGGCATTTTGAGGGTGTGGGTGTTGTTTTTAATAGCAGTTATGAGTTAAGAGAATCTTACGGAAACTAAGAGTCTAACTGAAACGAAACCTAGCAACATGCATGCTATTGCACTGATTGAGGCTGTGAATTACTTCAAATCCAAGGTTCTGTTCTTAGGGTAGGCTATGTATGAAAGAAAACATTTTCAAAGCTTTTATTTAAAGATTATTGGCATCTGCTGGGTGTTGATGTCGGATATCTATGAATACCTGTTGCATAACTCTCACATATATGACAAGTTTATGCGTTATGATAGAGCCCTTGAGATGAACCATCTCGTTTTGAAGGAGGTCCTAAACATAGCTGGAGCTTCACTGTATCCCATACACTGTATGGTTTGGACGTGTAATGGGTGTATGCTACATAGGTTATCACCAAAGAGTATTTTTCAAATGCTGGCTTAATCCAACATTTGCACTGATGCTTGTGATGAGTAGATCTAGGAAGGCTCTTTTGGAACGCAGGCTTTTAAAGCAGCAGACCTCGGCCAGTCATAAAGTGAGAATAAAGAACTGTATTCTGTGTTCTCTGTATCAGCACACTCATCGTGAAAGAAAATCCCACACATCGGCTAATAACGCGTTATATTAAGAAAGGGGAAGCTCTCGTAAACATCAGTTCGAGATAATCTTCTCATCTTGTGGGGCAGTGGAGGCTCAGTGGTTAAGGCTGTGTTTTACTGATCAGAAGGTTAGTGGTTCAAGCCCCAATACTGCCAAGCTGCCCCTGTTGTGCCCTTGAGCAAGGCCCTTAACCCTCTCTGCTCCAGGGATGCTGTGCTCTGACCCCATCTTCCTAACAAGCTGGGATATTCAAGGAAAAGGATTTCACTATGCTGTAATGTATATGTAAAAAATAAAGGTTTCTTCTTTTGAAATCTTGTCATTATTAAAAACCTAGTGAAGGATATACTTCACTATAAAAAACACATAGTCTCCAGTCATACTAATTTGCATTAAAGGTGACTTTCAGGTTTAGTAGAACACACTGTGAATGCAAAATGAATCTATTTGCATTGACTCCACAGTGTAGTTTACATATTTAGGTAGAAATTCCATAAAAATAGCATACTCTGAAAGATGCAGATTGTCCATAGACCCTGGCCATAAATAAGCTTCAAGGTTGTTGTTTTTTTTTTTTTTTTTAAGTGTTAGCAAATTTCCATGTGAATTTACAAGGAGAATGTAGTTTAGTGAGAGTGTAGTTTATACAAAGCAGTCCAGCATTTAGAGTCTTAGTGCATAGTGGGGATCAGTACACAGATAGACAAGTAAAGGTAAATAGGGGTAGACAGTGAGGGGTAAATAATAAACAACAACTAGACAAAGAGCCATGGATCTAATCCAGTATATGCTTACATCTCAATTTAAGAGGCACATGCCAGTTTGTGGACACCTAAAATATTGGCACTGATATTAAAAACCTCAAGTCAGTCAAATTTCCCTCGATACTCCAAGAAGAAAATGTTTTAATTTTTTTTTTCCAAACTGTTGGCGTTTTTGCTAATAACTTAGCATCTCATAATAGTTTTGCACAGTGTTGATAGTGAAGTCTGGTATGTTGTTTCTCCAACGAAGAACAGGACAGATCGTTCTTTCTGAGACTGTTACAATGCCTTCATAAAGAGCAGCGATGAGATTGTGTGAAAAATGTTATTACTGTTAAGGGAATTTCACAGCGCTGCACTGTCTGTCTCACATAAATCATTGTGCTTTTTTATTATACTATTTCCTGTAACTGAAAAATGAATTCATGAGAGCAGGTCAGTTATTGATGGCAGCGATGACGGTAGTGGTACCACTGCTCATTTATGCAGTTTTCCAATCAGCTAATCTTGTTTCATCAATGCATAAAGCCATGCAGACTCAGTTAATGTTCACATCAAACATCAGAACGTGGAAAACGCAACTTCTGTGAGTTTGCCAGCGCTATTATTGTGGTTGCCAGACAGGCTGGTTTGAGTATTCCAGAAACGGCTGATCTCCTGTGATTTTCACACATAACAGTCTCTACGGTTTACACAGAATGGTGTGAAAAAAACATCCAGTGAACAACAGTTCTGTGGGCAGAAAAACACCATTGATGAGAGAGGTCAGCAGAGAATGGTGAGACTGCTTCAAAGCTGGCAGGAAGGCTACAACTCTATAAATAATAGCGATACAAAACATAACTCTGTAAAAATGTGGTGAGCAGAAAAACATATCAGAATGCACAACACATAATAGAAATCTAAAGTGGAAATGCAACAAGAGCAGAAGTCCACAACAGGTTCTGCTGATGTCAGCTAAGAGGATTCTGGGGCTACAGGCGGCTAGGGCTGTGTCATATCGTATCGTCCATGATATACTGGTACAATTCCTCACAATTATAAGAATTTATCATCCCACAATATTGAGGATATCATTGATGACGTGTTTACACACTGCAACATCTGACACAAGCACGGCAGAAGGCGGAGTTCCAAACCCTAGACGAGGAAGAAGAATTAATCCCCCAAAAAGGAAGTGGTTTGGATAAATATCCATTTGTTTTTCCTGGGGTTAGTTAATGTACATATTTGAGTTTGCATTTTCACTGGAATTTTAATGTGTGAATAAAATTCATAGTGTATTTTTTTTGCCTACTTAATTGGAATAGTTTAGTAATTGATGAGGGTTAGGATTAAATTTTACTTTTTTCAATGTTTGTATTTGGATGGCTCCCAAGACCGTGTAACTTGTGACCAAAAAGATGTTGAATGTTACTATTTTTATATCATTGTTTATATCATTACTGAAAAATATCATGCATTATCTTGATATAGTGTTAAGTCTATGTCACCCTTCCCTAGAGTGGGCACAGGTTGACTGAAACAAGGCAGCTGAAGACTGGAAAAACATCTTTGCAATCAATTCCAAAATACAGTTCATATGACACCAACAACCATTCAGTTACTAAGATCTCCTTTTCTTTCCCTGATGTTTGATGTAAACATTAATTGAAGCTCTTGACTTGCATCTTCATGATTTTAGCTATTGTGCTGCTGCAACAGGATTGGTTGAAATTATCGCATGAATGAGCATAAAGTGGCCGGTGAGTATATATATATATATTTCCCAAACCAATACAACCAATATATTCTATATACATTATGTGCTGTACCTGATATGGTTAATTTTACAATTAATGGATTATGAATTTCTGTGTTTGAATAATCTACTAATATTTTCACTTCATCAGTTTGCTTGATGAGAGTGCTTCTGTGTAGATGCTGCCAGATTCATGATGTTGAGGACTGCATATCAGTAAATCTTTTGGAACTTGAACCATTCGTCTCCACTGGCTTCAGGCCATCTTCACTTCATCAAACCAGTTGCTCAGCTGCTACTTTATGGAAGACATTAAATATAGTCATCATGCAGTAGGTCAGTGTGGCTGATCTCCAAAGAGGATATAGCTGCTAGGTTGATGAGGTGTGAAGCAGCAGAGTGAGAGAGATTTCTGGCAGAACTTTCAAGACTTGAAGCATTGTGCAATTCTGGCAGATGTTAGCAAGACCAACAGCTTTCTCTCAGACCTTCCTCCCAAAGACTTTCATGCACAGCGCCTACAAACATGTGATATAGAAAGTGGGTACATAGAACATTTTATTTCCAAGTACGGTAAATGTCTTGTAGATTGCATACCATATATTACAGACTGTCTTTATGTTTTAATGTGCAACTGATATAAAATATAAAGAGAAGGTAACATTTTATAATAGTGTTCAATAACTCGTTAGCTAGTAGTTCTCCAGAAGATATTTAAGATGTGTAAGCATTGCTTAATCCATAATGAACTACCAAACCATTACTTTATTACTACTACACTAAATAATTATAAATAGTTCATAGTGATGGGGTTTATATACAGTAGTACTACTGATTTGTTCTGCTTAGTCCCTGCAAAACATACTAACTTCAGTAAAATTACTACTACTGTAGTAATAATTTACTTGAGTAAAAGTACTTGAGATCAAGAAAATTACTCTAAAATCTCTAAAATTGACACAAGTAATCTGAGGATATGAGGAATCCATTTTTGAAGTTATCAGTCCCTCCAGGAATTAGCGATATTGTGATCACAGAAATGAATACAAAATCAAGGAACTCGTGATGTCATCACAATGCGCATTCAGCCAAAGCCCCCTTCGAGTCATGTGCGTCAAAACATGAGTACAGCTAAAAGGTCTCATTTACCCACAAACATCACTGTGAAAAAACCTGCAAAACGAAAGCTCAAAATACTGAACAAATTGCATTGCAAATTTAAAAAAAAATAAAAATTGAAGCAAAATCAAATTCATTGTTATACATTTCAAGTTTCTTCAAAACTCTCTCCTGAAATAAAATGTCACACTGATGTTTATTGACTCATTAGCATGGGTTCAAAATACAAAAAAAACAGGAAAAAGTAATGGTTAATACACATAAGGAAAATGGCAAAAATTCATAAAGTGATAGGTAGATGTGAATGTACACTCACACTCACAGCAAGCATGGGGGAATGGGGAAAAATATAACTAAAGTGTCTTTGACAGTTGCATGGTTGTTGGAGCCGGACGGGTTGGTTCGCATATTTCAGAAACTGCTGATCTCCTGTGGTTTTCATTCACAACAGTCTGTAGAGTTTACACAGAATTGTGCGAAAAACATAGCCAAACTGGTTCAAGGTGTCATGAAGGGCTACAGTAACTCAAATAACCACTCTTTACAACCATAGTGAACAGAAAAGCATCTCAGAATCTACAACATGTAGAACCTTGACGGACTACAACAGCAGAAGACCACATTGAGTTCCTCTCCTGTCATCCAAGAACAGGAATCTGAGGCTACAGTGGACATGGACTTACCAAATGTGGACTGTTGAAGCTTGGACCAGGTGACAGACTCTTGAACTGTATCTGGAGGATATTATGCATCGTGCTGCTGTACTGCTGCATGATTGGCTGATTTGATAAATGCATAAATAAGTGTATATCGCTCAAGAACTATATTTGTGGTGATGTTATTTAGAAGGGAGAAAGAATATTCATTTTGGTGGACAGGGCTCAGTACTTGAAACACTGTTGTGTACTGAATTTTACTCACATTATTAGCAAGTAAACAGTGGAATAAATTATATATTTATGATTATAATTAACAGTGTAGCCTTATTTGCATTAACTTACCCCTTGCATAGCTGTACATGGCATCTGTAACATTTATATTTTTGCCTTAAGTTTATCGTATCTTCTTCTGTTTAAAATATTTATTTTTGTGTGTCTTGCTGTCATATTTGTGTATGCACTGGAAACTTTACTTACCAAGTCAAATTCCTTGTTTGTGTGAGCACACTTGGCAATGAAGCTCATTCTGATTCTGATTTAACATCAATAATACAAAAGCCTACAAATAGCAATGTTTTGGCTTTACCCATTTAAAAGATGAGTAGTCAAGTTTTGATTTATTTTGTTTGTTCGTTCGTTTTATTTTTATTACTGGCTAACTAGGGAAAACTAATAGTTGTGCATCCCCTAATATGTATATCTGATTAATAATTAATCTGTTTTTTTTTTTTTTTTTTTTTTTTTTTTTTTTTTTTTTTTTAAAAATTTGTTTTTTTTTTTGAAAAAAAAAAAAAAAAAAAAAAAAAAATAAAAAAAAAAAAAAAAAAAATAAAATATTTTTTTTTTTTTTTTTTTTTTTTTTTTTATTTATATTTATTTTTTTTTTTTTTTTTTTTTATTTTAATTTATAAAAATAATTAATTTTTTTTTTTTTTTTTTTTTTTTTTTTTTTTTTTTTTTTTTTTTAAAAAAATTTTTTTTTTTTTTAAAAAAAAAAAAAAAAAAAAAAAAAAAAAAAAAAAAAAAAAAAAAAAAAAAAAAAAATTTTTTTTTTTTTTTTTATATATAAAAAAAAAAAAATAAAAATTATATTTTAATTAATTTTTTTTTTTTTTTTATCTACAAATTATAATGTTGTCTTTACTTCAACAATCAAGTAATCAATTAAAGTTTGTTTAACTTATTTATCTACAACATACATAAACTTAAGATTCCAAGTGTTATGAACTCAAAATCATGATTTATTAAAATAGCTCTCTGGTCTTTCTTTGATATGATTGGCTATGCATGGAGTTCTGCCTGACAACAAGAGAACTCATGCACTGATTGGTAGATAATTGCAAAAGGCGGTCAGTAAAGTACACTAAGTTAGTTCAACTTAATTATTTAAGTACCGTCTACATGAGGACCAAGTTAACTTAAATATGCAAGTTTTGGGAAACCCCAGTCAACTTGTTAGGGTTTTTAGTGAACGTACTCTAGAGCTGTTTTGCTCTCTGGTATGTTATATCAAATCCTACTAGCTCTATAAGAAATGAATACTACTTTGAGATGACTCCGGGAACTGGAAGTTGCTGCAAAAGTGTTGTTTAAAATTTCCCAGGTGGAAAGTCAAGGCACTGCAATACATGACGACAGAAGACATATCTCCATGCAGAATTAGACATGCTTTATTTTATGTTTCATTTTAGCATGGCTCCAACATTGAATCGACATTATACACTACAATAAAGTAAGCTGCTCCTTTTTCCCCACAAATGTGAAAGATAGACTTTGACACTAACTGTCACACAACCGTTGCTCAGAATGGCAGTTACATTATGTACAAAGCACAAATGCACATTATGAACAATAATTCATTAAAAAATTCTAATCAGTGGAAAATATAAATGTTATGATGCCACATTGTTGAATCGCTAAATCTCTGTTTATGTTTAGAGCTTTTTTTTGTCTAGAAAGATGCAATGAAATGATGTTTCCATTGCTTCTTTTGTAGAAAAAGGTAACAAGCTATGTTTAAAGTGTCATCAGTATTTAAAACCCTACCTGATCACAAAATAAATTAAGCAGCATGCAATTCTGTAGTCATTATTTTAACCAAGTAGGTGATGACCTATTGATTCTGCTCATCATACATAGAGCAAGGAGTCAACTGACATATAATGCAATCTAAAATTACCCATGTGATTCTTCATCTATTGACGCATAAGCTTCAAATCAAGTCAGCCATGTGTAATGAAAATGGATTACTCGTAAACAACCTAGCGGCACATTATTTATTTCTCTAACTACCTTTCATTATGCCGTGTTTCCTACCGAGGACTATTGAATTGCTAAATAGAACTGGCTGTCATCACCTGGAGAACAATATCCTCATTTTCTCAGTCATAAGAAACCAGAATGTTATTAATCACTGAGACCAAAAATATAGATTAAACCAGATGTTAAGGTCTGGGGAGCAATAACAATTTCACTTGTATGCCGCACAAAACTGGTAGAACACAGAACACATAGAGCATGAACAGTTGAATACAAGTTAACATTCAGTGATCTTTAAATCACAATTAATGAGCAGAGGCTCTGTCTGTCCCGCTTGGAAAAGAATGGCCAGGCAGTACACACAGACACTCATTCACTGTTAAGGCTACGGTGGCCGAGAGACTCTGGTGTTTCAGACAAATACACATTTAAAACTCCCAGTGTCACTGTCTTATGTATACTGCCAGTATACATAATGATAAAAGTTGCACTGTCCATTTCCTTTGAGTACCCTGTCCCCATACAGCTGATTAATCTCTGGACGTTTAGACACATAACTACATTTATTCCCCCCACAGTCAAACACCATGAATAAACAAAAAGCTCACAATTAATTATTTATAGCCTATTCACCTTTCACACTGTATTAAAACGATTTTTCTATTGGTGACATTCAGCTATGAATCCAGCTCAAATTAAATAAGAAGGCGGAAAATCTTACTACAAAAACAAAACATTTAACGAAGCAGTTCAGTTGACACTTTAGGCGTGCCGTTTACACAGTGCTAAACTGTTAGCTACAGGTTTCCCATAATGTTAGCAACATTAGCATCATAACTCCTGAGCAAAGCTAAAGTAGCAAAGTTCAAACACCTTTGGAATGAAGGAGTCAATTTATTTTTTCGTCCAAACGGTTCCATTACTAAGGATATAAGGAACTATTCTCTAAAATATACTATGTGTGTCACAAGAATAGCAACATTGTTAATATTTGAATTAAATGGTAAATATGTTGACTTCCTTTTACTAATGCTAAACAATTTTTGTCATAAATATGTCATAAATTACAGCATTTATTTACAGTATTGTTTTTTTTAACAATCCATGTCAGCATGAGGTTCGTAGTCAATGTCAGCAGATACTTCAGATGCTTTTATAGTCATATAATCATTCAGAAGGTCTTACCCTATGTCTAGTCTTGTTAATTTACTTTATTCAGAAAAAAAACAGCTTTAAAACATATCCAAAAGAGAAAGAGTGATGACTCAGTGCCAGCCCACACTCACTATTTTCATCTGACACATGACCTATGCAGTGATGCAATTAACTCACTGCCGGATTACAGCCACAAGTCAACTTGATGAGGTCATATCTGAGGCATGATACAGAATTTAGCTGAAAATGTTAATAATGGCACCTGTAGTGCGCCACTTTTAGACTTGGGCTGGACCTTTCCACTATCTGGACTCAATATACTTGCAAAGGCACATATTAAATAAAATACTTCCTAGTAACTGGGTACATAAATACACTTCTTTGTACTGACACTAAACAGAAATACTCATCTATCGAAAACCTGTATAATTTCAGTAAGAGTGTTGCAGTCGGTTTTCCTACGAATGAAGCCAGTTCACTCTAAATGTACTCATTCATTCACTGGATTTGGCTTATTTTTAAGAATTTACAATCATTGCAGAAGTTCTTATTTGGTGTTGTGTGATTTGCAATAAACTGATTGTTACAGATTCACCTTTCATGTTGCATCAAATGTCATTTGCTCATGCTTTAATTTTCTGTTCTAGTCCTGTCCTTCATTGGTTTATTGCCTGATTGTGTTCACCTGTTCAGTGTCCTTGATTAGTTTATCTATGTATATCCTGTTGTGTCATTGTTCGTTGCGAATACCTTTCATGCGTTTATTGATGTTTATTGTTGAGTCCAGGCCTTGGTTTTCATTGTACAGGCCTTTGCCTGCTTTTGACTATGAACTCGAATGACAGTTTTTGCAGTGGAACCTAATTATGATTCTTGGATTTGGCCAAATACAATTTTAATTGAGTTTTCAGGTTTGAGACTTCTAGTCATTTTTTCATCTTCCTTATTAGTGCAATCACAGATGGATTATCAAATGTATTATCATCTGAGAAAATAAGTGCAGGATAATGGATTATTAGATTTGTTGGTTTGTTGCATTTCCTATAGCATTGAGGAAGTTTTTTTTTCCCCTGCTATTTTATTCATTGTTTATATTTGCAAAGGGCTCTATTTCAGTTTGAAGCTCCATTCGCTACTTCAAGCTATGTTTGATCAAGGCCTGTGTGAAATTGAATTGTAGTCTTGGAAACAGAAATTTAGATTTGTCAGAGCAGAATGAAAAGGGTAGCGGGCCTGCTTAATGTGTCATGTTCAAAACATTGCTTAGAGCGCTTGAAGGACTAGAACAAACTTTGTCACATAACACAAAGCTGGCAACTTTGGAGAAATAACAGCACCTGCTTCACCAAGAGGCAGCCTGTCATACTGAGAAACATTGCTTGTGTTTTAGCCCCAAGCCTCCTGGGTTTGATATAGTTTTACAGCATACAAGGATGGTCCATAAAACAGTGGGGGACAGAGAGATAAACAGATAAAAATGTAGGAGAAGGTAAATGGAAAGGGGTAGAGACATATGGGTGTATTGTACAGACTGAGAAAAGATAAGCATGTTAGAAAAATATCAATTCCAGTCCAGATCTGCTCAATCCATCTGTGTGTGTGTGTGTGTGTGTGTGTGTGTGAGTGTGAGAGAGCGAGAGAGAGAGCAGATTAAGATAAAGAGAGAACATCTTTCATTTGTGATTTACATTAGTTTGCGGTATCCCTAACCACAACGTACAGCAGTTTGCACCAAGCTTAACTAAAATAAAAATTTTAATTGGTCAGCCCTATAATGCTTAATATTTACATTACTATTCCAATTTATACCACAGCATGGTTGAATTCTGAAAATCTGATTGGTCAAAAAGTGGTGCTTAATTTCTTTAACAGTACAGCTTGACAAGTAGGTCAAGCTCCAAGGTATCAATATCACAAGTTTATTATAATACATTCATTCTAGTATCTTATTTAATTGACAGGGACTTGTTTGGTGAAAGCTCTACATAAATATAATAAAAAATGTCATTTTTTGATATGGTTAATAATTCTATTATAAATAGCGTAAGGTGACGATTATTTAACACTTTTTGAAGGAGTCTTCAGTGTTGGCATTAATTTTAAAGACATAGGAGAGTCTTTAGAGCGGAAGCCATTGCGATTTCTCATTAGAAGAAGCAGCTTAGGGAAATTCTTTTCATTTCATATCCCAGTTTGTTAGGAAATTGGAGTTAGGGTGCAGGGTTAGCTACGATGCAGCACGCCTGAAGTAGCGAGGGTGAAGGGTCTTTTGGGTTAGGGTTAGGGTTAGGGTCAAGCTCAACCTTCTGATCAACCTTCTGATCAGTAACCCAGAGCCTTAACCATTGAGCCATTAACTGCCATCACTGGCCCATTTGTTTCTCAGACATTCCACAACATCACATTGGAACAATAAATGGTAAAAAAGTTGAGTCGATTTAATAATTTTAATTTGTAAGCACTGGCTAACTTGCTGTGGTATAAGAGGAATGAATACTTTAAGACATTCTGTTATTGGAAAATGATCAACACCTTTCCAATACCTTATATAATCACATCTTATTTTTTTAGCTAAGGCATGTTAAAGCATGGTATTCTAAATATGAATTTCAATGAAATATGTTATTCAGGAGCAAAATTAGACCAAACCAAAGCACTGCAATTACCTTATTCACAATCAAGGCCAAGCAGAATTCAAGATATTCTTGTATGTAATATTAGACTCAGTACAAAACAGGGCTGATATTACCATTTATATATTCAGAGGAGCTTTACAAGGACGCCTCATCAGCTTGCAACGAGCGACAAAGCAATTACGACAACTACCACTTTTTTTTTAAGTGTGTTCCTGTACATCTGTATGCCTGCATGTGCATTTTAATACTGTGAACAGTGCCAGCATGTCCTTCTAAAAAAAAAAAAAAAAAAAAATTGTTTATAATAACTCTTGAGCTTCCTTTCGAACCCAATTTCCCGAAGCAAAATTGGTCAAACAGAACGAGCTACTTAATGAAATTCTTTACAGAATATGAAAACAGCAGTGTAAAACAGTGGATTGGTCAAGTGTATTAACTTCAAGACAGCAAGCTGAGAGGTACGCATCAAGGATAAGGATTTGGTAATAAGATGCATAATCTCCCTATGGAATATGTGCTTGTAATGAAGTGTGTCGCAGAATTTGGTTCCTCGGTTCATCAACACAATTCACAGACATCAATGCAGAGACCACAGACTCACACTTAAACCATAAATGTTGAGGACAAATAATAATGCCGTAATATTCTATTCATGAATGAATGTACCATTTTGTAGCCATTATTTAGTTGACCTAAGGCAAGACATCTAACTGACAGATTGTTTCATGCAGTATACGTATATTAATCACACTAGGAATGATTTAATATTTACATGATTTTCCTACATGGCTGTGATAGGTAGATTTTCAGCAGATATCTGTGGGTTGTTTTTTTGTTTTTTTTTAGTGATTGTCCATAGTATTTTAGATGAATGTGCTCAAACATTTCCTCTGAGGATCAGCATCAATGCTGTTTACTCATCATTGGCAATATCTTGGGCATTCTCATTAATTCTAACATCAATACAGTAGCAAGACAGAAAGAAGACTACACGAAACTATTCACAAATACAAAAACACTTTGAGACCCTCAAGACAAAAAACGTGCCTAAAACTCACTTAATCTGGACGAACCCTAGATACAAAGCTAACATGGCCCCACTGTGCTAACTGTGGTGTAACTAAATTTAGACATCGATGCAGCTGTGACGCCAATAACCTCATCATCACCTTCCCTCCTCTTGCGCTTGCGGCACAGCAGGCCACAGCAGGCAAAGGTGGTGAGCAGCGCCTTGCGGAAGCGCACATTCATGAAGCAGTAGATGACGGGGTTGACGCAGGCCGACGTGTAAGACAGCAGCTGGATGAAGGAAATGGGAGCGCCAGAGAGGGCCTGTTTGGCTGAGTGCTGGTCAAACGCCTTCCATGTGTTTACTGTATAGAGAGGCATCCAGCAGATGAAGAACATGGCTACAATGATGATCAGCATACGGATCACGCGCTTCTTGGCTAGGAGTTTGGCTTCAGAGGTGTTGCTGCGTGGCCTCTCCGGCTTGGAGGAGGCCGAGTTGCTGATGGAGGAAAGCTGCATGGCTGGGGTTTTTTTGGGAACCTGGATGTAGCAGCCATCACTCTCATCTTGACCATAGGATACGGTGCCATTCACTCCATTCTTCATTGCTAAGAACAGAAATTAACAAAGGATGGGGAAAATATGAAACATTTATAATAGGACGAGCCCTTCATAACAACTGACGTGGATGTTTGTTGATATACGTAAGGTTGCTTGTTGACATAAGGGTCACTATTTCACTTTATGGATGGATGTTCATATGGGAGCATTATATCTGAGCATGCCTTAATAACAACTGACTGAAACCTACAGAAACATTTAGAGGCTTATTCCAGAAGGCATCTGGTGACATTAATCAGGTGACTGCTTTCATCAGTGCTGATGTCTGGTTGAAAACACCCGAGTCAAGTGACATCAAATAATGATCAAATAAGTGACACTATTTCACTTTATGTATGTGAGATGTTCATTGAACTACATGATACATGCATAAGTCTTCATAACATCTGACATAAACCTATTTAAATATTTGGTACATAACCTGCTACATAACACTGTCATAGTAAAGGCTTTAACAGTGACATAACAGTATTACAGTCATAACTATGTTTTCTATGTATGTTTTTCCAACTCTTAACCATGATCCATGGGCATTCCAAAGAATGTAGGTATTTGTATATATTTATGTGATGCTAATAGTGTGTCTTTTTGAGTGAATTCAAATCTGCATTCAAAGTAACACTGTTTTGAATGTTATTAAAAAGGTGTCAACTTTTTTTGGAAAAAAAAATAGGGTGAATGCGGTCACCCTAACTTTTGTGATATAATGTTGCCCGCTTCAGAGACACTGATCTTTTATTTGTACATTTATTTATATATTTTCTTAAAACAAATCCAAACATTGAACATGCTTTTAAGCTCTAAATTAAGCTCTAAATAAAAGTATTTTGCATTTCTCTTGACTTTATTTACATACGTGACCTTGAAGTAATCCAAAAGTAATCAGATTACATTACTTTCATATTGTGATACTTGGATTATGTTTCTGATGACATTTTTTATGAAGTTATTTGTAACTATAATGGTCTCTATAACTAAAAATGTATAACTATACATTTTTAAAGTAACCCTCCCAACACAGTATATATTTAAACGAGGGTCAAACATAGACTCAATACACTAAACATGTCTCAGTTAATACTAATTAATAAATATATATACTTGCAATGCCTTCAACCAACAAAGTTCCTCTGCATTAACTAACTGTAGAAACAGCAAACTTGCATAAGCTTAAACAAATATAAAGTGTAGCACATTGACCCTGTTTACACTTGATCATTAAATTTGTCTTTAATCTGGTTTGGGGTGTAGTCGCGCCTTACCCTCATTTTCACGGTATAGGCCCTGGATCCACTGTAAACACATGCATTCTCACTTGTAGACAAATGTGTGACTGGTTAATTAGCTCAAACTGAAATGTTCATAAGCTTGCAAATCAAATAGTGTTCCTGATGTAGATTAAGACACCTCATGTCAACAAAGCTTGATATCAAAATGGAAGAAAGCAGCCAGCTGTCATGTAGGGCTTATTTAAGTGACATGTACTAATATGAACAGCATCCTTTAGTGAAGTGTTAGCAGAATTTCTTATTTATATGTAAAAGAAAGTATTCATTTAAAAGGTGGCAACTATGGTAATCATGGCCAAATTATGGTCTGAACAGTCGGATGCGTTTACACTTGTATAGTGTAGTTAAAATGCGTCTCATTCTTCCTGAACTGGTTTGGATTCAAATGTGGATCTGGATTCAAATGAATCGTGTGTACCTGCATTTTAATATGGATAATCCCCAAGACACATGAAACAATCAGGTATAAACATGGTTGTTTGAGTTTGAGTCTCTGGAAATGATCCTCAGCCCATGAGCTCATCACATCACCTCCAGTCAAGCACTTATCCCTGCTCACAGTCACCGGGCTACTAATGACACCTAACCGTGATTTCTAAAAACATCTCTGACCCCTTCATAATACTTCATTGACCCCTGGTGTCCCTGGACTATACATTTATTCCACTATAACCAATTCAATTAAACAGTAGACATTGTCACAAAGCACCTAATAGAGACCCTGCTGCGGATATAGCTTCACAAACCAAAGATGCCAGTGTCGAGGAAAAACTCCCTGAGACAACACAAAGAAGAAATCTTGAGAGGAACCAGACTCAAAAGGGAACTCTGGGTCATTACACTTGCACAAGTGTATTCTATAAAGACAGTGTCAAACAAGTGTGTTGAAAAGGATGTTCAGTATGGGCAGATTGTGTGGCGATGACCACAGGACAGTGTTTATGATTAATCGATAGTATCAGATGAGATTATCCACTGAAGCAAGGGTGAGTATTGGGCATAAACTGTGAAGCAGCAAGGGCATGGTCAATCACTGACTGTAAATGGAAGGAGGATTTGCAGAGAATGAGTGTGTGATGAATAGGTGTCTACACCTGTGTGAGAAAAACAATGACTATGTAGGCCATGCCATGTGAGCTGACCAGGTCCAGACACATAATAAGAAATATTGAGAGAGAGAGAGAGAGAGAGAGAGAGAGAGAGATTTTCCTCTCACTGTCATTTTCTCTTACTGCATGCTAGGGTGTTCCAAACTGTTTCTGGGAACAGCAAATATTTAGGGTGTCCATTTGTCAGAGTACAAAATGGGACTACACTACAACCACTACAATCCCCCCCAAGCCCTGCCTTGTGTAATGCACTACATTATTGCACCTATATAATACTTTGCAGCAGAGATATACCTCACAGCTGGAGAAAAACACAACACCACTCCAATGCTTTTACTCCCATTTGTAGAAACAGGAACTGAAAGCTTTAAAGAGATGAGAGCTCAAGCAATATGCAACTTTAAAGTATTTACCAAAAAGAAGCATTAAAGAAAATTATCTTTGCGAGAGAGGTTTTTGATAAAAGCAAACCGCCTTCAGAAACAGAATCACCTAATAAGAGCTCATAAACCTAAACATTGCATCCACAGTGCTGCCAGTATTACTGCACGTCTGAACTGAAATGAGCTGTTGATTACCTGGTCACAAAGCAGCTTTATAGAACTCCGGATGCAGTTTATAATATGATATATGTGTAAATGTAAATTAGATAACACTACAGTAATCTTTTGAAATAAATATGGCATGAAATATAATGCATTGGTTCATAAAACCGTTCTATTTATGAGATGTATATATAAAGTTTTGAATGCAAATGACCCACTGCTCCTACATGCTCCTAAATGAAGTACATACAGTACACTTAACATAATGTGAGACAAATGGATATATCATTCAATTTCATGCCTCAAAGTTTCATAAACTTAGTGTCAGACAAGTCAAATTAACAGACTCACACAACCAACAACCTCATCTTTTCTCTCATTCCTCTCTTTTAATTTTTAACATAAACCTGATATAAATCCTCCAGCCCTACATCATGAACGCATTGTGGAATGCTTATGAATGTGTTATGAAGGACCAATGTAGATAACCTTAAATAACGTGTTACCTACACATTTCGGTATTTGACCTAGTATTGATTCTACAGTATTTATAATAGTAGTTCAGCAGTCATTCGAACAGTCTTGGTGAAAAGTGAAAAGGTTTACTGCTTGAAATAAAAATAACCTGCAAAAATGAACAAAAGGACTGATTTGAGGTGCTACTGTTTCTTGTAAGAAAAAAACCCCTGTAAAATAAAATTAAAGGGCTGTTCAACCTTGCCAAATGAAGTACTTATTATTGATATGCCTATGCTTTCTCTCTTTTTCTATGTTGTTTGTGTTTTCTAACTGAACAAGGACTAAACATTGTCACAACTATATCTCGTTCTGATTATATATTCAGAAAAATTGCTAAGGTGTGTTCTTTGCTTAAGATTACTAAATTACTAAAGCTTCTACACCTATGTGCTTCACAGTAGAGAAGATTTTCATTGTTTTCTTCAATTGAACAATTTGGCTGCTGTAAAAAAAAAAAAAAGAACATGATAATAGCATTGGATATCAGAACGTTTTCTGAATGTAGCTACCTAATACAGGCTAATTTAAATAACATTTGAGGCTAGTTGGTGTCAGTGGTGAGTATTTCTATTCAATGTATGTAATACTCTAATGTCAAAATAGTTAAATATATACTGTATATTATTTATCCATCCATCTTCAACCGCTTTTCCCTTCTTCAGGGTCACGGGGAACCTTTTTAGACACGCCAATCAACCTACCATGCATGTCTTTGGACTGGGGGAGGAAACCGGAGTACCCGGAGGAAACCCCCGCAGCACGGGGAGAACATGCAAACTCCGCACAAACATGGCCCCAGGGGGAATCAAACCCCGGACCCTGGAGGTGTGAGGCAAACATTCTAACCACTAAGCCACCGTGTGTCCTACTGTATATTATCTTTGACCAAAACAGTTTTTTTATCCAAATATCCAATCTTTTTAAGAATAAGAAAGAAATGGAATAAATCAAAGTTACTGCACTCTTAGTCATGAGCCACAATGAAGTCTTGCTACAATAAATGCTCAGGTAGTTTAGTTAAAGTATGTATATCCCCACCATTACACAAACAGAAAGACATCTTGCTTTAAAAATAAATAAATAAATAAATAAATAGTATCCTGTTGGAGATACATTATGAAGCATTTTCAGTTGTTTTCCGTGAATAGTTTTGCTTCTCACCTCTACAGTCATTCTTCTGCTCCAGCTCAAACTGAATCCCACGGTAGAGCTCTCTGGAGATAAGGCCATAGGCAATGATCATCACCACACCTGGGATGAAGAATAGAATAAAAAGCAGCAAGACGTACCTGAGAGAAAGAACAATAAAAAAGAGATCAATAAACAAAATGAAAGAGAATTGAATCAATATAAACTTTATAAAAAAAAAATAAAAAAATAAAAAAAAACTATGTTCCAGTGCAGATGAGACCCACTAAAGCAATTATCAGATACAGTACTTGTGTCAGCTCAGTTAGTGATATGTGGTCTTACTGATTACTGAGCTTTAAAGAGTTATTAAATCAGTACAATCCTCAACCTCCAGGCATTGACTCAAGCTGCATTAATTTAAAAAAAATAACACAACAAAAAACAATGAAAGATTACTGACCATATTGGGAGCAATCTACAAGACAGTTACCAATAAACCTCTGGCTTAACATCTGCTATATCTACACTGAATCTTGGTTTGTATCTAAAAATGCACAAAGCATGTTGGTATTATTTCACTGTGGTATTCAAATGACATCGTGGGAGGGCTGCGTGAATGCATCTCCGCTGGTCCTTTGCGCTCATCTTTTTCATCTCTCTGACGTCTTTGTGCATTCCTTTGATCTCAAACACACTTGTCTTCCTGTTCCGTACGTGGCTTTTAAATTCATCACCAGGGCACAAGCAATCAAAGCAAAACTGTCTCAAAAGGGCTTCAGGAAGTGGATTGATGAAGGCACTGGGAAATGATCGCAGATGATCTAGAAGCTTTTTTTGTTTTATTTTCGTATCATTCAATGAGATCTCAAAGCCTTGTGTTTAGGTATCAGAGCCCTTGGGCTTTTCAAATTCATTTCACGATCACCGTGGTGTCTTTAACACACTCTACACTGGCAAGGTGAGTTCATGGCCATGGTCCAGGGGTAACTCAAAGTGCTGATTTGAGATGGGTCAAATACAAGCCCAAGAACATCATCATAAAAAAACTGATGATGCACTGCATGGCCAAGGACATTATTTGAGAGAAATATTCTTGTGCTTGAACCTTTAGATATCTCCTCTCAGAATAACAATGATAATACTATCAGGTAATTATTACCAATATAAAACGGTCAGTGTTCACAGTTTACTGACCATCATCTTTAGAGACAGCACTCTAACTACTCTGAAAGGTCCTTCTCCTCTGCATGCCCACTAATTACAAATGCATTCAACACTTAAAAGTCTGTTTAACCTCTCGCTCTATTTCACACAGAACGTCTGAAGGAGGCAGTAAAACCTTGATGACACACTAAATATGGTTTAATTACACTGAATTTAAGAAAATGTGCGTTTTGTCATATAGGAACCCATCTCTTGCATGAATATTTCATTTAAAAATAATATTTCTTTGCTGACAATGGCAGTAATGTTTTTTTCTTTTCTTTTAGAGAATATGCTAAAGAGAATATGCTAATGTGCTTACAGAAATGCAATTGTCATTAAGTAGCATCAATAAGGACTATTAAGGACTTTCTAATTATTTACTTAACGTCAAATTTTTTATTAATAATTTACTTTCAATCTACCCTCACTGAGCATTTTATTAGGAACACTTGTACTACTCATTCATGCAAATACAGTGGTGTGAAAAAGTGTTTGCCCCCTTCCTCATTTCCTGTTCCTTTGCATGTTTGTCACACTTAAGTGTTTCGGAACATCAAACCAATTTAAACAATAGTCAAGGACAACACAAGTAAACACAAAATGCAATTTGTAAATGAAGGTGTTTATTATTAAAGGTGAAAAAAAATCCAAACCATCATGCGCCCTGTGTGAAAAAGTGATTGCCCCCTAAACCTAATAACTGGTTGGGGCGCCACCCTTAGAAGCAACAACTGCAACCAAGCGTTTTGCGATAGCGTACAATAAAGGCTTTTACAGCGTCCTGGAGGAATTTTGGCCCACTCATCTTTGCAGAATTGTCCTAATTCAGTTACATTAGAGGGTTTTCGAGCATGAACGGCCTTTTTAAGGTCATACCACAACATCTCAATAGGATTCAGGTCAGGACTTTGGCTAGGCCACTCCAAAGTCTTCAATTTGTTTTTCTTCAGCCATTCGGTGGTGGACTTGCTGGTGTGTTTAGGATCATTGTCCTGCTGCAGAACCCAAGTTCATTTCAGCTTGAGTACACGAACAGATGGTCGGACATTCTCCTTCAGGATCTCTTGGTAGACAGCAGAATTCATAGTTCCTTTTATCACGGCAAGTCTTCCAGGTCCTGAAGTAGCAAAACAGCCCCAGACCATCACACTACCACCACCATATTTTACTGTTGGTATAATGTTCTTTTTATGAAATGCAGTGTTCCTTCTACGCCAGATATACTTGGACACACACCTTCCAAAGAGTTCCACTTTTGTCTCATCGGTCCACAGAATGTTGTCCCAAAAGTCTTGGGGATCATCAAGATGTGTTGTGGAGAAATTGAGACGAGCTTTGATGTTCTTTTTGCTCAGCAGTGGTTTTCTCCTTGGAACTCTGCCATGCAGGCCATTTTTGCCCAGTCTTTTCCTGATGGTGGAGGCATGAACGCTGACCTTAACTGAGGCAAGTGAGGCCTGCAGTTCTTTGGACATTGTTGTGGGGTCTTTTGTGACCTCTTGGATGAGTCGTCGCTGCGCTCTTGGGGTAATTTTGGGCGGCCGGCCACTGCTGGGAAGGTTCACCACTGTTCCATGTCTTCGCCATTTGTGGATAATGGCTCTCACTGTGGTTCGCTGGATTCCCAAAGCTTTGGAAATGGCTTTATAACCCTTTCCATACTGATAGATCTCAATTACTTTCTTTCTCAATTGTTCCTGAATTTCTTTGGGTCTCGGCATGATGTGTAGCTTTTAAGGATCGTCTGGTGGACCTTACTGTGTCAAGCAGCTCCTATTTAAGTGATGCCTTGATTGTGAACAGGTGTGGCAATAATCAGGCCTGGGTGTGGCTAGAGAAATTGAACTCAGGTGTGGACAACCACAGTTATAGTATGTTTTAACAAGGGGGGCAATCACTTTTTCACACAGGGCCATAATGGTTTGGATTTTTTTCACCTTTAATAATAAACACCTTCATTTACAAATTGCATTTTGTGTTTACTTGTGTTGTCCTTGACTATTGTTTAAATTGGTTTGATGTTCCGAAACACTTAAGTGTGACAAACATGCAAAGGAACAGGAAATGAGGAAGGGGGCAAACACTTTTTCACACCACTGTATCTTATCAGTCAATCATGTGGGAGCAGTGCAATGCATAAAGTCATGCAGATACAGGCCAACAGCTTAATGTTCACATCAACCATCATAATGGGGAAAAATGTGATCTCTGTGATTTTGACCATGGCATGATTGTTGGTGCATGATTGGCTGGTTTGAGTATTTCTATAACTGATCTCCTGGGATTTTCACACATAACAGTCTTTAGAGTTTGCTCTGAATAGTACAGCATAGAAAAAACATCCAGTGAGTGGCAGTTCTGCAGACGGAAATGCCTTGTTGATGAGAGAGGTCAACAGAGAATGGCAAGACTGGTTTGATAAATGGTAAATGGTCTGCACTTATATAGCTCTTGTTTTTTAACCATAGCGGTTCGACAAAGCGCTTTATACTGGTTCTCATTCACCCATTCAGACAGACACACACACCAATGGTATCAGAGCTGCCATGCAAGGCACTAGCTTGCCATCGGGAGCAACTTAAGGTTCAATGTCTGGCACAAGGACACTTTGGCATGTGGAGTCATGAAAGGCAACAGTGACTTAGATAACCATTCTGTAGAAATGTGTTGAGCAGAAAAGCATCTCAGGATGCACAACACATTGAGCCTTGAGGCGGATGGGTTACAACAGCAGAAGACCATGTCGGGTTTCACTTCTATCAGACAAGAACAGAAGGCTGAGGCTGCAGAGGGCACAGGCTCACCAAACCTGGACCGTTGAAGACTGGAAGAATGTAGCCTGGTCTGATGAATCTTGATTTCTGCTGAGGCACACAGATGGTAGGGTCAGAAATTGGCGCCAACAGCATGAATCCATGGACCCAACTTGCGATGTGTCAGCAGTCCAGACTGGTAGAGGTATTGTAATGGAATGTTTTCTTGGTGCACTTTTGGCCTGTTAATGCCAATCAATCATCGCTTGAATACCACAGGCTATTTGAGTAATGATGCTGATCATGTGCATTCCTTCATGGCCACAATTTACCCAGCTTCTGTGTTCTTCAGTGGCCTTCCTACTCACCAGATCTGAATCCCAACAGTTTTGGGATGTGGTAGAATAGGAGATTCTCAGCATGAATGTGCACCTGAAAAATTAGCATCATTTCAGCAGGGACCAGAATCTCAAATGAATGTTTCTAACATCTATTGGAATGCATGCCATGAAGAATGTAGGCTCTTTTGAGAGCAAATCGGAGCATATTCCCTTCCCAGAATTAGTATATCGTTCCTAATAAAGTGCTCCATGAGTGTATAATTTGTGTAACAGGGAGGTATTTGCAAATTGATGTAATCAGTCAATATCACAATATAATTGATAATAAAGTAAAATAATGAGAGCACATACTTTCTTCTTACTATGATCTTCAAGGAATTCAGGTTTGTTTTTTTGTTTTTTTGTTTTTTTATAAATATATGGCTTGTGGAATAATCTAAATATTTCATAGGTGAATGTGCTCAGGCAACAGCGTTCAGTAAAGGATTGTGGGATACTAAAATGTACATTTTCTTGACTGTAATGGATGACCCATAAAAAAGTCTAAAGTTTAAAGCATGAGATGTTGAATTGAATCACACAGTAATGCAAAAGGAATGAAGGATTTTTGAACAGTGATTAGTCATTAGATTTAGTAACAGTTATTTGAAGGTAAAATGTGTTCATCGTGGACTTGGAATGGAAAAAATAAGAAAAAGAAAAACAAAAAGTGTTGTAAATAGGTTTTATTAATGCTTTAAGGTATTTATCTGAAACATTCACATACTGTCTGTTGTTTTGAAGGGCATTTTGCCTATGTTTAAAATGTCTATACTCAGTGGGACACAAACGGCACCCAAATTGTAGAATCACGACATTGACTCTTAGTATTTAATATAATTTCCAACCAGTGAATTTGGCACAACAAACATTATCTGCTCTGTTTCAGAGTGCACTTGAAGGAAATTTGAAAGTAATGATACATGACCAGACTACCTTACCATATTGTGAACATTTATTGTGATAAATAACTACAATCCAAAAAACAAAAACCCAAAAAACAGTTCAGTAATTTGAGAAGAAAGCAAAGAGTTATAGAAAATCTACTCTCTTAAGGAGAAGATGGAGGTTAATAAGAAACTGGAAAGAGGGGAGCTGTAGAAATACAGGGTGTACCAAAAGTCTCTATACATAGGGGACTATGATTGCCAGCAACACGTCGGTTGTTCGTGGACGTCCACTTCTCGGTTGGTCTGCAACACTTCCAGTCTTTTTGTATTTGTTAATAAGTTTGGCAACCGTGTCGTGTGTGATGTGCTTGCCATGCTTACTGTCCATCACAACCTTGCGACAACATCCCGATCCAGCCATGAGAATGATTTCAGTACGTCCTTCTTTTGTCAAAGGCATTCTTAAACTAAGTATGAAAAATTTTGGAAGACATTTTGCTAAAAAGTGTTCTGTACAGTATGGAGACTTTTGTTGAACCCTGTAGTATAGAGCGTAAAAAGTATAGGTAATTCCCATTGAGTAAACTGGAAATATGCTCAGCTTTGTGGAAATGCATGCAATTTTTCCAGATGGAGGTTTTCATATGAGGAAATATACCAAAAAAAACCCAACTCAAATGGTTGACGTTAAGACAGCAGAACAGAACAGAACAGAACAGCTGTCAATTTTTTAACGTCTTGATTTATAGCAGATGAAATCCACTATACTCGTGCTCATAAGAATTCCAGTCATGTGCAAGATCTGGCTGGCTGACTGCAAATTCATTAGGATAATCATAGTGATTACTGAACTCACCACATCTGTTCCATTTGGCTTATACCCCAGTTTGTGCGACACATGTGAGCAGTGGTGTTGTTGGGTTTGGAGATGGGCACCAGCGTGCTGAAGATCGGATACGGTATCATGATGCTCACTGACAGCACCCAGGTAGCGGCAATGACTTTGTAAGCATGCGAGCGGGTCTGCCATGCCCGTGACTTCAGCGGGTTGCAGATGGCACTGTACCTCTCGATTGCTATGGCAACCAGGCTGAAGGTGGAAATGCTGACGGAGATACCTGTGGAGAATTGTGGGAGGAAGTACGAGACATGTGATAAGTAGCCTACAGGAACGGTGGTGTAACTAAGCGACAAAATCTTCTAATAAGAATCTGTGATATGCATGCCTTAAGGCAGTGTCGAGTAATTCTTCAGCTCTCAACTTTTTTTTATTTCTGTGCTAAATATTTTGCATGATTTGATGCTTTAGCCTTTCTGAGGAGATTAGATTTACTGTTTATAACCATGATATGCCTGTTTTTCCCCCCTCTCTAATCTTATACAGTAGCTATTATTATTATAGGTACCACTTTTAGAGGCCATTGTTATTAAGAAGGATAGTTATAGTTTTAATTGGCTTACAGAAAAAATGGCATGCTTCAGTACAAGCCACTGGAATGAGCTCCACTAAACAACTTTTAAATATATGAATATGTATAGGTTTGTTCAGCCAGTTGTTCTGCAGGCGATTCTTGTATGAAAGCAGCAAAAATCATAAATTAAACATCAATCTGTTTTACTGAGTCTTGAGGCATGATTGTGATTTTAAAAAAAGTTCAAATCCAGGCCACTGTTCATCTTAATCGGTTTATTCGTGACACAATAACATTTACTGCATACCTTTCACACCACTGTTTTAATTAAAAAAGAAAACAAGACACATATAACGATTTCATGTTCCTATACACTCATTGGCCACTTTAATAGGAACACCTGGACCCCTGCTTATTCGTGCTATTATTCAATCAGCCGATCATATGACAGCAGCACAATACATAAAATCATGGTTTTGGGTCAATCATGGTCAAGAGCTTCAGAGCTTAATGCTCGCAACAAGTGCAACAAGCATAAGAATGAGGGGTAAAATATGATGTCAGTGACTTTGACCGATGCATGGTTGTTGGTACCAGTTGGATTGCTTTGAGTATTTTGGAATTAGATAACTCTCTAAAGTCTCTAAAGTTTACATGGAAAGGTGCAGGGGGAGAAAAACATCCAAAAGCAGTAGTTCTGCAGGTGGAAATGTCTTGTTGCTGAGAGAGATCAGAGGAGAATTGTCAAAGTGGCTCGAGCTGACAGGAAGTCTGTGGAAACTCAAATAACCACTCTTTTTAACTGTGTGCCACAGAAAAGCATATCAGAAGGGAAAATGTGCTGAAACTTGAGGTAGATAGACTTGGCTGACAGGACTAGACACCCAGGTGGTCGTCTGCTGTTGTAGCCCATCTATATGCTGATACTTTTCCGCTCACCACGGTTGAACCAGCCTGGCCAAACTCCTGATCTCTCTCATCAACAAGAAAATCCCAGATCAGCAGTTTCTGAAATACTCAAATCAGCCCATCTGGCAACAAACATGACACAATCAAAACATCTGAGATCACATTTCCCAGTTTATTTACTTATAACACCAATGTTAGCATTTTGCAATTAATATGTTATTACAGATAGGTCACTTTGATAATCATTTTTACAAATGTATTTAGCCATTGAGTTGCTCCGGAATCATGCAAAATTTCCTAGTTGGATCCTTAATAGACGCTCCTTCTGCTTTTCTATAGAATCATCGTCTTTCATTGCAAAAGTCTTGGAGATTGGGAGACTATATTAGTGAGAATTGGGCGTTTCTTTTTTTTTTTTCTTCAAAAGCAAAGTGATCCTTCTAAATTATCATTTCAAAGCACTTTGTTTTTTTATTGATTAATTGTTTGTTCATTTCTGAGGTATCAGAGAAAAGAAATGATCCCACAGTTACCCTAAACTTAAGTGCTTCCTCCCTTGAGCCCAGATAACACATGAATGAAATGAAGCTTTTTATGAAGAAAGCCAATGAAGCTTGAAGAGTCGTAGAAAAAGCTCACTGTGCAAATCCCTTAATGGCTTAGGGGCGACCACAGCTAAAATTGTCTCGAACACCCTTTTTGATTTCCTATTCACAAACTGTATAATCTCCACTAAAAAGGGTCATGGATTTTTATTAGAAAAAGGGCCAGATTTCCAGTGTCAAGACTCTCAGAGTGAACGGAAAAAAGTTGTGGTGATTTAAGCTTGGAAAATAGCTGCCTTATGACTGTCTCGTTTCTTCTCAAAGGAATTTACAATAGGTGTAAAGCACAGTTAGTGGCGACCACACTTAAACGGCAGAATAATAGCAGGCTACTCTTAAAAGATACTAGCCCACAGCTCTTAAAGTCACTGCACCTTCATTTGGCATGACTTTGATGGCCTTTTATGTCCTTAAGGGCAGACATTAACAGACATAGCCTTGGAGATTAGACACAAAAATCAATGGTTGGAAGGAGATGTAATGGTTCATTGACTGCTTGTGGCTGATGAAAACCAGCCTGCCCAAAGGCTGGCTTAAATAAATGTGGCAGAGGAGAACAACATAAACCAAGAGTTAGCACAAAACCACTAGCATATCAGTAGGATGTGACAGAACATTCTCTCCTGCAGACCAACAACAGCACTCTTCCTCTGACTCAAGGCTGGACACATGGCACTGTGGGAGTGACACAATGGGTGCCACCACCGTGCCAAGCTCTGATTAGAAATAACCCTCTTTTGTACCAATCTAGGTCTAATTTCTACAATCGTATAAAATAGACACACCCAAAGATCAGCAAGAAGCAGCTTGTTGAAAAATCCCCAGGCAGTGGGAGAAATTGAAACCATTTATAATCAAACATGTATTTCTGCTGTTCAATGGTCTGTGCCTTCACATTAACGCACATGAATTATATTTAGGCCATGCTGTGTTTTAGTGATGCATCAAAATAGAGGCATAATGTGTTTTATGAGGCTATTGTTTTTGTTGTAGTTAATAAAGCATTCGAGACAGCTTCCACTAACTTCTCATTTATCCATTATTTCTGCTTTCTCTCCTACATAATGGTGTATCTAGTTTAACATAGTTCATAAGGTCCATTAAATCATTCTCTACCTTGCAACGATGCAAGGAAAAAAAAAAAAAAAAAAAAAAAAAAAAAAAAAAAAAAAAAAAAAAAAAATTTATGCATGTTTGATCTTAAAGTGCTTTAATACTATAAAACAATATATATATATATATATATATATATATATATATATATATATATATATATATATATATATATATATATATATATATATATATATATAAGGAATTATTATTCATTATTGTTAACATTGTAAACAAATTGATAATTAAGCCCAGAGGTCTGACATTCCACTAGGTAGGCATTACTGATTCAAATTCAACCCGCAGTTGAAACAGTTATCAAACAGTTATCTTTAATGTCCAGAAGTAGATAACTTTGTGGCATGTCTTCTGTGATTAATTTGTAATATTATTACGATCACATACTGGTGAAACATTTGTGTTAGGCAAGGGTGTAATTTGCTGCCTACAGAACAAAGCTATATTTTCACTTCACACCAAACAAAGAAGTGTATGACAACCCTTCATACATTATTACTTTCTCAGCCCACAGTACATAGTCACGCAGAGGAAATGATATAGTCCCTAACACCTAAAACAGTAACAGCCTCGTATCAAAATCCCAACAGCATGCAATGCAGACAGTAAAGGCTTACAAGAATAACGCTATGATTATATGCAGTGAAAATAATGTTACATATGAGATTAATAATAATAATAATTCCTTACATTTATATAGAAAGTCAACTTTCTTGTTGTCTTTTTGACAAATGTTGACTTTTCTAGAAAGTCAACATGCTTTACATAGTATGGGGGAAGGGAGTCTCATCAACCACTGCTAGTGTGCAGCATCCACCTGGATGATGTGATGGCAGCCATATTGCACCAGAACGCCCACCACACACCAGCTATTAGTGAAGCAGAGAGAGTGATGTAACTAATTCAGAGATGTGGATTATTAGGTAAGATAGAGAAGGACTAATGGGAGAATTTCACCAGGACACCTACAATCTTACCATAACTGTCCTGGAGAGAGTCCAGCACCACAGAGAGTCAGGACCTTAGTTTGACTTCTCATCCCGAAAGACTATGCTGTTTCTACAGCATAGTGTCCCCCATCACTATAGTGGGATATTAGGCACCACATAGTCCACAGGGTGAGAACCCCGGTGGCCTCACCACTTCCAGCAGCAACCTTAAGTTTTCCCCAGTAATTCTCCCATCCAGGTACCGGTCAGGGTCAACCTGCTTAGCATCAGTGGGAAACCAGGCTCTGGCCATATCCATTGGTATCATTGCAGATTTCCAAATCTAGAATTTAGTGGTACTGAATATTGAAAGACAATTTAAAGGTCATTGTGAAGGTTTATTATCAGGGATAAACTTGGAGTGGAGCTCAGGTAAAATAAGTTGATGGAAAGGTAAATGACATAATGATAGCAATAATGATGATGTAATGTAGTTTATACTGATTGACTGAATTATGCATCTTTATCAGAAAATAATTAGGAGATATTTGTATATCAATTTGATGGGAAACTGGGAAAAAGAAAGAAATAAATAAATGATGGCAAAACAGTAAAAGTGGTCAATTATTTGTACTTAGTTAAATTATGACCTTAGTACACAAACAAATAAAATGAAAACTTGTAATTGAATGATAAAGCACCAGTCTTCTAAATTCCAATTAAATCTCTGTTTATTATCATATTAGCGAAATCTGAGGCAAATCTATTTACTCACAATGATCAATTTAGCTGTATGGTAATAACTGCCTATTTTGTAATATTAATGTGCATAGATCTTGTCTCTCGTATTCTGCTGCACAATCTCTCATCCAACAAGTCTAGATTATGCTTACACAAAATAGCTCCATATTACCCCCCAAGCTTCAGAATCTCCAGAATTCAAAAGCCTGGATTGTAACCAACACCTAATCCAAGACCATATTAGAGCTGTACTCCAAAATCTCATTCGTATTTATAAAGCCCTCAGTAATCGCACTTGAATTGACTTTCTCCATCCCTACCAAACAAAAATTTTCCTCTTCTTTCTTGTTCAGCTTCGCTCCATCTAACATTTGTTATCTCAGCAATCAAGCCTTTTGTGGCACCTCGACTCTGGGATCCATTACTCCCAACAGTCAGTCAGACTCATATTTATATTTGCATCAAGGTCTTCTCAAGGAAATCTTTTTACCTTCTGTCAAGTAGCTGAAATCGTTAACCACTGATCCACCACCGACCCATCATATACTGCCCCTTCATTACTTGGATTTTCCCTACATTCCTTTGCCTTTCCTATCAATTACATTCATATTTATTAAGTTGTCCGTAGGAGCAATGGTGGCTTAGTGGTTTTCCAAATTTGCTTCACACATCCAAGGGGTAAGGGGCTCGAATCCCACCTCTGCCCTGTGTGTGCAGAGCTTGCATGTACTCCCCGTGCTTCAGGGGTTTCCTCCAGGTTTTTAGGCTAATTAGCATTCCATAGCATGTGAATGTGTCTGTGCGATAGTGCCCTGTAATGAGCTGGCACCCCATCCAGGATGCCCTCTACCCTGAGCTCCCTGGGATAGGTTCCAGGCTCCCTGCAACCCTGTGTAGGATAAGAGATTTGGAAAATGGATGGATGGATGTTGTTGGCAAATTTGTTTTTATCGTTTTGTATAAACAGTTTGAAAGGCTAAAGTAGAATTAGGGTCAGTGGTATAGTCTGTGCCTTTTCTTACAACTCTTACAACCTCTTCAATTTGTGTGTTTACAAAGGAGAAAACAAATATAATATATTAGTAGTAGTAGTAGCAGTAGTAAAAGAACAAAATGTCGAAGAACCCTGTTTTTAATTGACTAATTTACTGTAAACTAATGTAACCTCTAAATATGTGGTTCCTGGTATCACTGGAATGACAATACAAAAGTGGTTCTGTTTTTCCACTTAAAATGAGAGTCTTTACAGTAGAGGTTTATTTTTCTTTCAAATTATTATAGCATAACCCTATTTGTGCTCTGAGATATGCAAGCCAATGAATATTAAAATCCTCTAATATCCCATATAACTCACTGAAACCCAGTAGGTACTGAAAGGTGAAATAGAGAGCACCTCACCCATGAAATAGGCAACGGTCTTGCACATGGCGGCTCCAAAGATGAAGTCCTGCAGCAAATTAGGGATGAGTGTGAACGGCATGCAGAAGATGGCCATCATGAGGTCACTGACAGCTAATGAGAGCAGGAAGGAGTTTGTGACGGTGCGCATACGCTTGTTCACCACCAGCACCACGATGATCAGCAGGTTGCCAAACACACTCAGGAGAAAGATCAGAGAGTAGAGGAGGATCCGTATCAAGTACATTTCTGAGGGAAGGAAGGAAGAGTCATGGTCTGCACTTATATAGCACTTTTTTAACTCCAAAACACTGTGTCTCATTTACCCATTCATACACACACTCAAACACCAATGGCTGCAGAGCTGCCAAGCAAGGCTCTAGCTTGTCATTGGGAGCAACTTGGGGTTCGATGTCTTGCCCAAGGACACTTTGACATGTGGAGTCAATGTAATGTAGAACATTATTTGATCTTAGAAGACCAGAGCAAAATTAAGCCTATTCAGTGACTGTGTTAGGGCATCAACCGAATTTTCATTTCAGTCCTAATCAAAGAAGTAATTGCCTTTGTCATGATAACCTAAGCTGATGTCATGGTACATTAGGCATTTGTAATGAAAACCTCCTATGCCGCCCCCTGTGCCACACTTGCTGATATAGTGGCTCAGTGATTTAGGGAACTTGGATCATCCTTATCAGAGATGTAGCACCCATTAGCAATCATGTGTGCCCAGTGGCAATCATGGGGATAATGACGAGAAAAAATACCCTGTCTGATTAAAGCTGGACTGAAGTAATCAGCTCCGGCAATTGTTCTCAGAATTTTCAGTTTCACTACAAATCATACTCAGTTGTATTAGAGTTGCGTTATGGACACATAACGAAGATTTATTACTGAAATTGTCCACAACATTATTCAGGTCTCAGATGCAGCAACAAACGAAATGCTACTCTGACAGTTGCAGGTTATTTTAATTTTGACAACAAAAACCACACTGCATGATTTACAAAAATAAAATCCAGAACAATAGAATGTGCTGGATCAAGCTGTTGAATAATAATAATAATAATTAAATGTAACCAATTTTCAGAGATTAATCGATTAAATGTTCATTTCAATGTTTGCCATTTTCTCATATTTCATTGCATTGTCTTTTTTATTCTTAATCTTTATCTTGCATTTATGATACATATTATTACATTTGATAGCAAAGGGGGGAAATAAATGCTCGCTGCATCTTTAGTCCACATTTTATATCCTCCAGTTTTCTTCAAGTGCTTGCATTTAAAACATCTTGGATGCTTATACTCAAGACAAATCTGGCAACCTCAGAGGCAGGAACTACAAACAGGTAGTGTAAGCTCTGAATATAATATTCCCCGTGTCAGTAGTGACATGATATTTTTAATTTTAGGACTGAATACGGCACCCTGTAGCTAATTCATACCATTTTCCTATCGTATCCATGTCTGCATCTTCTAAGGTAACCTTTACGCTGGGTTTCTGCACCAGCAATTTTCCCTTGAGAGACATAAAGGGTATTTAAAGTCCTGAATCGCCTTTATCAGTGCATCATAAAACAGTATAGTAAATGTAAAAAAGTATAGCGAGGTATATCACAAGATCACTGGTAAGCCTTTGGTGAAGAGCATTTAGCTGGGATTTCCTGAACTTTGCTGATTCCACTCTGCTCATTTTCATGTCCTTGAACTGTGAATTGCTGTATGCACTTTACCCTCCAAATATCAGCGACAATCCTGTAACTGAGCAACCAGTGTCAACTCTGACACCATGTTTTCTCTTTACTCAGAGTGTGACTGCATCTGAGATGCACCCAATGTTCATGTTTAAGGATTTAAACGCTGTTACTGCACAAACTCAGTCTCTCTTTAAATTTCTTGCTAGAGAACTGACTAACACAGCTTCTATCTCTTCTCAGCTGCCAGAATTGATATAACATTGATTGAGTCAATGGGCATTTACCCAATAGAGGCTAGATTTCAGATTTCCTTAATTAAAGCCAGTCAGCAGGGCTTAGCTTTGCAATAAAGTATGTCGCATGCCTTATTAAACTAGCTAACCATGCTTGCTGCAATTTTATGCCAATTAGCCAGTTTATTTATTCTCTTTGCCAAAATATAAGAGTCACATTACTTGCTTGGTGAGTAGCATTGCACAAAGTATGCAACGTTTACTTTTCAATATTGTGATCTGGAAAATGATTTAATATGCTCATTTTCATTGCTTTCATTATTTATTGTCTGTATTGAAGCAGGTTAACACTATGCTGACATGATGTGTCTATAGACACAGTGAATTCTAATGATTTATCTGTAGCCAAAAAAAAAATGTAGTCTGCTTTTAATTTTTTGATAAACCAGAAATGAGAATTTATATCAAAATTATGAATCAATAACATTTTAAGCAACTCAGTGGGAAACACATACCCCCAACCCGAAAGTAATGGAAGGGCAAGGCCTCAAAAATAATAAATAAATAAAAAAATGAGAAAGAGACGATAGATAAGAATTTCATTTCCTGATATATGTCAAAAACAGCTTAGAACATGGCACCTTTGGTGGCAGACCAACCAATTTTAGACAAGCCAAAGTATAGGAACAGATCAGTCTTGAAGTAAATAACACTTAATATTTGTTTGCATATCCATTTCTTGCAATAACTGCGTCAAGTCAGCAAACCACTGACATCGCCAAACTGTTGGATTCTTCTTTTATGATGGTTTTCCAGGCTTGTAACAAAATTTCCTTTCTGTTGTAGGGGGGTTCTCCTCTTCAGTCTTCTCTTCAGTCTAAAACCTTCCACTTCCAATTCTTACTGCTGATGAGTGGTTTGCATTTTGTAGTATGCGCTCTACATTTCTGCTCTTGAAGTCTTCTCGAATGGTGGATTGTGATACCTTCACCCTTGCCCAGTGGAAGCTGTTGATGATGTTTGTTGGTGACTGTTGGTTTTGGATTTTTCTTCACAGCTCTCGTAATGTTCCTGTCATCAACTGCTCTTGTTTTTCTTGGCTGGTCCAATTGATGTCTGGTTGTCAGTACACCAGTGGTTTCTTTCTTTTTCAGGACATTCGAAATTGTTATATCGGCTATGCTCAATGTTTATGCAATGGCTCTGATCGATTTTCCTAGCTCTTTTCTTAGCTACAAAATGGCTTGCATTTCTCCTATAGACATCTCTTTGGTCTTCATGTTGGCTTATCTTTTTTAACAACAAATGCAGACTTCACAGGTGAAACTGAAGGCTTCAACGAAGAGTAAACATTAAGCAACATTACAATCATGGCACACCTAGGTAACAATAATCACTGTTGATGACTGGTCTAAGTAGTATAACAGATCTAGATGTAAATCTCATCACCTTTTAATCTCAAACCCAAATGTCTTCAGTGTATAGCAAAAACAAAATGGCCCTGTTGTTTCAATACTTTCAGAGAAGACTGTAGCTACATTTGCAAAAGACTGATATGATTAGACCTGTCTATTCTGTAAACAAAGCTCATCTGTACAGTGCAGACTGCACACATTTAAGAGTTCTGTATCCATCTCTTTTCCTAAACCTATCTCCCTGCTTTGCTTCAACTTAGTCTGTGTTAATGGAGCAATTTCCGACTCTAATTCCTGCTAAGGGAAATTTTACTTGGCCAGAAAAATACTTTCTGATTCTGATACTCTACTTGATATCAGGAGAGAAAGTGAAATGTTATCGTGAGACTCATATTTGTAAGCACTTCTCAGATTACATGGCCTTAGTTAATTCACAATAACTTTCAAAAGCCAAATAAAGGTAAAAAAGAATAGAATAGAAATAATCCACCTATCCATTTTCTGCACCGCTTATCCTATACAGGGTTGCGGGGAGCCTGGTGCCTATTCCAGGGGGCTTGGGCCACAAGGTGGGAGACACTGTGGACCCATCATATACCCGTTCACACACTACAGTCAATTTGGAAATGTCAATCAATGCACACAATATGCATCTCTTTGGACCGGGGGAAGCAAACTCAGGGTGGAGACAGGATTCTAACCCCCAAACCCGGGCGGGGGGGTGGGGGGGTGGGGTGGCATGGCAAATGTGTTCCCCACTAAGCCTAAAAAATAGAATGGGATAAAGACTGAAAGAATGAATAAATAAAGAAGGAATGGAACATTATGAATTAAGATTAAGGAAAAGATTAGTCTAGGGGTTAAACACATTTTCTTATTAATTCATTCATAAAATGAATCAAAATCCCTTTCTCATTAGAATTCTAGTCAGTTGACTATGGTTGATATACTGTAGCCAATTACTGATCTTCCTGTGCTGAAACAAAGACCATTAACACTGCAATATGCCACTGTGTATGTGAAACAGATGTCTCCCTCCTCACTTTGCTGTTTTATGTTTTTACCCTATTCATTTAACTTGGGTCCCTAATGTGATTGTGAATTTATACACCAAATTCGCCGCACATCTGTGACTGTGCTAGTGAGACTGGGCAAAGTTTTCCATTCTTATCAACGGGGTGTTGGCAAAGGCAGGGTATATAATACATCACTCTCGTTTCATGAAGATGTTCAGAAGCCCAACACTTTGGTGCATGATGCTGATATTAAATACCTAATAATTGGAGAGAATGTACATGCATCGGTGTTTTTATATGCGCCCTCTCTCTCTCCCCATCTCTCTTCCTGTCCTCTCCTATCTCCGGGAGTGTGTTTTATCGTTTTAATCAGGACTCCGATGTTATGGCTGGAAGGCACTAGCCTACAGTAATATTTCTCTGACACTAATTCTCTTATATTTTCTAAAATTACACTACAACAACGCAAAAGCAAAACATTCCTAAACAGTATGTAATGAGCAGTTAGAATAAAAAATATGTTTGTTTTTTTTTAACAGAAATGTTGTTGTTTAACAGGCTTAACAAATATCTACATAAAAGCACCATTTGAATGGAAAGACTCAAAATTATAGCATAATGCAAAGGCACAGAGCTTCACAGAGCTGAACAGTATAGATAATATTGATAAAGTGTAATCAGTATGTATAACTAACATTTGTATATGTTAATAAAGTACAATCAAGATGTCTAACCAACATTTTGAATTATTACTTAAGCATAATCTAATAATCAATATTAGTTAACAAGCATAATCTCTATATATAATCAATATTTAGAAACATAATCTAAATCAATAGAACAATTTTTTTATCAAGTTATAGTCTAAGTGTGTATTCAGTTAGATGAATTCTCTGTCTTACTGCACAATAATTGTTTTTCTGTATCAGCCTGTACCTTTCTGCACAACAATAAATTGGTATTAGACATTTGCTGAAACTGCTTTTGTAAGTAAACAAGCTTGAGGCCGATGCCAATTACCGAGTTAGGCTAGGGCCTCAGGCAGGGAGGTAGATCAGCTAGGACGGCAGATAGTAACAGACAGAAGCTCATTGAGACATAAGAAGGGAGTGTTGGTCAGAGAGAAACAAAAAACAAAGCCTTTGTCCGAGTAAAACCTTTTTTTTAAAAAGAAACCTTGTCCTCATAAAACTGGGCATGCTCCACAAATTTAACATAACATATAGACATGAATAATTAATTGTGGCGAAGAAGATTGGTCTGTTTTTAATTAAAAAAGGTAAAACCCTGCCTAAGATGAATTCGCTGTGGAGAAAAGTATAAAAAAAAAGGGCATGTGTGTGTTTGCATAATTTAGACTTTCTCCAGACTGTCTCACTTTATTTTATCAATAAAGTTTAATTAATTTTTAACTTCAGTCTCTGAGGTTTTTTGTTAGGGTGGAAAGATTTTTTCTATGACAACATGTGTGTATTTTTTGGCTGTAGAAGTTCTGTGTCTTTCACCAAGTGATTATGAGGATGACAAAATTGTTTTAATTATGAAACATTCAGAGAAAATAGGCTTCAGTGATACTTTGGATAGTTAGTTTCTTAGCTTCCTAAAGGGGTTCTACTTGTAATCCTCTCATAGGAAAACGCTCAGCTGGTTCCTCCAGAGGGACAGGCTGAAGAAGCCTTGAGGATTCGAGATTTGATCTTTCTTCTTCTTCTACTACTTCTTCTTAAATTTCATGCTGCTTTTGACAAGTGGACATTCATAGATAAATGTTACCTTTTTTTCCCCTCATACAAATACCATGTATGCTATTTTTCAATACCACTGATGTGCAGTGAAATGGTAATAATGGCAGCATGGCCTCATGCTTACAATTTAATAACAATTTGCTCGACTTAATTTAAATGAAAAGTGAAGGTTACGTTGAGTGTAAGTGTTCATTGTTTGTGTAAATCAGAATGGAATCCATCCTTACTGCCATACCTCATTAAAATGCATACAAATTTCATATGAGATCAGGATCAGTAATGAAGTAAACTTTGAGAATCAATACAAAATGCTTTTCAGATAATTAAGGTGTATATGACAGGGGTACTCATTTCCTCAGTTATCTTCATGTTCTTTTGCAGTGTTGAGTCATTGCCACATTTATATTCAATCCAACCAACCAAAAGATGCTTCATTACCACATCATTGAGGTTCATGAGGTCATGCTCATTGTGATTTTTATTCTATAATGATTTGGCATGACATGCTTTTTCAAACTCCTACACGCAAGGCTTCCTTAAAAAGAGTTCTACTTGGAATATTTTCTGAAAAGGAGATCTCTCTGTTATAAGGTTCTATATAAATCTTAAGGGTAAAAAAAGAAGGATGCTAAATGTAGCCATTATTTCTAAAAAATAAATAATAATAATAATAAAAAATAAAATACACAATATCGCAATATACTCATTCATATCATTTGGTAGCATTTAGGTTTTCTTTTTTTTTCTTTAAGATTTTCTACATGATTTTTTTTTATATATAAAATGTTTTTTTAATAAAACAATATACTGTAATAAAGGTTTTGATTATAGTGTTTTTGGCATGTGTTTCAATGTCAATGTCATATGTGTATTACATTTCAGAACTTCTCTGATTGCATTGCATGTGCAACATAAGACATTCACGGACAAACTGAGCTGCTTGTGTGCTACAGTAGTTCTCATGGAGACAATTGGTTTTTTGTAATTACACGGCAAATTCCAAAATTGATGAATGGGACCAGCAGAAATCATATGACTCCAATAATGCAGATTTTGAAGTTTAAAGGCGGCCCACAGCAACAATAAAAGATTGTGTCACAATATGACATAAGGATTTTGATACTTGATACAGTATTTGGGTTTTTAGCAAGAAACCATGTTCTTAGGAAGGAAATCATCACTGTACTCAAAAAAAGTACTGTTAATTAAAACCAAAAGTCACACATTGAGCATTAATACATTTTGTCTTTTTACTTTAAGATGCACATTGATGCAAGAAGGAAAGAACACAGGCTCTCAAAACCTGAAAACCAGTATAGACTCTGCCCTGCCCTGCTTCATGGACATTTCATGAAACGACCAAACATCATTTTGCTGGAAAGCACACACTTGGTGGGGAATTGGTTTCTCAATGGTTTGCTGGTTGATTGATGGTTCTTCGGAAATGGGTCCCCCTTTCACTGTATAGTTTTACACAGAACAATTCCCCAAAGAATTCCTTTTAGGCTGATCTATACGGAACCTTTTTTTTTTAAACACTGGGTATTGCGTTTAGAAAACTGGATAATTAGTGGATCCTTACGCATGCCTCATGCAATGCACTGATTTAAAGAATGAGCATCGGAATATTATTGAAAGACAAGCAGCATACTTTTCATATCAATCTGTCATATCATGAAGTCAAAGGAAAGAAGCTCACCTTTAGATCGTGTGACTTGAAGTTTGGTCAATTCTGACGCATTGCTACAGGTGGCGTTCATTTCCACGGTGGAGCGGTTCAATAGAGAATCTATTGGAGCAATTGCGCACTCCCACAGTGTGCCATGACTTTCATTCATTCTAGGGAAATCCATTTTCACCCGGGTGTTGACTTCAAAAAATAATCCAGACTAGAACGTTAGAATCTATCACTGACTTACCCTAAGCAGGAAATTACCCTGGGTGTAAATGATTCGCCTTACTTTGCAAAATGAAAAAAAAAGAGAGAAAAAAAAATTCAAAATAGAAAAGAAAAAGAAAAAAAAAACCGCGCAGTCTGTATTTTAATATTCAGTACGAATGCAGAGATATTCAGTAATGCGGAGTCGATGTATGAATGGTGGACTACGTGGCAACAATCTCGAACTTCTTCGCACTGTGTCTGTGCGCAAAGTGCCGTGGCTGAGAGGCTTAAAGCGCTGCTGAACACAGAGGATGTATCCTCAGTGTACTGTTGGGGAGGGTCAGAAGTGCG